>QEPC01005573.1:2704957-2718443 GCA_003113815.1 Sphenodon punctatus | reverse complement strand
CCAGCACAAAAGGGCAAGCAGCATGGCTGAGAGCAGTGGGGCAGGTGGTGCCCACCCAGAGCTACCAGAGGGAGTATGATGACACCTCAGCAGCAGTGGAGACCTACCTGGAGGAAGAGCCATGCATTGATCCCAGCAGCGATCCCTTGGCCTACTGGGCCAGCAAGGCCAACGTGTGGCTGGCCCTGTCGAAAGTGGCCAAGGGTATCCTGTCCTGCCCACCAACCGGTATCCCCAGCGAGCAGGTGTTCTCTGTGGTGGGGGACATTTGCTCCCCTCACTGCCTGAGACTGGGGCCAAGTTGGTGGAGCAGTTGCTCTTCTTGAAGGTTAACCTTCCGCTGCTGTGATTCCCCGAGCTGCCCCTGGACAAGCAGTGATGGTGCAGTGGCACACGCCATCCCATGCCAGGGGCAGTCGGGATGGGGCTCCTCCTCCTTCTCAGTCTGGGCTAGGGCTACTGCTCCTGTGCTGCTGAGGTGCTGTTCCTCCCTCCCAATGCCTGGCACCCGCCCTGCCTCTCTCTCTCCCTCTCTCTCATACTAGACGGCCTCGGCCGCCTTATCTGACTGACCTCATGATGCAGGGTGGCATTGGGAAACAAACTGTAAGCCTGCCAACTGGCCTAAAGCTACAAGATCTCGGCCCGCCTATGTGACGCTGACTGGCTTTCACTCTCTCGCTCTGCACAGTCTTTGCTAGCCTATGAGTGCCCTGCTGCCAATGTCCCAGCCTGCCTGCCCTACTGCCTCAGTCCGCCTTCCTATCTCCCATGCCAAGGTGCCTGTCTGCCCACCCAGGTTGCCTAGCTCAAATCTTGCCCAAGACCGCCTGCCCTACTGCCTCTCATACCACGCTGCCTGCCTGCCCGCCAGCGCAGATTGCAAAGCTCGAACCCTGCCTCAGTCTGCTTGACTGCCACTCATACCACGCCACCTGACTGCCTGCTGCTGCTAGTGCCAATGGCCCCCAGGCCTATATGCTGTCTGTGCAAAGGGTTCTGTAGTACTGTATCCTGGCAACCAATGTCTGCTGGTGTCAATGGGCCCCAGGCCAGGCCTATATGCTGTCTGTGGCAAGGGTTCTCTACCCTGGCAACCAATGTCTGATGGTGCCAGTGATAATGGTCCCCAGGCCAGGCCTATATGCCGTCTGTGCCAACGGTTCTGTACCCTGGCAACCAATGTCTGCTGCTGCTGCCAATGCCACCCATGCTGTCTGTGCCATGGGTTCTGGGGTCATCATTCCTCGCATGGAGGCGATGTCATTCCACTGCATCAAGGAACAGCCATTCCACCCCAGGACCCTCCGCCAGGGTTCTGGGGCTACGTTACCGGCAGGGAAGACTGTGGTCAATATCTAGAAGCTGCCACTCTAGCCGCAGGACCCACCGTCATGGGTCTGGGGCCATCCTTCCTCGTACAGAGAGCTGATTTTCCAAAGCATCAAGAAACAGCCACTCCAGCACCAGGACCTGCCACCAGGGTTCTGGGGCCAAGTTACAGACAGGGAGGGCTGTGGCCAGTATCCAGAAGCTGCCACTCTAGCCCCAGGACCCACCGGCATGGGTCTGGGGCCATCATTTTTCGCACAGAGAGCCGATTTTCCAAAGCATTAAGAAACAGCCACTCCAGCCCCAGGACCCGCCGCCAGGGTTCTGGGGCTAAGTTACCGGCAGGGAGGACTGTGGCCCATATCCAGAAGCTGCCACTCTAGCCCCAGGACCCACCGTCATGGGTCTGGAGCCATCATTCCTCACACAGAGGCGCTGTCATTCCACAGCATTAAGGAATAGCCACTCCAGCCCCAGAACCCACCCTCAGGGTTCTTGTGCCCTGTCATTCCACTAACGGGGCACTGTCATTCCACCTCTTCTTTACCCAACCTGCTGTTCATGGAGAGAGAGAGTCTCCCCACTGCTAGAAGAAGAGACAGACACGATCCCACCCATGCTGTCACATCCACTATATGGCCAGAGAGAGAGAGAGAGAGAGAGGTTCCCAGCTAGAATGAGAGGGATGGGGGTTGAAGGGGGAGAGGTAGGTGTATCCCTATCAAGCTACCCTGGCTGCCACCTGCCAGAACCAGGAAGAACTCCCATCTGTGCGCATGCGCCCAATGCAAATTGCTAGGGGTGGGAATTCCGGTTCTCCTGGGATCCGATATTACCAGTATTTGGGTGTATCGGCATAATCCAATAAATCCGATATTTACCTGTACTGACATACCGGATTTTTAACGTTGGCCATGGTACCAGATTTTTTACATTGCGGCCATTGAAGTCCATAGCCGCAATGTAAAAAATCGGGTACCGCAGCCAATGTTAAAAATCTGGTATGCCAATACCGGGAGATCCGATACCGGTACATTCCGTATCCGGTATTCTCCCCGGTGTCCCACCCCTACAAATTGCCCATTGACCACATCCAGCACGCAGCAAACCTACCATAATGAGATGGAATATAACGCTACGTATTATATCTACCTGCCTGCCTGTGTGTGTTCCTGGACCTGCTGCTACCATCTATCGCATGATTAAATGAAGTGTACCCGATAGACTTTAGGCTGTCATTCCACTATCCCTGAATCAGTCATGCCCACCCCTCCCAGGAACCATCAACTAGATTCTGGGACCACCATTCCAGTCACTGGGGGCTGCATTTCATTCCACTGCATCCAGAAGCCCGGTGCCCGCACACCAGCCTCCCCCTCTCCCCCAAGAGGCTACAGCCTACTCCTCCGCACCCACCCATGGATGCCCTCTGAAGCTGCTTGAAATAAAAGCCCCTCCAACCACCAGCTCCCGCCGCCTGCTGCCTGGCCCGCTGCCAAGGAGCCTGTCTCTTTCTCTCTGTCACACCCACCCACCCAAACACAAGCCCTGCACCTCCTGGGGGGCTGTCTGCAAGTTGAGACCCTGCTGCTGGCACAGCACGTCTTTGTGTTAATAACTACGCTACATGGGGTGGCAGGTGCTGCTGGTAGGGATCAACAAGCTGTATGAGGTTCTACCACCTGCCAGCCAGAACTTCAGCACGTAGGGATAAAAGATTGGTCAGGTCAAACAAAGCTCATAACAAGAAATACAACAACTTTTATTAAAACTATTTAAATAACAACAAAACAACAACATTATTCTGAAACCAAAAGCAAACATTCAAAGGAAACATATAAATTAAACTTTGAGTCTCTGGGCCTGTCCTCCAGGACTTGGGGGGGAAAGGCAACAGCCATTGGGGCGCAGCACAGGGCTGAGGTCCGGCCACCTGGGACTCTTCCAGCTCATAGCCGTGGGAGATGGCAAACTTCACGACCCCTTCCATGTCTTGGTGCCACCTGGAGAGTGCCTGGTGGTACATTTCCAGGCGTTCCATCTCGGTGGAGACATACTGGCCGTACGCCTCCACCTTCTTCCTCTCCACCTGGACTGCCTGGAACTGCTCCACCAGGCGGTTCTTCATGGTGGCTGCTGTCTCCTGCAGGCTGGCCATGAAGTCCTGGGTGGGCCTCTCCAACTTGGTCCGAAAGGCCTTGGCCTCAGCATTCTCCCGGGGATCTCCACATTGGGGCTGGAGGGGGAGGGAAGGGCTTACATGCCGTTGCGGGTTGCCCTCCCACCCCTTTCTTCTGGCACTGTTGCTCGGGCTCCACGGCCACGCCAGAGTCCTCCTGCCGTCTCACCATCTGGCCGTGGAGCTTTCAATGTGGGTGATTAGCCCCGCCGTGGTCCCCTCTCTCTGCCTCCTTAATCTTTTGCCGCAGATCTAAAGAGCATAAAAAGATAGGAACATAAGAAGTGCCATACTGCATCAGACCAATGGTCTGTGTCAAGTTCTGCCTGCATTCTGTCTCAACAAGTGGGTGGGTGGCCAATCTCTCTCTGCAGGAGACTTCCATTCCTAACAGGTCATAGGGCAATCCATTCCCTGTAGTTCCAGCCCCCGTGCCTTACCTTACAGATGGCGATTCCGTCACCCTTGTCATAAAACCTCCAGACATCGGAGTGTTTTGTCTGCCGACTGTCTGGGGGTGGCATTGGCGAGTCCGACCTCCGCCTGGGTGTCCTGCGTGGCAGGGCACCAGCGCCAGCATCTGATTCCTCTCTGAAACAGGAATACATAAACAACACCTAAGTAATATCATGCATTTATGATGATGCCTCTAGTCCTCCCTCCTTGGGGTGCTAGGGATGGCAACAGGAGATGGTGACCCTGGCTGGCACATGCCAATCCTGCCCTCCCTCGGGTGCTGCTAGGGAGGGATGGCATTGGAGAGACCCTGGCTGGCACGTGCAAATCCTGCCCTTATTTGGGGGTGCTAGGTAGGGATGGCATCTGGAGAGTGGNGGACTGTGGTGCCACAGCTCTACGGGGCTTTGAAGGAGCAGGTGAGGGAGCAGCTGGCAGGGGCTGGGGGAGCATGGTCCACTTCACCACTGACCTGTGGTCCGCCAGAAACGCCAAGCACGCCTACCTGGCAGTGACTGCACACTGGTGGCAGGACCTAGAGGCAGCGCTTGGCAGTGGCAGGAGGGGTCCTGAAGCAGGGTACAGGTGGGCCCTGCTTCAGACACAAGTCATGGACAGCTCCCACACCTCGAGAAACCTTGAGGAAGCCCTGGCCACCATGGTGAGGGAGTGGGTCACACCAGGCGCAGGCTTCACCAAGGGGTGTGTGGTCATGGACAACGCGGCCAATATACGAAAGGCAGTTCATGACGGGGGCTTCACAAGCATCCTTTGTGCCACGCACACCCTCAGTCTTGTGGTGAAGGATGTTCTGGGCTTGGGGAAGAAGGAGATTGGGCCAGGCATCCTTTGCTCCCTGGTTGACCAGGGAAGGAAGCTGGCGGGGTTCTTCAACTGCAACGTGAAGGGCAGCGAGCTCCTCTGGGAGAAGCAAGCTGAGCAAGGGTCCCCGGTGCACACGCTCATCCAGAATGTCTCCCCCAGGTGGAATTCCACCTTCCTGATGCTCGAGCGGCTTCTTGAGCAGAAAGCCGCCCTGCAGCAGGTGGAACTGGAGACAGACATTGAGGCACCTCCAGGGTATAACAGGGAGGAATGGGAGATGATTCCTCAGACGGTCTTCGTCCTGAGACCGTAACTGGCCGTGACGGAGACCGTAAGCAGCTCCACTGTCACCCTCAGCCAGGTGACTCCGCTGGTCCATAGTCTCAAGAGGAGCCTGCACGAAATTATTTGGGGGCGGGATTGTGGCCCTCCGGGCAGGAAGCTCTTCGATGAGGCGCTTGACCTGATACGGAAGCTGATGGCGGGGCTGAGTGCGTGCTTTGATGAGCTCCTGCACCGGGAGGACTATGCCCTGGCAACCATGCTGTACCCCAGGATCAAGGGCAGCATGGCACATGCGACAGCGGTCTATGGCCTCTGGAAGGGTGCGCTGGTGCAGAAGGTCCGGCAGGCAGAGCGGGCCATGCAGCAGGACGTCCCTGGGGATGGTGGGAGTGGGAGCAGCGACCCCTTCCAGCCATCTGGGTCTATCCCTGCAGCCCTAGTGGTAGCAGCAGTATCAGCAGCAGGATGAGCAGCAGCAGCTGGGCCCTTTTAGTGCCAGCAGCTCCTCCTGTGTGCAGGCCACTCTGGGGAGCATGGGGCCCAGCACAAAAGGGCAAGCAGCATGGCTGAGAGCAGTGGGGCAGGTGGTGCCCACCCAGAGCTACCAGAGGGAGTATGATGACACCTCAGCAGCAGTGGAGACCTACCTGGAGGAAGAGCCATGCATTGATCCCAGCAGCGATCCCTTGGCCTACTGGGCCAGCAAGGCCAACGTGTGGCTGGCCCTGTCGAAAGTGGCCAAGGGTATCCTGTCCTGCCCACCAACCGGTATCCCCAGCGAGCAGGTGTTCTCTGTGGTGGGGGACATTTGCTCCCCTCACTGCCTGAGACTGGGGCCAAGTTGGTGGAGCAGTTGCTCTTCTTGAAGGTTAACCTTCCGCTGCTGTGATTCCCCGAGCTGCCCCTGGACAAGCAGTGATGGTGCAGTGGCACACGCCATCCCATGCCAGGGGCAGTCGGGATGGGGCTCCTCCTCCTTCTCAGTCTGGGCTAGGGCTACTGCTCCTGTGCTGCTGAGGTGCTGTTCCTCCCTCCCAATGCCTGGCACCCGCCCTGCCTCTCTCTCTCCCTCTCTCTCATACTAGACGGCCTCGGCCGCCTTATCTGACTGACCTCATGATGCAGGGTGGCATTGGGAAACAAACTGTAAGCCTGCCAACTGGCCTAAAGCTACAAGATCTCGGCCCGCCTATGTGACGCTGACTGGCTTTCACTCTCTCGCTCTGCACAGTCTTTGCTAGCCTATGAGTGCCCTGCTGCCAATGTCCCAGCCTGCCTGCCCTACTGCCTCAGTCCGCCTTCCTATCTCCCATGCCAAGGTGCCTGTCTGCCCACCCAGGTTGCCTAGCTCAAATCTTGCCCAAGACCGCCTGCCCTACTGCCTCTCATACCACGCTGCCTGCCTGCCCGCCAGCGCAGATTGCAAAGCTCGAACCCTGCCTCAGTCTGCTTGACTGCCACTCATACCACGCCACCTGACTGCCTGCTGCTGCTAGTGCCAATGGCCCCCAGGCCTATATGCTGTCTGTGCAAAGGGTTCTGTAGTACTGTATCCTGGCAACCAATGTCTGCTGGTGTCAATGGGCCCCAGGCCAGGCCTATATGCTGTCTGTGGCAAGGGTTCTCTACCCTGGCAACCAATGTCTGCTGGTGCCAGTGATAATGGTCCCCAGGCCAGGCCTATATGCCGTCTGTGCCAACGGTTCTGTACCCTGGCAACCAATGTCTGCTGCTGCTGCCAATGCCACCCATGCTGTCTGTGCCATGGGTTCTGGGGTCATCATTCCTCGCATGGAGGCGATGTCATTCCACTGCATCAAGGAACAGCCATTCCACCCCAGGACCCTCCGCCAGGGTTCTGGGGCTACGTTACCGGCAGGGAAGACTGTGGTCAATATCTAGAAGCTGCCACTCTAGCCGCAGGACCCACCGTCATGGGTCTGGGGCCATCCTTCCTCGTACAGAGAGCTGATTTTCCAAAGCATCAAGAAACAGCCACTCCAGCACCAGGACCTGCCACCAGGGTTCTGGGGCCAAGTTACAGACAGGGAGGGCTGTGGCCAGTATCCAGAAGCTGCCACTCTAGCCCCAGGACCCACCGGCATGGGTCTGGGGCCATCATTTTTCGCACAGAGAGCCGATTTTCCAAAGCATTAAGAAACAGCCACTCCAGCCCCAGGACCCGCCGCCAGGGTTCTGGGGCTAAGTTACCGGCAGGGAGGACTGTGGCCCATATCCAGAAGCTGCCACTCTAGCCCCAGGACCCACCGTCATGGGTCTGGAGCCATCATTCCTCACACAGAGGCGCTGTCATTCCACAGCATTAAGGAATAGCCACTCCAGCCCCAGAACCCACCCTCAGGGTTCTTGTGCCCTGTCATTCCACTAACGGGGCACTGTCATTCCACCTCTTCTTTACCCAACCTGCTGTTCATGGAGAGAGAGAGTCTCCCCACTGCTAGAAGAAGAGACAGACACGATCCCACCCATGCTGTCACATCCACTATATGGCCAGAGAGAGAGAGAGAGAGAGAGGTTCCCAGCTAGAATGAGAGGGATGGGGGTTGAAGGGGGAGAGGTAGGTGTATCCCTATCAAGCTACCCTGGCTGCCACCTGCCAGAACCAGGAAGAACTCCCATCTGTGCGCATGCGCCCAATGCAAATTGCTAGGGGTGGGAATTCCGGTTCTCCTGGGATCCGATATTACCAGTATTTGGGTGTATCGGCATAATCCAATAAATCCGATATTTACCTGTACTGACATACCGGATTTTTAACGTTGGCCATGGTACCAGATTTTTTACATTGCGGCCATTGAAGTCCATAGCCGCAATGTAAAAAATCGGGTACCGCAGCCAATGTTAAAAATCTGGTATGCCAATACCGGGAGATCCGATACCGGTACATTCCGTATCCGGTATTCTCCCCGGTGTCCCACCCCTACAAATTGCCCATTGACCACATCCAGCACGCAGCAAACCTACCATAATGAGATGGAATATAACGCTACGTATTATATCTACCTGCTTGCCTGTGTGTGTTCCTGGACCTGCTGCTACCATCTATCGCATGATTAAATGAAGTGTACCCGATAGACTTTAGGCTGTCATTCCACTATCCCTGAATCAGTCATGCCCACCCCTCCCAGGAACCATCAACTAGATTCTGGGACCACCATTCCAGTCACTGGGGGCTGCATTTCATTCCACTGCATCCAGAAGCCCGGTGCCCGCACACCAGCCTCCCCCTCTCCCCCAAGAGGCTACAGCCTACTCCTCCGCACCCACCCATGGATGCCCTCTGAAGCTGCTTGAAATAAAAGCCCCTCCAACCACCAGCTCCCGCCGCCTGCTGCCTGGCCCGCTGCCAAGGAGCCTGTCTCTTTCTCTCTGTCACACCCACCCACCCAAACACAAGCCCTGCACCTCCTGGGGGGCTGTCTGCAAGTTGAGACCCTGCTGCTGGCACAGCACGTCTTTGTGTTAATAACTACGCTACATGGGGTGGCAGGTGCTGCTGGTAGGGATCAACAAGCTGTATGAGGTTCTACCACCTGCCAGCCAGAACTTCAGCACGTAGGGATAAAAGATTGGTCAGGTCAAACAAAGCTCATAACAAGAAATACAACAACTTTTATTAAAACTATTTAAATAACAACAAAACAACAACATTATTCTGAAACCAAAAGCAAACATTCAAAGGAAACATATAAATTAAACTTTGAGTCTCTGGGCCTGTCCTCCAGGACTTGGGGGGGAAAGGCAACAGCCATTGGGGCGCAGCACAGGGCTGAGGTCCGGCCACCTGGGACTCTTCCAGCTCATAGCCGTGGGAGATGGCAAACTTCACGACCCCTTCCATGTCTTGGTGCCACCTGGAGAGTGCCTGGTGGTACATTTCCAGGCGTTCCATCTCGGTGGAGACATACTGGCCGTACGCCTCCACCTTCTTCCTCTCCACCTGGACTGCCTGGAACTGCTCCACCAGGCGGTTCTTCATGGTGGCTGCTGTCTCCTGCAGGCTGGCCATGAAGTCCTGGGTGGGCCTCTCCAACTTGGTCCGAAAGGCCTTGGCCTCAGCATTCTCCCGGGGATCTCCACATTGGGGCTGGAGGGGGAGGGAAGGGCTTACATGCCGTTGCGGGTTGCCCTCCCACCCCTTTCTTCTGGCACTGTTGCTCGGGCTCCACGGCCACGCCAGAGTCCTCCTGCCGTCTCACCATCTGGCCGTGGAGCTTTCAATGTGGGTGATTAGCCCCGCCGTGGTCCCCTCTCTCTGCCTCCTTAATCTTTTGCCGCAGATCTAAAGAGCATAAAAAGATAGGAACATAAGAAGTGCCATACTGCATCAGACCAATGGTCTGTGTCAAGTTCTGCCTGCATTCTGTCTCAACAAGTGGGTGGGTGGCCAATCTCTCTCTGCAGGAGACTTCCATTCCTAACAGGTCATAGGGCAATCCATTCCCTGTAGTTCCAGCCCCCGTGCCTTACCTTACAGATGGCGATTCCGTCACCCTTGTCATAAAACCTCCAGACATCGGAGTGTTTTGTCTGCCGACTGTCTGGGGGTGGCATTGGCGAGTCCGACCTCCGCCTGGGTGTCCTGCGTGGCAGGGCACCAGCGCCAGCATCTGATTCCTCTCTGAAACAGGAATACATAAACAACACCTAAGTAATATCATGCATTTATGATGATGCCTCTAGTCCTCCCTCCTTGGGGTGCTAGGGATGGCAACAGGAGATGGTGACCCTGGCTGGCACATGCCAATCCTGCCCTCCCTCGGGTGCTGCTAGGGAGGGATGGCATTGGAGAGACCCTGGCTGGCACGTGCAAATCCTGCCCTTATTTGGGGGTGCTAGGTAGGGATGGCATCTGGAGAGTGGGGATGGCTGGCAGGCACATGTTTGGGTGGGGGTGCTGCTCGTGCTTGGGCCTGACTGCTGGAAGAGCCCCCCACACTATAGTTCCCTCTCTCTCTGTCAGACATCCGCAGCTACCCGCTGATGCCCATTGTTTGTGCCTGAATGATGCCCACGCACCCACCTGCACGCCAGTGAGCTCGCTCTAACGGATAGAGCCTTACGTTTCTTGTCCTCAAAGTAAAAAAAAAAAGTGTACAAACCTGGCAGCAGTGGCAGCAGCACCTCCTGTGCTCACCGGTTCTGGCTCCTCCTCCACTACCGAAGGCCCAGCAGCAGCCAGAGGAACCTCTTCCTCCACCACCGGTTCCGCCACTTGGGCCTTCCTCCCAGGCCCGGCGTTTAATGGTGGTGGCACTGGTCACCTTCTTCTCCATTTTAAAAAAACAAACACACAGCCAACACAACACACACAGCACTCACCAACCAGCCAAACCAAAACCAACACACCACACAGCCAAAACACACATGAATCAAAAACGAACACACAGCCAGCCACAACAAACACTCTCACCTACACAAGCTCCACATGCACTCGAATTTTCTGTTTCCAGGGCGATCACGGGCTCTTGGATACTTTTTCTGAATGCCCGAACTGAACGGCTGAATCTGAATGCGGCGACCGAACTGAACGGCCGAACCGCGATCTGTTCACCCATCCCTAGTAATAACTAAAGAGTACTAGAAAATTACTTGGGGTGTAGGCCTCTCCCATCCCCCACTAAAGCCAATGGGAGTTTGACATCAACTCCAATGGATGGAGCATTATGCCATTAGTGTCTAATAATGGATAGAGAAAGGATCTCTACCCTGCAATGATACTTATGTGAATGGGTCCAGTGAAGTAAATGAGATGACTTATTAGAATGCGTGAAGGTTGCAGTAATGAACATTAACATTCTTCAATCTAGAGGAGTAAAAACACCTGCCCTTGAGAAATGCCACTGCACTGCTCTTGTGCACAAGGATGGCCTCTCAAGTTAATACATTTATCTTGCTTAATTCAGCCTTATTTTGATTTATTTCTTTATAGGAGGTAGGGGAGCTTAAATATCCACAAAAAATCAAACAATGAAGAATGCCAGAGTACGTTTAAATAAAAACAGAAAAGTTGTCTGTCATTCACAAAATGACTTTGGGATGAAAGTGCTTTATGAATATGCTCAAGAATGCTGCTCAGACAACAGCAGCACATAGCAAAGCTGCCTTGATTATTTAAAAGAACAGCAGAAGTGCTTGTTTAAACTCAGCAGTTTCTGTGCATGGGCTGCAAAGCAGATCTGTTTGATACTTACTGCAAACAGTATTTGGCCCAGTGTTCACACAGGCCCTTTTTAAATGGGGGTGGGTGGTCTGTGTATGGCAGGTGGAGTGCCACTGCGTGGGCCATGTATGAGGAGAGGGTACATACGGGCGCGCACCCGTCTACACCCACCTCCACGCATGGAGCAACCCATCTTTTCACCGGTTGCTGCGTGCATGGGAGTGGGTGGAGGTGCATAGGTCGTGGGACTGCCCACCCATGCACTTCTGCATTCATATGAGACGCTCCCACACGCAATGCGTGGGAGCATCTTGTGGTTAAAAATGGTTACGGTTTCCCGTGCTCGGATGAACAGTTAATTCAATGTAGTTTTTATTATTATTATTAACAAGCATTTATATAGCACCAGCAATGTACCTGGCACTTTACAAAGTAATTGAATAGACACGGCCCCTGCCCTAGGGCTTACAATCTGAGAGATGGGGCGGGGAGACGAAATGCCTTACTTTGGTTTTACTCCTGAAACATTCACACAAATAGAGTGCTAAACCAATGTTGTTCAGGAGTAGGATGAGAAATATGTACTCCTGAAAAATCAAGAGTACATATTCCCCTTTGGCTTGTATTTCGAATAACATACATCTTGTCCTACTACTCAGGAGTAAAACTGAAGTAATTCATAACTACATTGAATTAACTGTTCATCAGAATGTGGCCTTTATTGGACCAGCTTCTGCTGGTAAGGGTAGGAAGGCCCCTGTGTGGCCTGAAATCTTGTATACCTTTGTGATACTTCACAGTCCAATTGTTGCATGGAGAATTAAGTCTCACCACTAAAACTAGAGTAGTTTTAGTGCCCCCAAACTGCCCTGTTGCTAATGCTTGCAATTTTATTATTGCAAGGTTGACATCTGCAGCCCTGGAGTCCTGAGATGTAGTGCATAAGAGTGTAGTACTGGAACCAGGAGATGGCAGGAGGTCCCCAATTCAAGACTCACGTTAGCCATGAACTCACTGGGTGACCTTGGGCCTGTCACAGATCTCTCAGCCTAACCTACCTCACAGGATTGTTTATGAAGATTATTAGTTGAGTTAATTATTTTAATGTTAATGTTTTAAAAATTAATAAATTGAAATGTCAGCCACCCTGAGCCTAAGGGAAAGGGTGGGATATAAATTGAAATCAAATGAACGAATGAATAAATCAGGCTATATGTCATTCTAGGTTTTCTGCTTTTAAGAAAGTTCCAAGCTATTATGTTTGCAGAGAAAACTTGGATAACATGGTCCCTATAAGCTAAAGGTAACATCAAAGCTAATGAAAAGGATGTAGTTGTGAGAGTCCTGTGCTGAACTTGTGGCCATTTGGGGATGCAGAATAGGACCCTGTCTTGAGCAGAGGATTTCTGTGGCCAGCAAACAGCTAACTTCTTGAGGGACCAGGAGGGGGAACGAAGGGAAGGAGCTCAGGAAGCTTCTCAGTTTTTATTAAAGAGGTAGGGGTTGGTTGCTCTGTGAGGGGATGTGTGTGGGCCTGGAAGAGGGTTGCTATGGATACCTTGGCAGTTACTATGACTGGGAGCTGGAGCTTGTGTGTATCTGTCCTCGCTAGGCTGGTGGCTCAGGACTGTGGGTGGCCTGGGAGTGCAACACCCCATCAGCCTGACACCAGGACAGATATCCTTTTCCTGTGTGCACCAACATTCAGGGCTCAGGCTTTCAGATGAAGGGGAGAGGGGTCATTTGTTAGCAGGCACTTCATTGGTGAGAAGGGACTGTTTAACTTCCCCTAAGTTTTCCTACTTTGTTAGCCAATTGGCTTGTACCCAGGTATATTGTCACATATGTTTGGGCTCTATATAAGAGCCGATCTGTGTTTTTCATTTACCATGCCAGAGACATGTTAGATTCACACAGAAAGAGTTAGACCGCTTGTACATATCCCAATTTTCACGTGAGATAATATATCGCGCGAAGGTGGCGATCATGGACGATTTCTGCTGGGCCGCATGCCCACGTTATTTTAATTATTTTTTTTGGGGGGGGGGGGCAGTGTGAAATCACATGGCCTTAAGGGATCCGTTATTAAATTTAATGGATCCATGCACATGTTACTACATTTCTTGGGGAAACTCATAATGCAATGTTGAGTTCCTCTCCTCCACCCCACCAAGTATCTCTGTGTGCTTTGCAGTTTGAAATGTCAGGTTCTTCCTCCCCACCCC
>QEPC01005573.1:2691901-2704071 GCA_003113815.1 Sphenodon punctatus | reverse complement strand
GGGGGGGACTCCCTGTGAGAGGGGGAGTCCCGGGGGGGGATTCTTTGTGAGAGGAATCCCGGGAGGTGGGAATGGGAGGGGGAGGGGAAGGGTTTATAGGGGTGGGGGGGAGACTCTGGAGGACCTTGGGCGAGCAGCCATGGGGAAAGGATCAGGGAGGAGTGGCTATAGGGGTGGTTGTGGGGCAAGGAAGGTATGGTTCAAGGGGATAGGTGACTCGCACTCCCAGGGGACCAAGGTTCCTGGTGGGGGTTAAGAGAATCACACACACACCACTGAGGGAAGAGCAGGGTCTAAGGTCCGCCTGGAAAGGGCTGCTGCTGCTAAATGCGAGGTCCGTAGTGAATAAGGCCCCAGTAATCCGGGATGTAATCCTGGATGGGGCAGCGGACCTTGCATGTACTATAGAGACCTGGCTGTATGAGGCGGCGAGACCAGTTTTAGCTGACCTCGTTCTGGCTGGGTATGCCGTGCAGCACCAGCCACGCGCAGGGGACCGGGTGGTGATGGTGTAGTCGTTGTTTTTAGAGAGGAATGGACAGTTAGGAGATATCCAGTCCGGGAGATTCCAGGCATTGAGGCCCCCCATCTGGTGTTTGTTTTGGCTGGGGGCAAGCTTGGGGTGCTGCTGGTATACCGGGCCCCCTTCCTGTCTGGCCTTGTAGGAGCGGAGTGAGAGCTCATGGCCACCATGGACTTGTTCCAAGTGGTCAACTACCCGAGTCGTGGGGGGTGGGGACATACCCTCAACCTGGTCTTCTGTTCTGGCCTTGAGGCAGGTGATCCATTAGTGGGGGATGTGAGGGTCACACCCTTGTCATGGATGGATTATTCTCTCCTACAGCCCAGCCTCTGAGCACACCATCTCCAGAAGGGGAGTGGACAAGTTAGGTCCGCCCTTGGAGGCTAATGGAACCGCAGTGGTTCCAGGAGGCTCTGAGGGAGTTAACCTTAGACCCAGACGGTCACTCTGTCGATGAGCTGGTCCAGCATTGGAACATCTTACTGGGGGGGGGAGGGGACATTGACAGGGTGGCTCTGAGACGTCCCCTGCCTCCGTCTCGTCATTGGAGAGCCCCTTGGCTTACTGAGGGGCTGCGGTGTATGAAACAGGTAGGCAGGAGACTAGAGTGATGCTGGCGTCGGACTCACTCTGAATCCGACCAACTTCATAGAACCCATTTGCAGTCTTATGTTGAGGCTGTGAGGACAGCAAAGAAAGCTTATTTTGCTGCCCTCATAGCGTCTGCAAAATCGTGCCCAGCGGAGCTGCTCCAGGTGGTGCGGGGGGTGGTCAGTCCGGCCTCCCTCTGCCTGGACAGGGACTTGTCCCAGGCCCGCTGTGAGGAGTTTGCCACCTATTTTGCAGACAAGATCGCTCAGATCCAGAGTAACTTTGACACTGGATTGGAAGCAGTGGGTGAGGAGTGCGAGATTATGGAGGCACCATCTGGTTTACCTTCTTGGGATGAGTTTCAGGAAGTGATGCCAGCTGATGCAGTGGATGTCATGGGGTCTGTTAGAGCCACCAGGTGCGAATTAGACCCATGCCCGATCTGATTGATAAAGGTCTCTGGGGAGACTTTGGGGACGATACTGGTGAGGGTAGTCAATGCGTCCCTTCGGCAGGGGAGATTGTCGCCCAGTCTCAAGGAGGCTGTGGTTCTCCCCCTGCTGAAGAAGCCATCTTTGGATGTAGGCGCACCTGCATGGTTTGGCCCTTCATACCTCAGGGACTGCCTCGCCCTCTGCGCCTCAGAGCAATCCCTTTGGTCTACCGGGGGCGCCTTTTTGGAGGTCCCCTGTGTAAAACGGGGGGCCACTATGAAGAGGGCGTTCTCGGTGGCCGGGCCATGACTTTGGAATTCCCTCCTGGAGGAAGCCCGCCTGGCCCCAGGTCTGCTGGCTTTTTGTCGAGCCTGCAAGACCTGGCTATTCGCCCAGGCCTTCGGAGGGGAGGGTGGGGTAGTTGGGGATAAATCTGGGGATTTTAAAGATTTTAAAAAATGTTTTGTAGTCTTGGATTTTTATTGGATTTTATTGTTATATATTTTTTTGACTTTGTAAGCCACCCCGAGATGCCGTATCTAAAGAAAGAAAGAAAATAATAAATAAAAATAAATAAATAAAAAAAGTAGAGACGCAAAGGAGGCTATTAGAGCCAAAAAGGCATCCTTTAAGAAATGGAAAGCTAGCCCCAATGAGGAAAATACAAAGGAGCATAAACACTGGCAACGTAACTGTAAGGTGCTAATAAGGCAGGCCAAGAAAGAATTTGAAAGGAGACTTGCTAAAGAGGCAAAAACAAATAATAAAACCTTTTTCAAGTATATCAGAGGCAAGAAGCCTGCTAGGGAGTCGGTTGGGCCATTAGATGACCAGGGAGTAAAAGGGGCACTCAGGGAGGACAAGGACATTGCAGAGAAGCTAAACGAGTTCTTTGCTTCGGTCTTCACTGCGGAGGATGTTGGGGAGATACCCATGCCGGAACCCTACTTTGTAGGTGATGAATTGGATGAACTGTCACAAATCAGCGTGACCCTGGAGGAGGTTCTAGAGCAAATTGACAAGCTTAATACGAACAAATCACCAGGGCCAGATGGTATTCACCCCAGAGTTCTGAAGGAACTCAAATGTGAAATTGCAAACCTACTAGTAGTAATTTGTAACCTAACGTTGGCATCTGGCACTGTACCTGAGGACTGGAGGGTGGCAAATGTAACCCCAATATTTAAAAAGGGATCCAGAGGTGATCCTGGAAACTACAGACCGGTAAGCTTGACGTCTGTGCCGGGCAAAATGGTGGAAACTATCATTAAGAACAGAATCACTGGGCATATTGATAAACATGGCTTAATGGCAAAGAGTCAGCATGGATTTAGCAAAGGGAAGTCATGCCTCACTAATCTCTTGGAATTCTTTGAGGGCGTAAACAAGCATGTGGACAGGGGAGACCCAGCAGATATAGTGTACCTGGATTTCCAGAAAGCTTTTGATAAGGTCCCACATAAACGACTCTTGAGAAAATTAAAAAGTCATGGGATAGGAGGTAGTGTTTTGCTATGGATTGGTAACTGGTTAAAGGATAGGAAGCAAAGAGTGGGACTAAATGGCCAGTTTTCACAATGGAGGGATGTAAAAAGTGGTGTGCCCCAAGGATCTGTACTGGGACCAGTTCTTTTCAATGTATTCATTAATGATCTGGAAAAGGGTGTTAAGAGTGAGGTGATCAAATTTGCAGATGACACCAAGTTATTCAGAGTAGTCAGAACACGAGCAGACTGTGAGGAGCTGCAGCAAGATCTTACAAGACTGGGTGCCTGGGCATCTAAATGGCAGATGAGATTTAATGTGGACAAGTGCAAAGTGATGCACATTGGGAAAAATAATCCAAATTATGAGTACACAATGCTGGGTACTAAGCTAGGAGTTACCACTCAGGAAAAGGATCTGGGAGTGATTGTGGATAATACACTGAAATCCTCAGCCCAGTGTGCCGCAGCGGTCAAAAAAGCAAATAGAATGTTAGGAATTATTCGCAAGGGAATAGAGAATAAAACTGAGGATGTCATAATGCCTCTATACAAATCAATGGTGCGACCGCACCTTGAATATTGTGTGCAGTTCTGGTCGCCCCATCTCAAAAAAGACATAGCGGAACTAGAAAAGGTACAGAGAAGGGCAACAAAAATGATCCAGGGTATGGAACAGCACCCGTATGAGGAGAGGCTTGATAGGTTGGGGCTCTTCAGCTTGGAAAAGAGACGGCTGAGAGGAGATATGATAGAGGTCTATAAAATCATGAGTGGTGTGGAACTTGTAAACAGGGAACGGTTATTTACCCTCTCAACTAGTACTAAAACTAGGGGACACTCCATGAAACTCACAGGTGGCAGAGTAAAAACAGACAAAAGAAAGTATTTTTTCACTCAGCGTACAATTAGGTTGTGGAATTTACTGCCAGGGGAGGTGGTCAAGGCCAGCAGTATAGCTGAGTTTAAAAGAGGTTTGGACAAGTTTCTGGAAGATAGTTCCATTAGCAGCTATTAGCCAGATAGGATTGGGGAACAAAACCCTTTACTGTCGGGAGCCTGGGGATGACCCACAGGGAATGGATAGTATGGTGACCTGTTGGGTGCTTCTCCCAGGCCCCCATGACTGGCCACTTTCGGAGGCAGGATGCTGGGCTCAATGGACCGTTGGTCTGACCCAGTATGGCACTTCTTATGTTCTTAGTTCGTCTCTTTTTCAGAGCAGGATGGCTGCTGGTGGTTTACTGGTTTAGATGAAGGATACTCTGTACAAATGTTAAAATTGTTGTTTGTATTAGGTAGCCTCAGAGGTGAAAGGCGTTTGTGGGGTTTTTTTAAAAAAACAACCTGTATCCCAGGCTGTAGAATGCAGGATTGTTTTTACTTGGGTGCTTGAACTTATTTTTGTTAAGCGTTCTCATGATCATAACATCTCTAGGACCCCCCACAGAAATGGGTGAGACAGTTTAATTAACAAGACCTTGATTACAAGAAATTTTTCTAAGGAGCTAATTTTCCTGGTCTAGAGAACGAATAGACCCCTTGAAGCCGAGGTGCTCAATGTGCCGGCTTGTGAGGTTATTCCTGCATCCCACGGACCGGGGGAGGAACGGGGGCTCTGACATTAGGGCAGGAAATTGAAATGCTGGAAGAGAAGAGAAAGAGAACCACCCCCTCCTTGTGTCAGAGACAGCTGGGAGAGGGTAGGCACTCTGTCACTGACACCAACAGATCTGCAGGGTTCCTAGCTGCTGGCTCCTCAGCAGCTGCCCCCAGGAGCCAGCTGTGGTGGCAGCAGGGACTCCCAGGAACCAGTTTCAGTGGTGTCAGTGCCTGCTCAGAGTTGGTTCTTGGTGTGAGCTGCTCTTTGGGAGAGAGCCTCGGGGGCATTTTGGCAGTATTAGAGGCTCCAAGTAGGAGCCAGCTCTAGTTGTGGCATCAGCTTCCCAGAACTTTGGGGCCCAGTTCAGCTGCAAAAGGAGCTGGCTTCAGCAGTGGTGCAGCTCCCCAGGAGCCCCTAGGATCGGCTTCACCAGCAGTGGCCAAAGCTGCAGCTGCAATGGTATTTCCAGATATGGGAGCGGAAGAAGGGAGGCTGCTGAATGTATCTTAGTAAGCTTGTGTGAATGAGAGTGATCGGGTGGGAGTGTGGGCATTTGATTTAAACTTATGGTCAGCAGTCATGTTACTTGGGCATTTGATTTAATTTTAGGCATCTGTATAAAATTGATACCCATTGAACTTGACAGTTGTGGCTATTTGATTGCGTTTCATGACGTCTGAATTGACTTGCAGCCTGATCCTTGAGCAGATAACCCATGCACTGTTAGCATGCTTCCCACCCTCCCTGAAAAAACTTCCATGGGTGCATCCACATGAGCTGCAGCGGGCCCGATTCCAATGCACGTGGCAGGGAATCGCTGCCGCCACACTTTGAGGGCAGACAGCTGGTGCCCCAGAGGGGAAGCCAGAAGAGCAAGCCGCTGTTGGCCATTCCACCACGCCCTGAGGAAGGCCAAGGCGCCGGTCACATGAGTGACTGCCTGGCCCGCCCGCTCCCCTGGCCCACCCGCTATCCCACCAGCAGGCATGATGTGGCTGTACAGGGCTGGAGATAGCGCCCTCCCCGCAGTGGATTGCCTCCTGTGGCAGGGCAGACTGGGACCAGGTATACAAGCAGTGGCATGCTACTTACTGTATGTTGGGCAGCCTTACCCCGCTTTGGAAAAGGATGCTATGTGCTACATCCACAGCCTTTTCCCAAGGATGCGGCACCTAGCAGCCAGCTGCCCGCCCCTCACCGGGGGAATGTCTGGCAACTGCTGGGCACATGATGCATTGCATCGTGTGGTAAGGCTGCCCAAGGTGGGATAGGTGTATCATACAGCCGTATCCCATGTGGCTGGTTAATAATGTATGCGTTATCTGCTGGAGGATCAAGCTGTTAACTAAACTTAAATGAAACTGAATTTAAATTTGTGTTGGGGAGGAGACTCCTTAGTTAGGGAGCAGGATGGATGTGTAGCCTCCTGATAAAACTGGTCGGCCTAACGTGGCCCATCCAACAATTTAAGTTGAGGACTACTGAAAGCATGTTACTGTAGTGATGTGAAGTCCAAGGTGGAGTCTACTTGAGTCACAGCTAGCAGAGACTAGAACTTTACCGTGCACCCAAGTTTCACATCTTTGAATATAATGTGCTCCCAGTATCGTAGTGCTGGTTATGTGATGATTGCAGAGGGGTTTTTAAAAATTCTTTATTATAAAAACATCTCTGTCTTTGGCTGTCGGGCATAGGAACAGTGACTCTCAAATCCCTTTAGGCAGAAGTTTCACAGAGCTGATCATTCTTTTAGACTCTTGGGTTTAGACTCTTGGCCAGGGTTTGTGAGGCCATGTGCGAAGTCTTGGTGCGGGGCCTAATTTGCATAATTAGGCCCCACCTAATTATGCAAATGCTTACATTTACATAAAACCTACTCCCTCTGGACAGGAAGGATTCCCATTCTCCACCCCTCCGAGCAACCATGGAAAAGCATAGCCTCCTAATGCTTCCCCCCCCTCCCCAGCCAAGTGTCTACCACCACTCCCCAGGAGTGGTTCCACTACAGGGGCAGCTGGGCGAGCAGTGAGGCAGACACAGAGAAACTGACTGTGTCCACTACCTTCCCCTTACTGGGGGAGGGGGGTGAGCTTGGCCAGTCTGGCCTCCAGGGCCTGTTGCTTCTTGCTGCCGGTGCCGCCTGTGCCTTGTGCACCCATGCGGTGCGACCAGTCCAGAGGTGCTGCTATCACACACACGACACCCAAAATGCAGCTAGCTTATTAAGCACATTATGCCATGAAAAGAGACATAACCAGTTCAGTTGTGCCCCCCAAATCAGTTCATGCTGCCCCCACCCCATAACCAGTTCATTTCTGCCCCCGCCCCCATATAATCTATTCACGCTGCCCCCACCCATAACCATTTAATCTGTGCCCACGTGGCAGCGTGAATTGATTATATGGGAGTGCAAATGAACTGGTTATGGGGTGCGGGTTTAAAGACAGTATTCCTGTTAGCAATAACTTCATTAAGAAGAGTTAGTGAAATAGCAGCCATAATAATCTCAGAACCATATTTGCAGATTTATTTTCCAAGACAGAATAGATATTGCTTTACATCCTAAATTCCTACCTAAGATAGTATAAGTAAGACAGTTGTGAGAATGTGGCCCTTTTTACACGGGCCTCTCCTCCCAGCCATGAACACGCAGATTTCTGTGTGTTCATGGGTGGGGGAACCCCATGTGAATGACGTGGTGCACGCGCCCATGGTGAGTGGGGGTGCGTGCGCGCTCGCCTAACACGCATCCCCACTCACCCCCCCACTCATCCCCACGCACGGAGCAACCGGGGGAAATGGTGGTTACTATGTGGGTGTGGATGAGTGGTGGGTGAGTGGGGATGTGTGTGCAGCTGTGTGCATGCCCCATCCATGCACTGGCGCACCCACGGACTCCCCACCCGGCGGAGCCATGTAAAAATATCATGTGAGGAGCCACTCGAAGAAGAACAGAAGGTTGCTACCTTGCAAACAAGGTTCTTTGAGATGGCTCCGAACATTCTCACAACACCCACCCTTCCAGCCCCGCATGGAATTCTTTTCTTATATTTCTAGAAAGGGTTGAAAGGAACTGTCATTCAGAGGGGGAGGGTTCTTTTTATACCAGAGGAGCTCAAGACCATCATGTGGTCTATTATTTGAACAGGGTGAGCGCGCACAACCCAGTTGTGAGAATGTTGGGAGCCATCTCGAAGAACCTTCTTTACAAGGTAGCAACCTTCTGATCAGCACGTGGGGAGGAGCTGTTTGCAAACAGCCTTATCTCCCAGTTACTGGGGGAGAAGCTGGCTGCAGCCAGCAAGTGCGGGGCCCCAGCTGGCCGTGGGGCCATGTGCGGCCACATGTATGGCACATGCCTGGGGCCGGCCCTGCTTAGAAGGATGGGAAGTAAGAGATGCATCACTTTTGCAGTCCTGTGAAATGACTTCATGAAATGACATTGGAAAATCTGCACAACCTGCTTTTTTTGCAGGGAGCGCTTAGGTGAAATGTGATTCCCTCCCAAAATGTTACGCTCAGTCTCTTGTTTCTTTGAAAGTTTATAAGGAGTGCATAACCGTTAAGAACTACAGGTTATATGTAATTCCTGAGTGAGTTTGTTGGCCTAGCCCACATTCCAACAAACAGTTAATTTGACCTTACTTCTGAAGCATTCGCAGGAACAGAGCATGAAACCAAAATTATTCAGAAGCAGGAAGAGAAGCATGTACTTTCAGTTTGTGTTTAGAAGTAACTAATGACTTATCAATGTGAGGGTAGTGACTTTGGTTCAGTGATCATTACATCTCAGCTAAGGGTGGAGGGTGTGTGTGGCAGTACTACTTCGTCTTAAACTATTCATCTGGATACTACTGAAGGGGAGTAATTGCTTTTGATTTAATGAAATCAAAATAGTTACTTTGGTTTATCTTGGTTCATCAAAACATAGATCAAGAAGACATGAATATGTGGAGAATCCAGTGCCGATTGTTAAGTGGCGTTTAGTATCTATTGAAGCATTTTGCAAAGCACCTTTGTAAAACATGAGTTTTGATACTTAGGCACTATCTACAAAGAGTCCAGCATGCTTTTTCCTGAGATGTACGCAACACCTAATTTGGCACTCAACTTCGTGTATGTGTAATTAGGATTATTATTTTCCTTGTGGGCAATTGTGTCATTAAGAAGCACCTCATAAAACTCTCTGCAGCATTGCTTTTTACTACTTAATGGACCAATAACTGTCCTGCTTCCACTGAACTTAATGAAAGTGGTTCCAATGACTTGTCCCGAAACTACTTTCTTTACTCTCACAAAGTAAAATGTGAGAAGAGCAAGCAGAATTGGGTTAACATTTGGGCCTGACACACAAGCATTCCATTTAGATGTGTAGAGATTGACAACACATAGTTAAGTAGCAAGCTGAGCCACTTAGGACACTTTCAGACATGCCGCCCCCCCCCCATATTTGAGCTACAGGGGGGGGAATGCGCAGCCCGAATATACACGGGGATCGGCCAGTCTAAAAGTCTCTTCCCCCCCCTCCTCCACGCAACTTTGCTGGCAGAGATGCGCAGGGATGCAGAGCTCTATTTCCTGCTCTGCATCGGGGCCTTTCAGACCGGCCGATCCCCACCCCTGCAACCCAAATATGCGCATGGGGGCCATGTCTAAAAGTGGTCTTAATGTCTATCTGGAGACCAGTTCATTATTATATCTGGAGGACCTGAATGCAGATTTTATTTATTTATTTAAAAAATTTATACCCCACCCCTCTTGTCACGGGCAACCCGGGGCAGCTAATGACATAAAAGATGAACACAATAAAATATCATAAAACATAATAAAACATCAATAAAAATTAAAAACCTACCCACCCCTCTCCCTCACCAAATGCCTGATGGAACAGCCAGGTCTTACAACTCCTTTGAAAAGCTGGGCGGTCCGGGGCCAAACGGGCCCCCACCGGGAAAGCATTCCAAAGGTGGGGCCACCACGAATGCCCTATTCTGCGCCCCCCCCCTCCTCCCCCAGAAAACCCAGGGGACCTCCAGTGTGGCGCCCCCGGACGACCACAGGAGCCGAGTGAGGCGATCTCACAAGTAGACAGGGCCCAGACTGTGTAAGGCTTTATAGGTCAAGACCAACACTTTGAATCGAGCCCGGAAGACTGTTGGCAACCAGTGCAGAGACCAGAGCACTGGTGTGATGTGCTCCCGGCGGCCCAGTCCCACTAAGAGCCAGGCCGCCGCATTCTGCACCTGTTGCAGCTTCCGAGCCATCACCATAAGTAGCCCCACGTAGAGCGCGTTACAGTAGTCTAATCGAGAGGTGATAAAAGTATGGATGATCATGGCCAGGTCAGGAACCAAAACCAACAACTGAAGCCACCGCACCAGATGTAACTGGCGGAAGGCACTCCTCACCACAGCCTGGAGATCCAGGCGGAGCTGCGCGTCGAAGAGCACCCCCAGGTTCCATGCCTGGGAAGTCAGTGGAGGATAGATCCCATCAACCATGGGAACTGACAGCTCCCCCGACTTACCCACTACCATCACCTCCATCTTGTCAGGATTCAATCGCAGTCGGTTAGCCCTCATCCAATCCCCCACAGCTACCAAACACCGGGTAAGCACTAAGACAGCTGGGCCTGGGTCTGTTGAAAATTAGAGATACAGTTGGGTGTCATCCGCATACTGATGACACCGAACCCTCTAATCACCTTGCCGAGCGGCTGCATATACATGTTGAACAGGAGAGGGGACAAAACAGAACCCTGTGGAATCCCACACGAGAGGTCTCGGTAAGATGAAAAACAATCACCAAGCACCACATGGTCAACAGTATCAAATGCTGCCGAAAGATCTAACAGGATCAATAGGGTCGATCGACCCGATCCTTTTTGCGGCGGAGATCATCTACCAAAGCCACAAGTGTGGTTTCAGTGTCCTAACCCAGACGGAAGCCAGACTGAAATTGATCAAGATAACCGATGCGGTCAAATGCACCTGGAGCTGTCGGGTCACTACCCGTTCAATAACCTTCCCTAAAAAAGGAAGGTTAGAGACCGCCTGATAGCTGTCAGGGGAGTCAATGTCAAGTGATGGTTTCTTGAGCAGAGGCCTCACCACCACCTCGAGGCAACTCAGTACTCTGCCCTCCCAAAGGGAGGCGTTGACCACCCAGGCCAGCAACGGCCCCATTGTCTCCCAGCAGCTCTTAACTAGCCAGGACAGGCATGGATCTGATTCACAAGAGGTGGCCCGAACCACTCCCAAACCTCCACCACGTCAGTGGGTGTCAGCAACTGAAATGGATCCCACAAAATTGGACATGACGGGGCTTCTACAGTCTCTACCTCCTCTGCTGTATTAAGTGCGACATCGAAGTCATGGTGAATACGAGCGATTTTATCCACAAACATGTCACAGCGGGCAGATGATGAATCAACTCCAGGGTCGAGGGTGTCACCAACTGAAATTGATCCCACAAAATTGGACATGACGGGACTTCTACAACCTCTACCTCCTCTGCTGTATTAAGTGCGACATCGAAGTCATGGTGAATACGAGCGATTTTATCCACAAACATGTCACAGCGGGCAGATGATGACTCAACTCCAGGGTCGAGGGAGGCCGGACTGACCAGCCCCCACACAACCCGTAACAGCTCCGCTGGACGGGGTTTTGCGGACGCTATGAGGGTAGCAAAGAACTCCCTCTTTGCTACCTGCATAGCCACGGCATAGGCTCGTAAACTAGCTCTATGCCGCGATCTGTCGGCTTCAGCATGAGAGCGAGGCCACCGTCGCTCCAACTGTCACCCAGCTTGCTTTAGCTTCCGCAGCTCCTTGGAAAACCATGGAGGTCTGCCGAGCCTCCGCCTAGGTAACAGACGCCTGGGAGCCGTCAGATCGATAGCCTCCATTAGCAAGGTGTTCCATAGCTTAACGAGGTCATCGATGAGATGGTTGTCAAGGTCAGAGGGTAACTCCCTTGAAGCGCCTGGAAACTGCAATGGGTCCAACGGCCTCCGGGGGCGAACCATCCGAATAAGTTCCACACCCTTCCGTGGGCAGACGTGTGCTAGAAGGGAGGTCTGCAGGAGGTAATGATCCATCCATGACAAGGGCCCCATTAACGGAGCACCCAGCTCAAGGCCAGTGCAAAACATAAGGTCCAAGGTATGTCCTCCAAGATGTGTTGGGCCGTTGACTCTCTGGGACCGGCCCATGGTTGCCATGGTAGCCATGAACTCATGCTCGACTCCCCCGAGAACCGCGTCGGTGTGAATGTTGAGGTCCCCCAAGACTATAGTCTTTTGGGAACTGCAACACCACCTCCAGTACAGCCTCCACCAGAGCATGCAGGAAGGCCGCCATACTGGTATGTGCACGGTATACCAGCAGCACTCCCAAACTGTCCCCCGCCAAATCAAACACAAGATGGAGACCTTCAACGCCCACTATGGATCGCACTGGATAACTCCTCACAGACCAACCCTCTTTAAAAATCATAGCTACACCGCCCCGCCCCCCCCCCCCCCCCCCCCCC
>QEPC01005573.1:2649375-2691443 GCA_003113815.1 Sphenodon punctatus | reverse complement strand
ATTAACCCCCCCATCTCACTGGGAGGCCAAACCTGCCCCTCCCAACCCCCTCACCTCCCATACACCCTACCCTCCTCTGCCTCCGGAGGGTAGTCAGCCTCCCCCCATGAACTCGCCCCACCCCCCAAGGGGGGTAGCCCCCTCCCTAACCCAGTCCCTTTGCCCCCCTTCCTCATAGAGGAAACACCCCATCCCACCCTAATCCCCTTAAAACCAAAACAAAGATAAAAACCTCCCCCCCTTTGGTCCCGCTAAGGGCCACTTTGGTTTCGCCCCTGGATGTGCCACCTGTTGCGCATGCCTACAGCACCCGCTGGGCAAAAGACTGCTTTGGTCGGGGCTGGACCTGGAAGTCCTAGCTGTGCGCCCTGGCCCCACCCCCGGCCTCCAAATTGGGGAGGGGGAAGATAGTGCCGTGGGGGGGGGAGGGCTGGGCAGCATGGCTCCTCACTGAAGCCGAGGTCCTGGAGCAGCAGCAGCAGTGGCAGTGACCCCAGCTCCTGCAGCAGCAAACGGCAGCGGCAACAGACTCCAAATGAGCTGCAGGGATGGTCAGTGGCACTCGAAGAGGGCTGGTCGCCACCGCCACAACTGCCCGCTAACTGCACACCAACGGTTCTTCACCCTTTGGCAGTGCCCTTCGGCCACTGCCCCCTTGGCAACAGCCCTTTGTCCTGTAGGTACCTGGGGGGAGGGGCAGATGAATTAGCCCACGTGGAGGGTCCCAGGAACCTGCAGCAAACCTTCCTTCCACACAGCCCAGCTTATAAGAAATTCATTCGAAGATTAAATGATTGAATAGAAAGCTTTTGCAAGCAGAAACACAAATAGTCAGGGCACCTTCTTTAAAAAGATCTCTCTTTGTGTCACTTTAAACGTAGGCGATGCTTTACACATCCAGGATTGTAGGTAGCTTTATAATCCGTTATGTGCAGGGACCTGTGTTCACTGCGTTTTCCCGTTGCCGCCAATAGGGAAAATGCAGTGAACACAGGTTCCTGGTTATGAGAGAGGAGAAATATGAGCTGGTAAAGAGAAAAGGTACCTCAACTATATATTGTCATCTTTAAATCTGCTGTTGGAGAAACTAAATGAAGCTTTGGCCATGGGCAGTCTGTGTCCTAGGGCCAAAGTTGTAGTGGTGGTTGTTTTTTTGCCTGTTTGAGCATATGTAGAGACCAGGAGCATCATTTTCTGTATATAGCAATTGAACTAAGCCCCTAACTTAGGCCGCTTTTAGACGAGCGGCGCTCCGTTTTGCATTGGCGGCATGCATATTTTGAAACCTCTGCCTGGTCTAATTAGACGAGACGGAAGTGGCTTAATATGCGCATATTACGGCAGTGGCGCATTTTTTAAGTGCGCGAATTAAATACCTTACAATCGAGGTATTTAATTCGCGCACTTAAGGCATTTAATGCGCCACCGTCGTAATATGCGCGTATTAAGCCACTTCCGTCTCGTCTAATTAGACCAGGCAGAGGTTTCAAAATATGTGCGCCACTGACATGAAATGGAGCGCCGCTCGTCTAAAAGAGCCCTTAGCTGCTTTATGTTAGTAGTTATTTCAAAGGAGGATTGCAAAAGGATTTTTAAAAACCTTGCTTTCTTTTCCTCTGTGGCAGCTTTATTTTAGGCTGAGGAGATGTGGTCATGGATTACTATTTTAAGGAAATATCAGGAAAGTGAAGTATGGTTTGGGAAAGTTGTCCATTCTTACTGTAATCAGTGTGGCAGAAACTCTAAATCATGTCCTGAATTCAGTGTTGTCATCTCTTGAAACCGATCTGTGCCTGCTTCCTAATATTTTCCCTCAGACATACTTTCTCATACTTCACTGGTCTCCACTTCAGTGCCAACAGAATACCAGATTTAGCTGTTTTTGATCAAAGAGGATTTTAAGCTCCAGCTATCTCCAAAAATTCCAGGAAGCAAAAAATGTTTCCTCTAAAGTCAGTCTTTAGATCATTGTATGGGGCTTGTTCACACCAACAAGTAATAAGAGGCAATGATCTTTTAACTTGCTACATGAGAGTTGTGGGGGTTGTAGATATTCAAAAGGGAGGGTGGGAATCTCTCAGCAGTCCCCACAGTTGCCACCTCTTATTGATTGTTCCCATGGACAAGCTGTGTGACAATGTTCTCGAACAGTGGACTAGATCTCTGACGTCATTCACATTGAAAGTTAAACTAAATAGCCCTGCCGGGTCATACGAAGGTCAAGCGGGCTTGTTCCAACAAGAGTCTTTCTGGAGGTAGCAGTGTCTTAATTTCACTCTAATCTTGCCTGTGTTTGCACAAGAACAGGGGTTAAAGTTAACTACCTCTCCAAACCAGCAAGCCTGAAGTAGAGAAGGAGGCTCCAACTCTGGAGAAATGGAGGTGAGCATGTTCATGTGGTGGTTCAGGAGAATTTCCATTGACTTACCTTCTTCCATGCAATCTTCTGCTGTCACAGTAAAGCTCAGTGCCCCCCTCCTCTACGTTACTCTCATACCATCTCTGTCTCATTAGATAGTTTGTTATTCCAGCCCCACCACCTGAAGGTTCGAAAGCAAAGCAGTCAGGGGAGGGGAGGAGACTTTTACCCTCTGCTTTGTTTCACCTAAAATGAGGCAAAGGGGAGGTACTTACTTTAGAGTAATTTCTTCAAATTAAAATGCTTGTTAGAACACACCTTAAGTTTTTTTGATTTCACAACACACAATGATATTCTGTTGTGCCTTGTTGGTTACAGTTGTCACGTGCATCCCTTGCAAAGTCTGGTTTGGAGATAAATAATACAGCCAATTGATGATATTTTAATCTCCTCTCCCTGACGAGTTGTACATATAGTGCAAATTAGTCTGGACTAGAGAGGATGTGGTTGCCATGTTAGTCGCAAAAGTAATAGATGGAGATGAAGTAATTCAAATGAAATCTTTTATTGGATCCAACTTGTTTTGTGAGGGTATGCAAAATTATGGCCCACACATGGATCCTTCATCAGGCTACTACAAGTAAGTCAGAACTAAATCTGAACAAATACAAGACAGGTGTAATAAAGTAAGTCCTTTGGGAATGAGGTGCTCCTCTTTTTTTTTTTTGCATTTGCTCAGAAAATAGATGTTGTTGAGTCTGGCTTTCTTTGAATTTTCCATTTCAAACAGTGAATTTTGATATCTTTCATGGTAGTCTAGAGAGGATGTGGTTATTATTATTATTATTATTATTATTATTATTATTATTAACAAACTTTTATATAGCGCCAGCAGTGTACCTGGCACTTTACAAAGTAATAAAATAGACACGGTCCCTGCCCCTAGGGCTTACAATCTGAGAGACAGGAGCTGGGGGAGAGACTTAGGAAGGGGAACAGAGGGAGAGACAAGGGGTCTAACATTCATGAAGATGCGAGGTCTCAAGTGCACGTACTTGGCTTGGTTACGATGAGAATGACAGCAGGCAGGTCCATGTTGCAAGGATAAGGGTAAACCGATCGTAGGTATAGGAATAGTGGCTCAGCAGGATAAAGAGTCAGACAGAGCAGAGCGAAAGAGGTGAGTTTTAAGGAGAGATTTGAAGGTATGAAGGGAGGGGGCAAGGCGGATGTGGACAGGGAGGGAGTTCCAGGCATGGGGGGCAGCAAGTGAGAAGGGACGAAGGCGCTTAGGGGAGCAGGGAAGGCATGGAAGGGTGAGAGAAGGGACAGAGGAGGAGCGAAGTGCACGGGCTGGAGTATGGAGGGCGATAAGCAACTCTCAAGTGGTAACTCTCAAGCAGTGAGGAAGATCTGTTCTAAATTTCTTCACTAATCTAATACTTAGGGTGCAATTCTCCATCCATTAAAGTCAATGCAGATGAGCCATTGACTTTAATGGATGGACGAATGATTTCTCGGTGTGTAAACAAGAATTTTAAACAGCTTTATATTTAAGAGAAAGTAACTTAAAAATAATAATTAAACATACAAACTCTAGTCACCTCATTGTTTTCTAAGCAACTGAATACTTTTTTCTTTACAAATGGATTCTTATTTGACATTGTGTTTAACATTACAACCACTGATGTTCAAAGTGAATAATTTGTTAAATAAATATCCCCTATGGAAATAAGCATCTTCCGAAAACATCTCAGCCATTTCTAAACATTCAGCAAAACGATTTCACTGTGTTTGATCTCAATAAAAAGACGTATGTTAGTAGCATTTATGAGAATGCAACTGTTGCTTTCTGTCAAATACAGGTGACTCTTGAAGATGGTTCTGCCCTTGTGAAATAACCTCTTGCACCATTTGGAAGGAAGGACGCCTTTGTTGGTTAATTAATACAACCACTACCTCTGTGAATTGTTTGTCTTGATGGTTAAAGACATCATAGTGGTGGGGAGCCTTCCCTTAAGAACATAAGTCCCTTCCAGGGGCCATTCTAATAGTACAACCAACAAGGGCAGCAGAGAAGCTGGGGGTGGGGTCCAGATCATGGATCTGTGCCATTTATTTGTTCTTTATCCTGATGTGTGCCTGACCTGCTCCCTCACCCTGAGTTCAGTCTTTCAGTGCCTGGAGGCAGGAACTGGATCCAAGAGCCAGATTCAGGAACTGGAAAAGGGCCAAATAAAAAATAGCCATGAGGAACCTAGGGCCCGGAGGCCAAATGCAGCCCATCATTGGGGCAAAGGGAATGTTGGGTTGCATGGAAGAATGCAATTTCTTTGAGACTCCTCAGATATGACATTTTTACAGGAATAGTTCAGCAGCTATCACCTTCTTTTGAGTTCTTATAGTGCACTCAAGGCTGAACAGAACCAAGGAAGACCTGTTCACAGAACCAAGAAATAGTGGTTCCCAAACTTGCTGACTATCCTTAAACCTCCTTGTTGTCCACTATGCGCAAGCTAGAAATAGCCACAGCTTTGTGGGTGGCTTAGGTGTGTAGTGATGTTGCAGCTGTTTTGAATGGGGTGGGGATTATGGTGAGGCACAGGTAATAGGAAAGCAACGGCTAATATGTGCACATTATGATCAGTCCCTGCCCCAATATCCTCCGAATGGCGTTGGTGTCGATGGGAACAAAATCCCACTTAATAAATGTTCCATGACCACTTACCATGAGGTGATCCATGGACCAGAGCTGGGGACCGCTGTTTTATGCAAATTCTCTGAATGTGAAACTCCAGTTAAGGAATTTCACCTGTTGAAATCTGAAGAATGGGATCCCTAACAGCCCTTCCCACTTCACCTCAAAATAATAATAATAAAACAAATGCTTTTTAAAAAAATTGTGGCGTGGGCACTTCTACAAGTGTATTAGACTTTTTGCAGGAGTATGTTCAACAGGAAGATGGAAACTAACAGCATTGGTCATGTGAGCTGGTTTTAAATAAAACTTGTGGTGTTTTTCATAATATTAAACACCAATTTGTCCTAATGCTGTAGAACACAAGGTACAGTTTGTTCTGTTTTGTCTCTGTTCATAGTGCTCTATAAACACTACTTCAGGCATATTTTTTATATAGTAGAAAAAAGACTTATCTTGTATTAAATTTCACTGAGCAGTTTCTAACTCAGTGGGTCCCAAAATTCTTGCTTACCTCTCCATTTTGAATCTTTAAATATGACCCCGCAACCCCAGACAGCAGCAAAGACATGCATAGTGTATCCATATCAGTCGATCATGAGCACATCCACAGATGCCATGACCCTACTTGGGGTCCCACAGTTTGGAAATGTCTGATCTTAGCCACATGCCCAGGTAAAAAGGACCATCTTTTTAGGGTGAAAACAGACATGACGCTAACCACCCTTTAACCACCCTTGGTGGTTATTTATGCATGTTGCAGGGCTGTGTTGATGCCCTATGCAGCCTTGAAACATGCATAAATGACCACCAAGGGTGGTTAGCGTCATGTCTGTTTTCACCCTTAGTTCCTGGCAGTTATCTCATGTGTTGCAAAGTTCAAATCTCTAGCAGTGGTGGGATGGGACTAGAATGTACACGGGGTTCTCAACCTTTTCCCAGTCCTGTGCACTGGAGTCATGTGACTATTTAGGAACACTGCATAATTTGAATGAATGATTTGCATAAATATTCATAGATTAAGATCACGATCACACTTCCCCCTCCTGCTAGTGCAAGGGCCTATGTGCCAGTGGAGGAGCCGAGATCTAAGCAAGCAGCTGGGAGTGGGGGATGGGGGAGCGTGACTGCTTGCACAAGCAGACTTCTGCCAGACCATGGCCACACCTCTTCATTATCCATGGGGGCCATGCCCCGTGCACTGACATCAGAGCGGGGAGCATGGCCCTTCCAATGGGTTCACAACCCCAGGACTAGCAGATACCCCAATGGGATTTACCCCCATGAGGAAGCCCACCGCTCTTTCCCCCCCACTTATGGGATGGCTGTGCCTGTGGGAACTTAGGCCTGCTCAGAGCAAGTTTAAGGGAGTTGCTGCCATAAGGAGATGGGCACCGGCTGCCATGACCCCGAGAAGCTGCTGCATGTGCTGGCCCTGGCAGCCCCCCCCCCCAAATCAGCCCACAGCACTCGTCGTCACTTTCACGAGCCCTGGACGGTTCCCCGTGTGACCCGACTTCTGTCGCAGCGCCACGGCACGGTGAGAGGTACGGGAGGGGCAGGGTCTTGGGGGGGACTGTCCAGGGCTCTCACGAGAGAGAGTGAATGCTGTGGACTAGTTTCGGGGGCTGCCAGGCCCAGTGTGCAGCAGCTCCTTGGGGTCATGGCACCCCCTCCAGCCCCCCATTCTGCTGTGACTTCTGTGGCCCCTCCTCCTCCAGCTCCCGCTGCATGACACAGGGTTGGGAGCTGGATCTGATCCTGTGGCTGCTGGCGCATTCAGTTCCATAGAAATTGGGATAAACTGTTAATTCCAGCTCACATTTACTTTAATGGATGAAGGACGGTTTCAAAGTGCTCCCGATCGCTACTGACCAATGGCTTGGGGGAGCACTTTCCCACATTGCCCGGGCACCAGGTTGAGAATCCCTGTATACACAGAGCCCGCAGTGTAAGACTTGACTTCTACTCCTCTTCAACCTGCATTGCAGTTCCCAGACCCTGTACTGCAGACGGGGGAGGATGCCCCCACCAGTTAGCCATGCAGGGGAGAGCAGGACTGCCCCACCAGTGATGTTGGGCTTGGGTAGTGGTGGGGAAGTCTCTGGGCCCAAGCTGGGGAGGGAAGTATTGCTGCTGTGTGAGACATTTCCCTTGTTTTCCCCCCCACACTAAAATCCAGGACGATGTCACTGGTCTCCAGAACTAATACGATGACTGTGATATGAGAGTGCACATGTTATTATATAAGTCTGGATCAATTAACAATTTTACTAAGGCATCATTCATAATCACATGAACATGCAGAGTTCCTTTTATGACTTTATATGGTAACCAAATAAAACCAGGATACTTGTTGCTAAGCTGTGCTTCTTGAGCAGTGGACTGTGTGCTCTTGCTGTCTTGGAGAGATTTATGTACAACAGGACAAGCCAAAGGATTCCGTGATCTGTGGTGTTCATTCCTCTTGACCTTGGCTGCACAAGGCTTATTTCCCTAACATTTTATAGTTTGCTGCTCATGTTACTGCAGCTCAACAGCTGGTAGTGATAGTGAGAGCACAAGGACGGGATGCACCAATGACTCCTGGCGTTTTAAGCACAATGCTACACAGACAAGCTTAAAACCATTTTAGATGGCATAGTGGCAGAAACACCCACATCTTGGCTATGGGTGCTTGCACACAAGATGGGAGAGAGGAACTGCCGTGAGCCAAAATCACAGCGGGGGAATCACGTGAAGCTGCACTCGTGTGCGTGGGTTTTAAACGTCATTAGTTCATTTCTGCCATGACTTCACACATGGATTACAGGGCTTCACGTGATGTCCCTCTACTATGATTTCGACTCACAGCAGTTCCTCCCATCTCGTGTGCAAGTGACCCATATTGCATTCTGCAATATGGGTCACTTGCAAATCAACCCCAATATTGTACCGCCACTTAGTGACAGCAACATGTCACTAAGTGGCGGTACAATATTGGGGTTGATTTGCGAGTCAAATTTACCAGCAGTGGTGTATTCCTTTAACGATTGGCTATTTTAATATTGGTGGGATCTAAAAGCATTGGTTCTTGAATCTTTTGTGAGCAAAACCAAAATCCAGGCCTTGCAGACACCCTCCCCTCCTATCCTTCCATCTCCCAGGAGAGAGCCACTAAGGGGAGAGCCAATGGGGCTAATCGTGATTCCTGCCTCCTTCCGCACCACTTTGGTCTGTTTTTTCCCTACAGCGCGGGAGACACTGTCTGCCGAGCTCCAGTGGAGCTGGGGCAGCCTGAGCTCTAAGCACGGCAGTTCTCAAGGGTTTCCCCAGGGCCCCAAGCCAGTGTTGGGGGAGCAGCAGCAGCTGCTCAGCCTGAATGCAGCAAACTGCAGGATCAAGAGAGACACCAAAATCGGGCACCTCCCCTCCCAGCTCAAGCTTAGTCTCCCCCACTGGCTAAGAGTGTGGGAGGTAGGGATGGCCCTGCACAAGCTGCTCCTGAAGCAGAGCCCAATCCAGGCTCTGAGTAAAGGAATGCCTGAGCAAGAGCTGGGAGTGAAAATGCCCAAAGCGACCTTTGGCACACTGCCTCCCCATCCCTACTGCAGCTTCTACCCCTGCTGCCTCCCCCAGATCTGCTCTTGCTCCTGCCGAAGGGAATGGGGAAGCAACAACACTTCAGGCAACCCATCTATAACCTCCCCGGGGCCCACTTTTTGGGGTGGCTTGTATGGCTGCCAACACTTATAGCGTGTTTAATTCTGACAGTAAACTGGAACTATAAATCTTATACTTTGCAAGGTTTTGTATGGTTCTCTGACAACAGGTAAAACTTGAGTAATTCTGAATATAGACTTTTTTCTGTTTGGTGTGCATTGTTCTTAAGCTTCATAGCTGAGCTGATTAATATAAAGGTTGTGTTAAGCAGCTAATGATGGTATGTTGCTGCTGAGACAGCACAAAATCATACTGGTGGTTGTAGCTGAGATATGCAGGTCAAAAGGTGTGTGGGGAGGGGAAGCTGGAGATAGTTAAAAATCATTTTTAAAAACACCTTGTTTTAAGCTTTGCTGATTTCTAAAATGTATGCTTTAAAAAATTATATATTTTTTTTCATTTCATTTCACTATTTATATCCCGCACTCTCCTTCACAAGAAGCTTGAGGCGGCTTACAATTAAGTGAAATACCATAAGATCCACATCAGACCATAAATAATACATAATAACCAATCCAAAAAGACAATAACCCATTACAACTGAGAAAATGAACAAGGCAAGCCAACATTCTAAATAATACATATTAACCATCCATTTCCTCACTTCTCCTCACCCTGCTGCCACCAGGGGAGAACCTTTCCTATACCCATTTAGAAATAATATAACACAACATTCCTCCCTTCTAAATAATACATATTAACCAACGATTAACCTCGCCTTCCCCACCTGCTGCCACCAGGGGAGAACCCTCCCACTCCCATTCCACCTGCTCTCACCAAGTGGAGTGGGTCTGCTACAAGATTACATACTCATTCTCTCATATAATCCCCCATAATTTAAACATATTATATAACTCATCAATATAAGCTCACAGTTACAAAAAACCCTTCCTCATTTAATTCACTTCTAACACATTATTCAAAACAATCCCCCAGTTGACAAAAAAAACCCTCCTCCCTTAATACAATATCATAATAACAAAATAATCACTCCTCCCACTTCCCCATATCCAGCACCCGCATTCCCCGGCGGATCAGCTTCCTCTGCCACCAAACATCAATAATGTTAGTCAGCCTCCGTGGCTCCGGCCGCCGGTCCCAGCCGAAGGGCACAGCCAAAGGACATGCCCTTTTGGCCATGCCCCTTTGGCACGTGCCACTGACATGTGCCATTGGCACGGCCACCGGTCGCTCCCATCTCTGCAGGCAAACTGTGTAGTTAATACCAATCAAACTTCATTTGTTTGAAAAATCCCACCCATCCGGTTGACTTTTTACACATCTTACTAACACTGCTCCATAGTCTTCACTTCACCCATGGTGTTCATGGCACAATTCAGGGTGCTAGTTTTGACCTATACATCTCTTAACAACTTAGGTCCTACATATCTGAAAGAAAACCTCTTCCTGTGTGTTCTGTCACTGGCAGCTGGGGCATCCTATTGCAAGTTCCATCGCTGCACCAGGTGTCCATATAGCAAGGATGCACCGAGAGGCATTCTTGGAGTCTGCTTTACAGCTCTCCTTTCCCCTTGAAGAGCATTTTCTGGAGGCAACGTAAGACCTATTTATTTCACTAGGCATTTGGCACATGGAGATGGGGGTCTGAGCAGATATTTTAATAATGGGAATTTTTATACTTTGTATTTTATGGGCTTTGTGTGCATGTGCATATAAAATACAAATGTTACCCATATTGAGCCTTTGGAAAAGAAGGCTATAAATTAAAATACATTTTATATATATATATATAATTGGCCAAGGAGGGAGTCTTGGGGGAGGGAGTAGACTAAGGGTGTTTTCAATTGAGATGGTAGCCCACTGCAGTCCAGGTTCAGTCTGTGCAGCTCCCACTCGCTTTTTTAACGTGTTCTGCTTAACAAACGGACAGCCCACTGCATGTATTTCATGCGCTTGTGGGCAGCCCCCCACCAGCAGTGCCAGCGAGAGCAGAGAATGGGGCAGGAAGCGGTCGCTCCTTGGATGCTCTAGAATTTCCTCCTGTGACACTGTGGTGTTGGTGGGCTGGGACGCGTGTAGGTGCTGTGTACAACCTAATTGACAGGATGTGGACACGTGGGCACACGTTAGCCTGAATTAAGGCTCCACGTTCTCCAAGACCCCGCCATAAGTGGGGGCTGCGTATCTTGTGGGGGCCAACACCTAATAAACAGGCAGGTGGACACTCGCCTGGTGTGGGCTAACGTCTCGTTGGTTAACACCCTATATTGTAAACATTTTCCCTGAGGACTCATGGTAGCCAGTACCCCTGAGCACAAACATTCTTTTGTATCGGTCCCTGGTGAGCATTCAGTTTCCATACTATCTCTGAAAGGGAACACAAAATATCTAAGAACCTAATTTTCTTAGCCAGCTCTCCAGGGAGGAACATGGATTTAGACTGAGTTATTTACTACCCAGGTATGCTGTTCGCTGAACCTGGATCCCTTGGTGCAGGGCTTGAAGAGCCAGACACCTAGGCTGTAATCCAGAAACCACTTACTCCAGAGTAGCCCCACGGAAGCCCATAGGGAGTAAGTGGTTGGTAAATCATGACCCTAGAGTGAGGCTTTAAAAAAAGTCTCTCTCTTGCCATTGTGGTGCTGTTCATTTAAATCGGTTGTTTCTGTGTTTTTTGCCTATATGATTCCATTTTTTGCCTTTAAATATAATCTTATGACCCCAGGCAGTAACACAGATGTGCAGAGTACATCAGTCAGGATCACAACCCCACCAACAGATGATGGGAACCCCTTTTGGAGACCCAACCCATAGATTCAGGAGCTCTGATCAAAAGCATGATAGAGGTCAGTCATGGGAGTAATTCTGTTGGGGAAGGGGAACATGTCCCCCACGAACTTCCTCCTCGCAGTTCCAGGCAGCTCAGCACCACCCACTCTGTTGTGCAGAGGACTTCTGGGATTCTAAAGCAGCACCAGAAATCAATTGGTGCAAGGATTGATTTCCATCTGGAGACAGCTGTCTCCTTGCCACTACTGCCTGTGTTCTCTACAACATGTGAGAATTCTCTCCCCCCCCCCCATCCCTTCCGTTAGCTCTGGTGATCTGTTTGGGAACAGGGCAACCAAGCAGAGCAGCACATAGCTGGAGAGATCAGGGGCAGCTTGTGCTGACATATCTACTGGAATGCCAGCACCCACCAGCAGCTTGTCAGTTTAAAACACTTTGATAGTTTAAAACTTTAATGATCCTTTAAAAAGTTTAATAAGTCTTCTAAGAATGTTTAATAGAAAAAATGTTCAATAAACCTTTCAGAAACATTTCCAGTGTGTCGTATTTTCATATGGTCCATCCAGCCCGCCCACCATCCACCCTCGGTGCTGTTTCTAGTCATTTCCTTTCCCTGTGCATTCCCTATTCACATTTGCAGGTGCTTCAGGTCTGGGAATGGCAATAGGAAGTGCAGAGGCAGCTACTATGTGCAAGTGGTTCCAACCCCCAAAGTAGATTATCACTATGCCATACTGCCATTCTTTACGCCCCCCCTCGCTTCCCACTCCCTTCACCCCCCAAGTGGCTTACTGCTATGCCATTATCCACAGCCCCCATGTGCCCTCCTGCCCTCATGTGCAAGTGCACCACCAGAAGACACTCCTTCCCTTCCAACCCCCTGCAGTGCCATACCACCATACTGCCCCCACTCACTCAAACTTCCTGCCTTTCTATGGCTTCTTCGCCTGGTTGTTCGGATGCAGGAAGTGTTCTTCATGACCGGCAGGAGGCAGCACTGACTTTCAACTGGGCATGTGCAGAGAGAGCACGCCCTTGATCCCCAGTTGAAAGTCTGCCTCTGATCAGCACAGGAGTGTAGCGTGGGTGCTCTACACCCGGCAGAACATTCAAGCCCCTAAAGCTCCCTGAAGTGGGAGGATTAGCTTAGTTTTGGAGGGGTAACCCTCCCAACTCATTCAAGCACCGCGGGCACCAACATTCCACAGTGGTCCTTGCTGTGCTGGACTCTTCCTCCCAGCGCTGGCCCCCAGGTAAGGCCCGGGGCAGAGCAGGTGCGGGGGATCGACCCACCGAGTACGTCCCCCTGCCCGGGGTACCAGCTAGGATGGCAGAGACCGCCAAGACCTGTCGGGCTGCTTCCCGCCGAGCCGCAACCCAGCTAGAAGCAGTGGGAAGGGAAACTGAAACCGTAGTGGCCCCAGCCCTCTAGAGCCACAATCCCTGCATCCACTAGCAGGAGGAGGCCTCTGCCGGCAGGTCAGAAGCGGAGGAGGAAATGGAGGCAGCCTCATCTGTCTCCAGTCAAAGAACCCCCGGCCATGGACCCTTTCCAGCAGCTGCAGCTGGATGCCCTGCATAAAATGATGGGAATCCTGGCAAGAACAGAAGGAAACCAGGCAAGGGTACAGCACCCTCCGGAGAACCCTCGCCCCTCCCACAACCCTCTCCCCAAGCATACCTTCCAGGGGGCCTCTAAACCCTCGGGCAAGGTCAAACAACCCACCCTTAGGAAAACCCACAAGCAACCCCAGAAGGATTCCCTCAGAGATCTCATTGGATCCTCCTCAGAAGTTGAGGATGAGGGAGCGTCCCTCATGGAGGAGGGGGAGCTGCTCAGATGCCAGGTCTCTTCCCCCCCCCCCCAAAAAAGAGGAAGGGGGTCAGGAACACCAGAACCCCACTGGTGAGGGAGGAAGACTCCGACGAGGATTCAGATCAGACCTCTCGTAGCCACTCCCCTCAATCCTCAGACAGAGATCCCCCCGATTGGGAGAAGATCCTAGCATAGGGGCCTGAGGAACTGGACAGGGAGCTATCCTCTGATCAAAGATCCTAAGCTGCTGAAGCAGGCGGAGAGGGTCCTCAAGAACACTCCCAGACCCTCAAAGAAAAAGGAATCTGAGATTTCTTCCAAAGAGGAAGACTCTGATAGGGACTACATCCCCAAGTTAAATCTTAAATCTAAGGGTGTCGCTCTGGATAGGGCCTTCAAAAACAACTAATTAAGGCCCAGTGGAAATAACCCACTAAGGCACTGAAACTTTCCAGAGTACAGCAGTCCCTGGTATAACTTCTCCAGACAGAGTGATCTGGTATTCAAGCTACCGCAGGTAGATGCAGCTGCTGCCTCCTTGGCACGTCAGTCCTCCCCTCAGAGGGCGACTTCCTCCCTAAGGACTCGACCGATAAAGGGGTAGAAATTGGCCTCAGAAAAAGTTACGAAGCTATTTAACTACCATCCTTCAGATGGCCACTACCTCCTCCTATATCTCCCAAGCCTTTATGAGGTGGTTTAAGTTAGGCAAGGATCCGGAGATATCGAACTCTGTCTTTGGACCTCAAGGACGCTTATCTTCGTGTACATGTCCTCCCAGCTCACAGGAGATAGCTCCATTTCTGCTACATAGAACACCACTGGCAATATCGCACGTTCCCTTTTGGTCTGGGTACATTTCCACGCACCTTCACCAAGGTACTCATTCCCCTGATTGCGAACCTGCGTTTAGAGGGTATAGCGGTATTCCCCTACCTAGACAGATGGGTGGATATACCGATTTTGGCTCCCACACACACACCAGACTGCTGTCCTGTAATACTGCTTTCTCCACCCCCTCCCCTGGCTGCCATTTCAGCTTCCACCACCACGCCAGCCCACAGCCCTGCTGGTGCCTTCCCCACCCCTGTGCATATCTTCCCATCCTGTGGAGCTGCTTCCCATTGATTTCCCTTCTCCTCCTCTGCGTTCTCCTGGCCGCCTAGCAACACAGTAAACAATAAAGTGCATAGTTCGATAACAATAAATGGAAGCTTTACTGTGCAGCTGTGTAAACTTGACACACACCCCTGGTGGATTCACTTGCTGTTCTTCGCCATGGGGAAAACCTCCACCGAACAAAGGCAGGCTCTTGAGCTGGAGCTGCAAGAGTCACGGTGCTTGTGTCCGCATCAACCTGTGCTGGCTCTCACGCGGGGATGGGTATGTGGAGATGTGTGCTGGCAGTTGGAGCTTGGGAGCTGGAGAGATTGCAGTGGGTAAATGGTGTGGAGGGTTTTTAAGGCACCAGTGAGAGCAAGACTGGAGAGATTGGCAGGAAGTGGTCGCTCTTTGGAACGTTCCAGGCTTTTCGCCTGCGGCTCTCTGGTGCTGGTGGACATGGAAAGGCTGCACACAACCTAACTGACAAAACACTGCCACGTGGGTGCATGTTAGCCTGGATTCGCCCTCACAGTGGGCCTGTGATGTCCTTGGACTAATCCATGAGTGGGTATTGGCCACGTGGGAGGTGTGGGCTAGCATCTGGCTGTAGCAGCGAGAGCCAGCAGAGAGGGGACAACTAGGGTCCCATGCTGCATCTGGAGGGGGATGAGAGCAATGTCACACAGGGGCCTTGTGCTTTCCCAGGGGTGAAGGACGCAGGGGTACAGCTATTATGGCTATCGACTGTCCCTGGTAGTAGGCTGCAAGCAGTTCATAACCCCAGTGTGGGTGGAGGGGGGACGGGTCTCTGGGCAGCAATGTGCTCCCGATCCATCCCTCTCACTCTTTTCCCCTCTATCTCCTCTCTCCATCAGTCCTTCCTCTCTCCCCCACCCTTTCCATAGCCATCCATTCCTCCCTATGTGTGCGCATCTTTCTCATCCTCATATCTATCGGTGTCTCTCTCGCCCTTTCCATATGCAACCATCCCTCCTTCCCTCTCTAGTCCCACACTTTCCATATCGATCCATCCATCCCTCTCTCCCCGCACCTTTTCCATATCAGTTCACCCTTCTCTCTCCCCCTTTATATATATCCACCCATCTGTCTATCTCCCTCCCCATTTCCATATCCATTTCCATATCCATCCAACCCTCTTTCCCTCTGTCTGTCTGTCTGTCTATCCCCCCCTCTATAAATAACCATCCCCACCACAACATTCTCTCTTACACACATCCATCCCCAACACATACTCTCTATTGCTCCCTCTCTCCTTCTCCATTCATGTGTGATAGAGGGGGACATAGCAGTCCCGCCCCCCCCAAAAGTTGCACCCAAGAGAGTGCAGCGGGGGTTCAGTCAGAAAAAGTTTGAAAATCACTGAAATGGAACGCCCCTGGCATTAACTCCTGGAAAAATGGAGAAAGTCCAAAGACTTGAATTATTTAGGACAGAACTGATGCACAACACGTTGTGCACACTAATTCCAATCCTGCATTGACTGAAATGGTCTAGATGACATAATCTGTCTCTTGACAATTATAGCCTCGCATACGGTAACTATAGTAGTTACTTTTTTTGGCCTACAGCTGTAAAATAAAGAATTAAATAAATAAATACAAATATAGTAATTACTGGTGTAGCAGGAAATGCCCTGCTCTACTAGCTTACAGACTGCTAAAATGATTTGGAACTTGCCCAGACTATTTCAAGGACTTGAAAATGTGTAGCAGTTAGTTGTATAGAAATACGAGAAGTGATGTATGAAACGTGCTAGGCCAGCAGCTGTCAAAAGGACTCCCCTAGGAGTTTCCTTCCCTTCACCAGGGCAACAGGAATTAGAGTTAATAAAGTTACTATTGGCTGTATTACTGACTGCCCCTATATACAACCTGAGGGACTATAGCTACCAGGTGGGACTCTTCTTGGAAACCTATAACCGAAGCACGGTCTCTTCCTTACATTTGCCTCAGACCTCCTGTCTTTTTTTCCATTACACGACTCCTGTCGTCCCTGCTTCCCTTTTAGTTTTTCACGTTAATTTTGATTCTAGTCTTATACTCATCTTCATTTTCTCATATGCACTAGTCTCTCCTGCCCTCTGCAATGCCTGCTGCTGCAGCTAAAATAAATAAGCACATCCAGTACCTAGCTTTGTTAAAGTGTCTTTAGAACCTCTAAAGTATTATGGGTTTGACTTCAGAAGACTTAGGTGTCATTATGTCAAAGATCAGACTAGATGATCATAACTCAGGCCAAAAAGATTTCACCCCAAAATTCCTGCATCAAGCCTATTTGGCTGAGCTATAGCATAATTTGTTAGAAAGATGTACAGTCAATGCAATCTTGGGTGTGTTTGCATGAAGGGAGGCCCCCAGAGCCTGTGGTCTTTCCATGGGGCACCCCCACAGCCACCACCCGCAGGTCCTGCATGGGACCACACCAAACAAGCAGGTGTTTCTCACTGCTGTGGTCCTCCTGTACTCTCTCCCTACCATAAAGTTGCGGTTGCTCCTCAGGCGACCTAGGCTTCTGCTCACAACTCTGATGCTGAATGTGCATGCATGCTCCAGTAGATGGAGGGACATGGGGGGCCCTGTGCCCCCCCCAAAAAAAATTTTTGGGAGGCAGCCTCAGGGCAATGCATTGGCCTGGAGTTGTCCACATGGCGTGCTCCACATTTCCGGCGATTACGCTGTGTGGAGCAGCCCCTGGGTGAACATCTGGTGGCGGCACAGCACACAAGCAGTTGAATCCATGACACAAGTGGGGCAACATCTCGTGCGTTAATACCGATAGTTTATTTTTGTGTGCCTGATCAGAAATGTAGGATGAATTTGAGAGGTCTTAAGAATAAACTGAGTAGTGGAGGGGGTGGAGATTGATGCTTTTAGAAAGAGCCACGTATTATAAATAGCTTGGCTAGGGGCTCATTTAAAGTTGGAAGGGTGGATTTCTTATGTACAAATATTAGATGAAGAGACTAATTATTGCTTTTACAAAAGGGTTTAACTAGGAGTAAAAGAATGATCTTGAGCAAAAATAAGCATTTGTCGTGTGTTGGGAAAAATCTGCTGATACCAGAATAACCTGAAACTGAAAATATTCATAACGCTAAGGTCTCGTAAGCTATGGAATAATTTGCAAAAGGAAATAGAAAGAATCCCTGTTGCTCAAGAATCCCAGAGTTAGAGCAGAATGTAAAATAGGGTCTTGTATTGAAATGGGTTAGGTGGCCTAGTAATTCTCTGTTTATTCTTTTGAAAATATCAAATTATGAAGACATTCTCCTTTTTTTGCATAGGAGGATGATAATGCATGCAGATTTTACGTTGAATATTTGTAACTCATTCTCCATTTAATCTTGACAAAGTGTCCTGCTTATCTCCATGAGGTCTTCCGTCAAAGTTATCTTCGTGTTAGAACTTTGTTCTTAATACATTTCCTATGCTGGTTATCCAAATGTAATTGTGCAGAACTTCAAACTCTGTATGTAGCTAGTCAGTTTAATGGAGAAACCCTTTGGAAAAGAAATGTAATGAATCTGAAAAACTGTTCAGTTTTACATCAACCAAATAGAATAAAGCTGTTCAAAATGGATACTGTAGATTGGCTGTTGAAGAATATCATGGATAGCGTCCAGAGGAAATTCTATTTTACATGCTACTTGGATATTTAGTGTTTGCTATGAAGGTATTAAAAAAATAACAGTTGAACTCCTTGCGTGAAATCCTAATCCCATTAAAGTAAATGGGAATTTTGTTATTGACTTAAGTACAGCCAAGTACCTCTTGTCATCTCTAATGTGTAAGTAAATTTATTTGTTAATGAGTTTATTCTGTGTGACAAGTTATTTCATTTTGTTTGTTTGTTTCAATTTTGACAAAGGCTTAATAGAAGAGTTTAGGAAGATTTCATTGCAAGGACCTTCTTGCTCTTCCTGGGTACGCTATACTGTGCTCACTGTACTAGTAGCTGAACTATTCACGCACCCAGGAGAATAGCATCTCCATCGCTCCTAATAAGCTGCTAAGGAGTTCTGTTCCTACAGGAGAGTTTAGTGATATGCCCCATGGAGCTTTCTTGGGTGACGAAAATAAGCAATTGATTTGATATTGAGTAAAAAAAAAAACCTCTAGTATGTCCCTTGTGTAATTATTTTTTAGTTTAGTTTTGTTTCCTCAATAAAAGGAAACTAAACAGCTTTTTATAATTGAGCTCTCTTGTTACGCTATAACACAGATGACTAGCCAAATCACCAGAGCAGTTTTGTCATGAGGATCTTAAGTGTGTCTTTTTGTGTTTACAAGATCTGTGTATAGAAGCTCTGTATTACGATCCTAGGCGAAGTCTGTAGTGTTAGTTAGGCCTCAGTTTTGCGAAATAATAAATCCCTTGCTTAACCTCTTTGACGAACTGCAACCACAGGGACATGCTTTGTTTTCTGGTGCTTGTATGTCTGCCACCTAAAATCCTGTTGGCTATTTCACTTCTATAGCATTGTGTTTTTACTAAGCAGTTCCCCTAAAATGGAAAGTGTTACTCTTGCCTCTTAATTCTTGAGATAAACAATTATCTGTTCTTAGTCTGGGTATATTTACCAAAAGGCAGCTGTTGCATTCAGCTGTCACCTCTCTTTCCCAATTAAAATACCTTCTCTCTTTATTGGACCCGCTGGCAGGGTCAGGTATCTGACATTCTGGCATGCCCCTTTGCATGACTTAAGGGTGTCTTTCATTCCAGTAAAATATTAAAAATGTAGATTTCCTACGCTGTGAAAGAGAGAGTTTGCATATAGAGGAGCTGTTCCTTTTTATCAAAGCACCATAAACCATGCAGTTAAACCAACCTACACAGGCTTATGGCAGCCTTTTCTCATGACTTGATGCAAGAAGAGAAAGTGATATTTGCACAAAACTCCTCAAGTGGAAGAAGCCGATACAGAGCACTAAACCCCGGCTTGGGCGAGAAACTTTAACCTGAACTGGACTCCAACTCCAGTGAGATTGGGCCTGACTCAGGCCTGATGCAGATGAGCGCTTCTGAGTTTGGGCAGAGGGAGATGGGAGTCTGTCTCCAAGTCAAACTGTGAGAAGTGGTAAACAATAACATAGTAGGGCGAGGTGCATTTGGGTTGTCCCATCCCTCCCGTAGAGTGCTGTGACAGCCCAGTTTCCCATAACAAGTTGGGGTAAGGTATTTCTCAGCCCCATCCCAGTGGTTCTAGACCCTTATGGAAGACCATGACAGGATGGCACCCTGGAGTGGACAGGGCCTCCCGCAGCTAGGGAGCCCTGTCTGAGCCCCAGGAGCTTGAACAGATAGTGCACCCAACCTGACCTGGGCCTAACAGGACCAGTTAGGTTCTCTTGGGCAGGGATCATTTCCCATTGCTGCCAATGGGGAAAATGCATTGAACGTGGGTCTCCGGCTTTGGCAAGGTTTTAGGCATCTGCAGAGCAACATCCATGTTGGCTTTCTCTGTGGGGGATATATGTGTGTGCATGCACTGTGTGAACAGGGTTTATGGTGCAACAAGCAAACTCTTTGCACAGCACCCATTTCCTCACATTGGAAACTAGCATTGGTTACACTGTCAATCTCCCCTATTAGGGGAGTTTTGTGTGAATGTGTTGTTAGTCCGGTGGAACTGAAAATATTTGCCTCTGTGATCCCATTTTTAAGAAACACATACAGCAGCAAAGACATGCAAAGTAGATGTCTTCTGACAGACCCAGGACTGGCCACCCCTGAAACTGCTCCAGGGGTGCACCCCTGTGTCCTCCCGCATCCAGGTCCACCTAGGTTCATTTTAAACAGACCTACTGGCTGCCACCACTCACAATCTGCCCACGCAGCACCCCCTAGCCCACACCATAGAGTTGCGGGCAGATTGCCGGACGCTCTAGGCTGCCACCTGCAACTCTGTGGGGTTGCCTGGGGCAAACACTGGCCGAGAGCAGAGCTGCAGTGGCCATCTACCAAGCAGACAGATGGAAGCTCTGCCTCCGACTGGCGCTCCAGGTTTGGGTGGCCCGCTCTGCTGGCAGTGTTCCGGGTTATTCTGCAGCACCGCGAGCAGGGCTGGAACAGAGCAGGCCATGCCTGCTCTCCCTCTGCTCTGCCTGCACATCTGGCAGCCTGCCTTTACATGGGCAGGCCAACTGGGGGTGAGGCAGGGCAAAGCTGGGGCTACCATCTGTCCGTTTACACCCAGTGTGTCTAATGGGATTGTGGCGCCATCCACAGCTGGCACAACCTCACTTGATGTCTTGACCCACATAAGCTTGGAAACGTCTCTTAGGCCACTTTCAGACATCTCCCCTCCCCCGCAACACACATTCTGGCTGCGCACCCCCACCGCAGCTAGAATATGCACAGGGACTGGCTTGTCTGAGAGCCACCCCCCGCGCAGCTTTGCCGGCAGACACGCGCAGGGATGCAGAGCAAGAAATCAAGCTCTGCATCCCTGTGTGTGTCTGCCAGCAAAGCCATGCCGGGAGTGTGGGGGAGGGGGCTTTCAGATTGGCCAATCCCCACGCATATCCTGGCTGTTCATTTCCCGCCCCCCTCCCCCCCCCCTGCAGCCAGAACATGTGCGCCAGGGGGGAGGGTCTAAAAGCTGCCTTAGTCCTTGTAAACTAAACATTGAAAAATGTTGGAGGTACTGTTTGCTTTTTTGTAATTGAACTGGAATTTAAAATGGGCTTGTTTAGTTTCTTGAGTTTACAGAATGCCATTATATTTTGGCTTTTTAAGAAAACGTGGTTTTGCTAAATGCCCAGCTCATCATAGCAAGCATGATTCAGACTGCATGCCTCACCTTAAAATCTTAATGAATCATATTATTTCATTTAGAATATTTGATTTGATGAACAAAACCATATCCTCCTGCTTCATCTGTGTCTCCTTCCAATGTTAATGGACAGGACGTGCAGAAGTTTACAGAGGGCTGTTCTGTGTTCTGTGAAGCACTTTCCATATTTGGTGAAGTTAAGCCTGTTTTCACTGTTGCTCAATGCTTTGTTTTGTGGCTTGTGGCAGGAGCAGTTTTTATCCTTAGCAGTTGGTTGTGTCTGATTTATAAAAATAATCTGTGTCCACTAATTGTATTTTTAAATAGACAACTAGCAAGAGACTATTCAAGAGTAAAAGCATTCCAGGAAACAAATACAAAATATGTGTGTCTTACATAGAAACGCGTCCTTCACTCTGTTGCCCACACATCATTGTGGGTTTGGCTTGAGACCACTTTAAAATGCACACAAGTCAGATGGTGGTGGGGGAGGGGTAATTACGCCAGTAAAATGTGTAAGCGTGTCTGTGCCCTCGTTTCAACCCACAGTTGTGTTTGCAAGAGCAACATCAAGATGCAGAAATAGAAGCAGACTTAATGCTCCTTATTGTTCTTGAAAGAAAAAAATAAATGTTGATATATTGGTTATAATCCGTGGAAACTGGGGCTTCACCCGGAAATGATGCCTCAAAACTTGGGGACTCTAGGCCAGACCCCAGAGGGCTGGAAATCTTAAGCAGGAGAAGCGCCACCCCCCAAAAAATCAAAGAAGTTTGTAGATCATTTACAAGTGCTTGTGAATATTTGTACAAAATATGAAAATTTAACAGGCCCTAATTTGAGATTTCAGAAGACTTAGTTGGCTAAACTTAGTAGGACGTTTCATGGATGTTTTTATTTTTTAATACTTTGAGCTGCCCCGAGCTGCCTGAGGTAGGAGGGGTGGGATATTAAAAATTCTAAGATAAATAAATCTAGTGGTGGTTCTAGGACTGTTCTAGGATCTCCTTCTTTCACATGTTCTTTCTTGTCCATTGTACTTTATAACGGTAGAAAAGAACATTTTTAAAAACATGAAATCGATCGACAAAAGTTGTTTATAAAGGCTAGCAAAGTCACTGAACGTGTCTGTGCGTGTGCGTGTGTTGGCAGCACCGTATACTCCATTGGGTCCTTGGTCATAATGAGCTAGTCATAGCAAAGAATCCCAAATGGGTCCATTTAGTCCTAAATGGTAGACAAATGAAATAGATCTCCTAGCGAGCCATAAGGCACCGTAAGTAGTTTATATTCATTATGACATACATGAGATTTTGGTATTGTGGAAGCCGCTTCATTTGCATGGATTTAGAATTGACTTGAACAAGGGCGTAGCAATAATTGGGACAGGTGGTACAGCTGCATGGGTCCTCCCGAATTTGGGGATCCCACACTCACTGGTGTAGCTGAACCCCCTGGCTCTAGGAGTGTGGGTGGGTGTAATTCCATCTTCTGCACCAAGGCCCATACCAACCTAGTTATGCCTATGACTTGGAGAATAAATTATGGATGGTGAATCCAAAATTAAGGCCTGGATAGCTCAGCCTAAGGTGCTTCAAAATTGCTAGCTCACCAGAATTGTTTCTTAACTCACACCCGAACTGCATGCCTGCGGTGTTGAGGCACATGTTTCTTCTGGCCAACTTTTGTAACAATTTCAAGGTTTAAGCTTCTTCCACGAAGCAAGTAAGTCATGGATTACAGCAAGGTGACCTTGGGCTAGCATGAATTCTAGAGTAGGGAACCATTTCACGCATGCATGTCATCTTTGCCTATGCTTATTGTGACAGGATTCGTTGGACCTTTTCCGCAGCACCAATCGGCCCCCTTGGCCCAGCCATCAGTGTTTGGTACATGGCTGTGGCAGACTGAGAAGGTTATCTGTAGCCTGCAAATGTTCCATAAATAAAGACTATTAAGTGGGGTTGAAGCGTCATTTCTATTTAACAGGGGTTGACGCATGATGGCATGGTTGAATTTTAAAAATGAATTTAAAAAATAAAATAAAAACAAAATTCATTTTTGCCCAGGTCTCCACATTGGGAGATAATTCCAAAGCAGTCATTAGAAGGACAAGAATTCCTGGTTCTTGGGCCTGCAATTAATACCTAATTGTAAAGTCCTGATGATAAAGCATTTTTTTAAGCAACTTGATCAAGTCATACTAAGCAGATTTTCAAATCCTTACCTGGGTGCCATTTTGCCATGTAAAGTCAGTGTTTAATTCAGAGCTTCCCAAGCTGTAATTCAGGACTCCTCGTGGGGGTCATTCCATCTGCTGATCGGATCATGATACTTTGCATACATTGCACATCTCTGTCTGGGTTCATGGGACTATAACTAGGGGTGAAAACAGACATGACGCTAACCACCCTTTAACCACCCTTGGTGGTCATTTATGCATGTTTCAGGGCTGCACAGGGCACCAATACAGTCCTGCAACATGGGGTGATTTCAGACGTTACGGGGCCTATTGGCCCCGTACCGAAATCACCGAATTCCTTCCCCGCCGGGATCACCCCGTCACGCCGCATCAGACGTGCCGGGGGGATCCCGGCGGGGAATTGGGGAGGGGGCGGGGCCACGCGGCGCAACGTGCGGCCACACGGCCCCGCCCCCTCCACGCTCCCCACTGCCTGCCCTCTGGGGAGACAGGCGGGGCCAATGCGGCCGCCGCATCGGGCCGGATTTGCCACGGCCCGGGGTCCCGCCGGTGATCCCGGGCCGTGGCGCCCGACCAGACGAGACGCCGGGGTTCACCCCGGCATGGGATTGCATTCGACACGCGGCGGCCTCCGGTCCCCCCGCTTCGGCCGCTCACGTGTTGAATGCAATCCCAAGCCGTGGTAACATCTGGGGGGAAACATCCGTTTCCCCCAACAGACGTTACGCGATCACAGCCACCACGCGGAATTGAGCGTGGTTCACTGTGATATCGTAACGTCTGAAATCACCCATGCATAAATGACCACCAAGGGTGGTTAAAGGGTGGTTAGCGTCATGCCTGTTTTCACCCTAGGTCTCAAAATGGGGCCATGCAGGCAAATGTTTGGAATTCCCTGAGTAATTATTAGAATGATGCTGCATCAGGTTATCTTATCCATCCTGTGGTGAACAAATAGCTGCATTTATGGTGTTTATGCAACTTTCTAAATTGACTATTTTAAAAAGCATATTGTAGGGGTTGCCAGAAGTTCTCAAGCTCAAGAGCCACATGTCAAGATTTTGGACATGCTCCCCAGATGACAACTTCTGGCAAGTGCCGCAGTACCAGATGCCCAAGAGCTGCATGCAGCTTCCAAGCCACCGTTTGCCCACCTTGGATACATTGCTTTTTGGAAACCTAAACATCCACAGTGCATTTTGTTGATCTTTGGGTTTTCATTTGGGTTGTATGTTTTTTAGAATTGAAGAACCCAAGAGTAAATGCTGTTAAATACACACAGCATGGAAGTCCAGCAGCTGTATATAAGTGACATAATACCAGGAAACTCGGGCTTTTATCAAAACAAAAACTATCCCTCCTTTGCTTAAGTAAATTATGGCAAAAAGGCTCACTCTGTCTCTCTGTTGGCCATGAAGTCTATTAACTACTTTTGTGGTAATCCTGGAAATCCTAGGTTTGTTGTTTTGATAATGCTTGTGATATAAAAGGCACAAGGCATTAATAGAATGCCAGAAACTGGACCACGGAGGTTTACAAGTGCATGAAGAAAACAGGTTTTATAGGTGATTATCTACAGCCTTAAGTGCCACTGGACCTTTGCAAACAATGTAGCCTGATAAAGATGCTGTTTTCCTCAGTTAAACCTAGTCCTGATTAAAACTGGGGTAAGGGCCAGTGGTGCAAATAATGAAACCTTTGCCTTCTTGGTAGCATTGATTTCAGGGTTCTGTTTCATAGTCATCTGCTCCAACCCTAGACTCTTTCTCTAAGTATGACCTAACCGAGCAATAGCTGTCTGAGTCATGCATCATGCTCAAAGGTTAAGTAATATTTCCTGACTGATATCACTTGTTATCTCTGAGTAATGTTTTTTGTTATACTTCCTTCACAAAAAAACCTCAAAAAGGCTTCATTTTATGGTTAACTCCTGAGGTCACAATACCTTCTAGTATTCACCCTCCAAATTGTTCATGCAATCCATTGCCCACTACCTTTTAAACTGCATAATGTTCACACAAGAACAAGCTTTTGGGATGTTCAGAGACAAATGTCTGCACTTGGCTAAAGAGATGGGGTGGGGTTTTTTTTGTTAGGAACTGCATGTCCTTCTAGGTCTCATACGTCAGCATAAGCAATCAAATCTTCATGGCCTATATCAATTTAATTCTGAATCCTCTTTTATAGGATGGGAACTTTTTCTCCAGAAAATTATTTATGTACTGAGGTGTTCTGTTGAAATCACTTTGCGGTCTACATGGCATGTAAATACTTTGAAAGATCAAAGCTGTGTGACTGCAATGCTTGGGTATGCTGTATTGTACAAACGCAAGTCTAGGAAACGTGTGTGCACAATTCAGACAGCAGAAGCCTTACTGGTCTGGAAATGCAGCAGTCTTATATTTATTAAAATACTGAGTCCTGATGGTAGTTGTACTTTTGTATTTTATGTTTCAAAGCACAGCATTTCCTAACATGATGAAAATGGTGGCACAATTTGTGTGTCATTTAAATGAGAACTCCCATCTTGCTAGTGCCATATATTGATACTATGTGTTTTGATTTTCTTGCAGGTACCTGAGATTATTAGTTCCATTAGACAGGCTGGGAAAATTGCTCGTCAAGAAGAGTTTCAGAATAATCTATCAGATGTCGAAGATCCTTTTGCCAAAAAATTTGAGGTGTTGTTTTGTGGACGGGTGACTGTAGCACACAAAAATGCACCCCCAGCGCTAATAGATGAATGTATTGAAAAATTTAACCATGTTAGTTGTACTGAAAAATTGGACTCAAATTCATCATCCCAACAACATGAAACGGCCAGTAACTCAGGAGGATTTTCCTTAAGCAATAAATTCCGATCTGTCTTCCAACCCTTTGGCAATGAAGAAGAGGAGAGAAGGCCCATGAGGAAGTCTTACTCTCAGCCTGGACTGCGTTCTTTTTCTTTTAAGAAAGACTTTCAAGATGTGAGCCGTCGGGGTAACAGCCTTGTCAGATCTTTTGAGGAAGATGACATTTCCCTGAACTTAAAAAGTCAAGTCATCCAGGGTCGCAGTGTTGTGCAGCCAACAGATATTGCAGAAAACAGGACTATGTTTTTTACGGTAAACCACAATTGTGACTCTTGCTTATGTTTAATTTCTGAGCATGGTATGATGAGTACACAAGTCAATGTCTGAACTAGATGGAAAGAGTCTCTCTGGATGATTTCTGCAGCCATTGGGTTTTAATTTAGATCTAAAAAAATCTTGTGCATGTACCTACATGTCTATATATATATATATATCTATACTAGCGCTTACTGTCACCACAAAATCTTGTTTGACGTAGTCAAAATGAATGAATGCAACCAGTTTAAAATAGCACTAAACAAAATCATTAAGTTTTCCAAGGAAGCTTAAAAAAATTACACTAGCATACTTAAGGAATGTTATTAAATAGTGCTCTGATTTCAGAATCAGCATTGAGCTTATATACAACATAAAAATATGCTGTTAAATTTCTTTCTAAATAATTGCATCAGTAAGATAGATACTATTTGCAGTAGAGCATAGAATCTATTGAAGCATTACTGGGGAAACAAAAGGCAAATGCCATTCATGTATTTAGATATAAAACATCAGATGTGAGGTGCTGAAACTCATAGTAATGAGAGAGCCATATAATCAGCAACCTGTGTTCACTGCATTTTCCCCACTGATGGCAATGGGTAAAACACAGTGAACATGGGTATATCCCTGCATATAACTGGATAGATGCATTTTTGCATTATGCCAAGCACTTATAAGTGTGCTTCCATCTTACCTACGTCTGCTATATAATGACATGTAAACAGTGAGTTGCTGTGCTAGATTGTAAGAATACTGAAGCTGAGTAGAGCAACAGACTTATCAGCATATTTGCAATATTAGATGCATCTTTTGGGGAAGGAGGGGGCATAAGGATCAAGGTCGAGCATTTGTGAGAGTGAGGGAATTTTGCTTCATTTTCCTATAGTAAAAAATATACTTAGAGCAAAAACAGATTTGAGCACCTGAAATTGAGTTAAATGTATACAAACTTATATAGAAGCCTCAGGAAATGAAGGCATTAAAGAAAATGGAATACAACAATGCTGCAGTTTTTGTCCCTACAAAATGAGACTGTATGTCATGCCTGGGGGCCAAATGTGGCCTGCGGCTAGTTTTCATTTGGCCCCCTTTCAGTTCTTGGATCTGGATCCGGTTTCTACCCCCAGCACTGAGAAACTGAACTCAGGGTAAAGGAAAGATGAGGACAGGGGACAGATCCATAACACAGATCCATAATCTCTACCCTCCTCTTTCTGAGCACAGCCCTGAAACATTCCTGCCCACAACTTGTTTGCAGCCCTTGGAGCATGTACTAACTTTCAAAGTGGCCCTGTGGGAGGGAAAAAGTTCGACACCTCTGCTGTATGTTGTAAGGGGTGTACACTGAATTCTCGCAAGGGATTTTTGATGATTATGAAAGGCAAGGTCAATTATTTAGTTTGTTAATATTTTTTTGAGACTACCATACCAAAGCCAGCCTTTTATGGGGAGGCAGGCCAAAATAATGTGTTTGTATCTTCCTCGACTATAAAAGAGATTCTGTTCACCTCTGTGCATATGGTTGCCTGGAAGTTTTGGGGGGAGTGTTTGTGAGATGATATGAGAACATACATACCTCTCATTTCCCTGGCTGCTTTTGTGATACGTGTGCGTGGAGATGGGGAGGGGTATACCAGGAACTCTTTTAAAGTTGTTTTACCCCATGCTAATAGTCTCTGAGTGCCTTGTATGCAATTGTGTGAACATTGGAATGCACATAGCACTAACTAAACTACCATCAGCAACAGAAAGGTAAGCTTTTTAATCAATATTTTTACAGCATCCGAAATTAACTTTTGATGTTACCGGTGGAAATGTTGTGGGGAGAGCCGGGTCACAAGCTGCGCTGTGAGGTGAAAGGGTTACCCTGTTCTAGCAACTTAGCAGTTCTTGGGGCTTTTGGAGAGACTCGCCAGCTGGAGTGAATTAGCGCTCAGACTTTGCCGGACCGAGGAGTGCGTGAGTGGTTGCCGGAGGACACACACACACCCCTCAGCGGGGACTTAAGGGGCGGCTTGCCCTCGGCATGCACACCTAAGGGCTGCACGCGCAAGGGCGCACCCTTGTGCACGCGGCCTTAGGCGACGGCCAGGGCGGCTCAGCTAACGCCACCTGCGTATTTCCAGTTGTGAGGGCCTCCTTAGGATCTTGGACAATGGTGAAAAAAAGGGTTCGTCAGGCCTCTTCCATGACGCCTGAAATTGATTTACCTTCTAAGCATCGGTGGCAGGAGATGGATTTGGTCCAAGGCTCTCGATCCCCATTACAGATTAATCGTTTTGCTTGTTTGGCTACTGACTCTGATTCTGGCGATACTGAGGCTTCTTTTAAATACCTTGCTGACATTGCCAGTCATTCTTCTCCTAAGCAGGTAAACTGGTCTGTTCCTGGTCACAAGTCTGTATTTCGAGAGTCGTTTTCAAAACAAACTGCCCTGATAGCACGCACTGTGGAATCTATTTTTGTCAGCATCCACGAGTTGGATAAATCTGTGGAAATGGTTAAACACCAGCTCAAGGAGATCTTGGACAAATTAAGGCCCTGGGGGAGTATCCCAAGGAGAGACCTATAGATTCTAGGACTTCTCTTCTGAAGGGTAAACCCCGTGGTCCACGTTTGCCCTGCAATCTACCGCACAGATCCAGTAGAGATCCCATGGTGGTCAGAGACAGTGAAGTTTATTTATATGTTAGACCAGATTTTGATGGTACATCCCATTCGTGGGAGGGGCGAAGAAATATTGATGCAAATCTGTCCTATTTTTTGGCCATTTTTTGTTGGGGTAGAGGTTATTATTGGGAGTAAGCATTTACCTAACAAGAAAAATCTGGATACTTTGCATTTACAGTTTGCCCATGCATCATGTGTTGAGGATATATTTGCAGCTAGGAAGGATTTGATTTATAGAGGTGTCTCCATTGATAGGGTGTGGTCTAGGGAACGGGGTCCACAGGGTCCCAATATGGGTCTTTTAGGTTCATCCTCCTTTTTCTCTTCTCCCAACCTTATTAGGCTGTCCCAGGGTAAGTCCTGCCCTGCTCATGTTTTGGGTCCTCGGGAAGGGGTATTGCAGGCCCCTGGGGCAAACCCACTAATTTCATTAGGGGGGGTCCCCAGGGTTGATCATGATGACATTAATAGGCTGTTTAATGCCCAGTCTTGTACTGTGGCTGGGGGGTCCCAAGACCAGATGCCCCCCCAGATTCAGCCATCCCCTCACTCTGAGATTATGGATTTTGACCCCGGTATTATTCCATGTCTTCCTGCTAAGGACGCTCAGGTAGCTACGCATTTGGAACTACGGGGGGGGGGAGGGTGCTGACCCCACCCCATGGGCTGACGGAATGCCTAGCCAGCTGGATCAGACACTTATCTTGGGGGAAGAAGGGCGGGACAAAGGGGAGTTGACGATAGAGCCCCTGACTGAATTGGCACGTTCTATTGGTGCTTTTCTTTTGGGAAATCTGGAGGCTGAAGAGAGAACTCAGGTAGGGGATTTGTTTAGGGGTTTACCGGTCATGGACCAGGATCTATTTTTGAATAGGATTAGTCGATTTCAAAGCAGTATCCAGAATAGTGAACTCGATTATATGGCCCCGTGGTTCAAACAACCTAATTTTGTCTATAAGCCAGAGCTTAATGTTGAGCTTATGATAGCCACATGTTATCTGGAGGCCCCTGAACAGGGTTCTCCGGATGCAGAGTCTTCTAAGCCTGCTAGTTCTACAGCCACCTCGATTCCTCAGGCCTTGGGAAACCAATTGAATTTTAAACGAGGGAGTAATGTAGTCATTAGTGACCCGCTTTTGTTTCAAATAGAGCCAGTTTCTGGCTCGGCTTGACTAAGGAAGAACTATGGTAATTCTACCTCTCAGGCCAGCTTTAGCCCGGATCACCTTAGGAATCAGGGCTCTGAAGTAGGTCCAGGCCACCCAGGTGGCGGGGCTAGGCTGTCTGTGATTTCCTGGAATATTGCTGGCCTTAGGTCTAAGTTAGGCGACCTTGATTGGGCAGAGTTCTTGGATAATTTCGATATAGTTTGTCTTCAAGAGACCTGGCTGATTGGTCCTGTGACCGGTTGCCCTGATAAGTTCAATGTTTTTTTTCATGATGGCCAAAAGCAGTCCTTAAGAGTGCGGGCTTCTGGGGGCCTAGCCTTCTTTGTGACAAAATCCTTAGGGGTTAAGTTTGACCTTATTACCTCTAGGAGACCCGAATTTATGGTGGGTTTAATCAAATTAGGCGTTGGATGGGTCCAGCAGTATATGCTATTCAATGTTTATATCCCACCTGTGTCGTGCTCCTATTATAAGGAGGACATTTGGGGAACCCTGGAGGAGGAGGTGCATAAGTACCTCTTCCCTAGGGCTGAGGTCATTATGGTGGGTGACTGGAACATTCCCGTTTCCCCAGGTTCGGTCCTTCTAGCTGGGGAGGGGCCTGGTCTGGTGGATTTGGAGGATAGGATCAGGTTCCCTTCTCTGTGATTTCTTGGGGGATCTTAATCTCATCCCATCTCAGGAAGAATTAGCCCAAAGTGAGGCAAGGATTTTACCTTTTTGGGGCCTCAGGGATGTCGTTTAGTTGATTTTATGCTTGTAACCCGGGATATTAGCCACAGATGGGGTACTCTCGCTACACAGGCCTGAAAGTGACCATGTGACGCTTGCGACTTTTATCTTCTATGAGGATTCTCCTGACAGGAACCCGGCTGAGCTGGGTGGTGTACAGAGGGTATATAAGAGGATGTCATCTGTAGATTTGATAGCTCAGGTCCACGATCTTTGTGTTTCCGCGTTACTTAAGAACTTGAGAACAAGGCTATTAGCCACACACGATAGGTCACTGGTTCTTCAGTGCTATGATGACATCATTGGTGCTTTTCAGGAGGCCTTTCATGTCCCCATGTCTGTCCCACGTTCTAAACGAGGGTATCCGTGGTTTGATGGGGACTACAGAAAGATGAAGCGTCAACTTAGAGCCCTTCAAAGACTGGGTGGGGAACCAGTCCCCAACTCAATGGGCTCAGTATCGGCAGCTCAAAAGCTCTTATAGAGCTTTGCTGGATGAAAAGAGGAGAGGCTACTATAACCGCATGTGGGCTGAAATGGCTGTTGCTCAGCGCACAGGCGATTCTAATCGTTTTTGGCAGATTCTTAATACTATCTTGAAGCCTCAGCATATAACTGGTTGCCAGGGCATATCCATTCGTTCCTGGGAGGTTTTTTGCGGGGCCTTATTTGAGGTCCCAAAGGCGGAGGAGGATAATCTGCCTAGGTATGTAGGGTTTGGTGTAGAGGAAGTAGTTTTGATCTTATCCCAGGAAACGGCAGGCATTCAATGCCTGGAAGGTCAAATTGTGGATTTGATTGCCTCGTTGAAACCTAATAATTCAGCCAGTCTGGATGTCATCAATGCAGAAATGCTTCAGGCAGCTCCGCTTCGGTGGGCACCAATCCTGGCCAAATTGTTCTCCACTCTGGATTACAATTGCAGAGTCCCTGAGAGTTGGATTCAATCTTGGATTGTCCCGATATTTAATAAGGGGGTGATCTCCGATCCAGCGTGTTACAGGCCTATCAGCCTTCTTTCGGTCACAGGCAAATTGTTTGCCAAATCCCTTCTACTCCATCTGGAGAAGTGGGTGAGTGATAAGGCACTTATTCCCCAAGAACAGTTTGGATTTTCAGGGGTAAATCTAGGGTTGATTGTTGTTACCTGCTCGAGCATATTATTCATAAGTATTGCAAGATCAAAGGAGGTAAGCTGTACTTGACCTTTATGGACCTCACAAAGGCTTTTGACTCCATCCCAAGGGCCTGTTTATGGGGTACTTTACGTTCACTTGGGATTGATGAGGTCCTTTTGGTCCTTATAGTACGGCTTCACACTGATAATCGAGCAGGTATCAAAATCGGACCGGGAAATCCTCGGTGTACCAGTATTTCCATTTGATAAAGGGGTTCACCAGGGGTGTATCCTGGCACCTCTTCTCTTTAATATCTACTTGTCAGATCTTGTGGTCAGCCTAATATCAGAGGATGTGCACGCACCCAAGGTGGGTGATTATGATCTCTGCGTTATTCAATTCGCAGATGATCTTGTGCTCCTCTCTCAGACCGAAATTGGCCTGCAAAGATTAATAGGTAAATTCGACAGCTACTGTAGCCAGAAGGGATTGGATTCGAATCCCTCAAAATCTAAGGTTATGCTTATTGGCAAACGCAAGCCATCGTTAAGATGGGTGATTAAAAAAGCACTGCTTGAGACCGTTTCCTTTTTTTCTTACCTGGGCATTACGTTCTCGACCTTGGGTACATGGAATAGGCATTTAAGGGTGAGGAGGGATAAGGCCATGAAGGCAGCCCGTGCGTTAGCTACAGCTGCTAGATTGTCACGTGGAGTACTTCCATCTAAGGTCCTACAGGTCTATAAATCTAAGGTTGTTCGACTGCGAAATCATTCCGCAGATAGATATTATTATATTGGAGAAAGTGCAAAGCTATTTTTTGAGGCGGTTCTTGCAGGTGGGAAATGACGTCCCAGTGGCTGTTCTAAGAGCCGAGACTGGGGTAGTTTCATTTATGACGTTGTCCAAAATGTCTGTTGTTAGGTATTGGGTGAGGTTGCTCTCCCAGCAGGAGTCCTTACACATCAAGCCCTAAGGGAGGAATTGGCCCATCAGGGGCCGAGGGTTTACCCATGGTTAAGTTATCTCCAATTCATATTTGACAACCTGGGCTTTTCCTTCTCTTACTTTGTTGGTAAGTCCTTTTCTGCAATTAAGAGTGAGGTCTGGAGGCGGATATTGGATATCCAATATCAGGAAGATATCGCCAGAGTTGCAAATTGGAAAGTTGCCCCCTTGTTGGGTCAATTTAAATGTATTTTCAAATTTGAGCCATATTTAGACGAGTTGACTAATAGAAATCTTTGCAGGCCGTATACCCTTTTACGGTTCCAGCTGGTTAAAATGGCAGTGATGGAGGGTAGGCACGCTTCTGTGTTCTATAACCTCCGCCACTGTGCATGTGAATTACAGGAGATCGAAACTACCCAACACCTCCTTTTGAGATGTAGTTTTTTCAGTAGTCTTAGAGCAGTTTGGATTATTCCCTTAATTTCAGAGTTTCTGGGGCACCATCAAGATTTTATTTATCAGTCTCTACTTTTGTCCCCAGACGCCATTATGGCAGTGGCCTCTTTTGTATGGCTTGCTTCCAAAAAAACGCAGGTTACTGCTTGCTGAGGAGCTCTGAGAGCAGGGAAGGGATGGTTTTGATGTGTGTTCTTATTCATTTAAACTTTTTCTTTGGGCATTGCATCTGGTCCATGAGTGATTTAGCTGGCCAATGGTCAGTTGTCCAAGGATTGGTAGGCATTTGTTTATATTATATAGGGTACTGTGATGTATACATGGCGTGATTTGATCGTATTAATTATTTAGTTTTATTGTTTGTATACACGCCAGTTTTATTTTGTGTTATAATTGTTTCTTGTTGGGCTATAGCGGAAGGTAGTCCCTTAATAAACTGAAACTGATGTTACCTTCTCTGTTCTTCAAATTTTCATGCTGAAAGTTAGGCTAGCCACCTAAAAAGTGATCTGATCAGACCTGTCAGCTGACATGTCTTAACTCCGATTCCTTTTGCCTCAAGGCAATGCTTTCCTAACATTTCAAAAAGAACATTCCATAAATACACAAAGCTGAATTTCGTGTTTTCACATCTGCTTCAGAACCACTCCAGCAGATGGAAGTGAAATAGTTTGATCAGTGGCTGCGTTATCCAGATGATTTGCTGCAGCTGATTTGGTTACCCAAACTAATACATATGTTTCCCATTTTTATGCTGCTCGGATGTTGTGGTATAAACTTACATGTAACTTTAAACAACAGGAAAGTTTTTTCTAAGTTAATAGAATTTTGATAGTACCAAAGTTTTATAGCAGAGGCTTAATATTTAGCACATCAGGTGCATGAATTATTCAAAACCAGGATACCTGGCAACTATCCTGGCTTGGTTCGGATAGTCCATTTTTTGGTAAATGTATCTTGGAAATTACTCTGCTAGCTGGTGTCCTAGGACTGCCTTTTGCCTCATTCTGCTACAGCTCTTCTTGTCGAGCTGATTATTTGGCTGTAAAGGCGGCAGCAGCAGGAGGAAAAAGCCATGAGCAACAAAGGCAACCAGCAGAGAGCAGAGTAGGAGGCTGCTGAACGGACAACAAATGAGCTCTCTTTTACAGGCAAATAGAGCAGGTGGCCCTGGGGCTGGGTGTGGGAGGCGAGTCACCATTCGGCAAGAAGGGTGTAAAATTGTCATCAGGGGTACAAGAAGTATCAAAAGATGCAAGAAGAGATACAAAGGGACATTTTAAAAACAAGCACAGTGACATCCCCAATTCCCTGTGGCTTTTCAAACAATCCAGGGCACTGAGGGGTTTGAGAGGTTTCTGGCATTTCTGAATGAGGAGGAAGAGGGATTGGGTTTATAAGAAATCTAAAATTCACCAGGTTGCAGACACAGCTCTTTCCCATGAAGGGGCAAGGAGGATGGCTCTGTAGTTTAGGTGCAGCTTATTATTTAAGAGACGTGAATCCAGTGCCTTCCTCTACTGTGCAGTTTCTGCATAATCGCAGGTCAGTCGCTTAATTGTTCTGAGTCTCCGTTCCAGGTCTATAAAATACACATAACAGTACTACTTACCTCACGGGGTTGTTATGAGGACAAATATGTACAAGTGTCTGGAAAACATCCTGGCTTTGCGGGTGACCAGGGTGGCTCTGATAAGGCCTTTTCTACTAGTAAATGTCGATAATCCTCCAGCAACCCAGGCTGAGTTTTTCTGGGCGATTCTGAGGGATAGGATTGTAGCTCATCAGATCAAATATCTCAAGGATGGAATACTAGTAGCAGGGGACATTAACGCCAGGATAGGTTCTTCGGCTTCAGACATCCTGCAGGCTCTTGGGTTGGGGGCGGCTGATAGTATGTTGTTTGACCCAAATATCGATAGGATTTCAAGAGATAGTAAGGTAAACATGGCCGGATAGGCATTGTACCCACTATCCCTGGACCTGGCCTTAAAGATTCTTAATGGGAATAGCGTGGGGGATAGTAATGGAGGGTGGACTTATAGGTACTGGTGGGGGTTGTGTCATTGACTACGTTTTACTCTCCATCAATCTGGAGGATTGTTTAGAATCATTCGCTATTGGGGACCAGGTTTGGAGCGACCATTTCCCTGTACAGTTTACTTTAAGAATCAATATGGGATCCGGAAAGTTGTCTCCTGAGCCGAAGGCTGGTCCTTTAGTGTTTTGTTGCCCGACCCGACGGTCTCAGGGGATTGAGTTGAAGATGTCAGCTTTTCTCTTGCAACCAGAATTTGAAGTGTTATGTAGTCAGATTAAGAACACTGGGGAGGTGACTCAGGCATTTGCTTTATGGTCTCAGTTTACAGCCGACCTGAGTCACCTACTTACGTTTGTCCCAAAGGAAAAGAAATATTTCCACAAGAGAAGTGTAGGCTGGTGGGAACAATGACTGCAGAACAGCAAGAAGTGTTGTGAGGATAGCTGCCTGGAAACTCCACAGATACCATAATCCGGAGCTCCTGGTGGTATATCGGGACTTGAGGAAGGCATATAAATCCTTATTATTCAAGAAAAAGCAGGCATACGATGAGTTACTATGGATAGAGCTACTGGATATAATTAATAAGAAAGATATGTGAGCATTTTGGAGGGTAGTGAATAAGCCATCAAAAGGGGGGACTTTGTACAAAGATATGAAGATTCCACCCTCAGTTTGAACTAAGCTTTTTGCAAAAGTGTTTAGTGCCTATGAGGCTGAATGTTGTGCCACCTCTAGGGATCTGGTTCTACTGAATTGGGATAAGGTTACCCCATGGGAAGTGCTTGAGCCTATAGGTAAACTGCGAGGATGAAAAGCAGTAGGGATGGATTACATCCCGGGGGAGGTGTTTAAAATCTTCCTAGACTGGGGGATTGCCACACTGGCACATATGGTTTCCCTGATAAATGAGAACATCGTAATATCCGAAATGTGGAAAACTAGTATCATTGTGCCTATCTTTAAGAAGGCGGATAGGAAGAACCCCAGGAACTATAGGCCTATTAGCCTCCTATGTATAATTTCAAAAAACTCTACTAGATTGCTACTAACTCGCCTACATGAGTGGATTGAAGCAGAAGGTATTTTAACTGAAGAACAAGCGGGCTTTAGATGTAAAAGATCTACCATTAGTCAAGCTTTGGTGCTGGACCATGTGGTTGAGAAATATAGAAGGTGCAATCGTAAGGTCTTTGCGGCTTTCATCGATCTGTCAATGGCTTTCGACCTCATTTGTAGAACACGGTTATGGAGGGAGCTTGCTAGGTTAAAAATAGATAAACGATTGCTGTGTTTGATTAAAGCACTATATTCAAATACCTCACTGAAAGTCAGAGTCCATCCAAAGGGAAATCTCTCAGAGTATGTGTAGACCTATTGAGGGGTACGACAGGGATGTTTATTAGCACCAACGTTATTTAACATATATGTAAATTCCCTGGTAACCACTCACAATGATGTAGGGAAATACCATCCACCCAGAATAGGCTCAAGAAGGATATTTATGCGTTTATATGCAGATGACATGATGTTGCAGTCCCTCAGCAAATGGGGCTGGATAGGGTATTGGCAGATTTTGAGCTTCGATGCACCACATTGAGGCTTGTTATCAACTATGACAAAACTAAAACGCTTGTTTTTGCTAACCATTTCATCAGAGGTAGCTGGTCTTTGGGTGAGCACAAGCTGGAACAGGTCCGTACCTATAAATATCTGGGAATAACTTTTGCTTATAATGGTTCATGCATGCCCATATGCATGCAGTGAAGCTAAAAGTAAAGACGGAAGTACTAGCAATCCAGCGTTTCTATTTACGTCATGGCCAGCAAAGTGTGAAAGCGGTTAAAATGCTCATGAACGCAAAGATTATATCCAGTATGCTCCATGGGGCACCAATATGGGGCCTTGATTCTCATCTTGTAGTAGGTCCGGAGGGGATAGTAAATAGTTTTTGAAGGCTGATATTGGCAGTTTCTCCCTCAACAAATACAGCCTTGATAAATTTGGAACTGGGAAATTCCTCTTTGGCAGCCCAAATACTGACCAGGTTGCTGTCTTTATGGGCGAAATTGGGGGATGCGCCTGAAACCTCCCTTATTGCATTGGCTGTGCAGGAGAAGCTGCAGGATAAAGAATGCGGGGTGGACCGATGGTGGTCCAAAGTCAATATGCATCTTCTGAAGCCTTGGGCTTTTTGGAGGCCTATTTTCACGGCAACTCTAGTGATTTAGTGATTAAGCAGCTTAAACAAAGGAGACTCGACGTGGATCGGCCAAATCTGAGAGCAGCTGTCAGCAAATCTAGAGTTGCACCTCCTTATAAATATCTGATACCTCCTATTGGGGGGGTGCTCATTATATTTATTATTTAGTAGATCCTGGTCTTAGAAAGGCTGTTACCAGCCTGCGCTTTCAAATTATGCAAACAGCTGTGTTACGAGGAAGATACAAGCAAATTCCATGAGGAGCACATCTGCCTATGTGGTAGGCCGGTGGAGGATTTAGCACATTATATGCTGAGGTGTCCGTTGTACAAGAACCAGCACAGACAGCTGCAGAGGGACTCTGGCTGGGAGCCCATGCGTCCTGGGGTACAACAATTGATATTTTTGTTAAACAACTCCGATCCTGTAAGGACTAAGCTGGTTGCAATTTTTGCTCTTAGATCCAGACATATTCATCGTAAAGTGGAGTCAGAGTTCGGAGATAAGTAAAAACTCTAGTTATCCTGTAAACCCCTGACTTTTCTGTAGTCTTACTGATGGCAATCTACATAGATTTGTATCATGATGTTGTCATTTGTTGCTCATTATGTGTTGTTTATTATGGCCATGTGGCCAACAATAAACTTTACTTTACTTACTTTACAAGTGTCTGACACAATCAAATACTACAGTAACAAGGTCCTTGTAAGCTCCTAAGAAAAACAGATGGCAGAGGCTGGGTTTAATCAGAAAGGTGTTCCTGGCAAAAATGTTGATATGTCATGTACAATGGGCTACCAAAATATATATTGGCATATCTCCAGAAGATCTTTTAATTACTCCAGAAGATCTTTTTAAAAAAACCCATAAATCTTCAGAACAGCCATTTTACTATAATTTAAAGCTAGTCTATCCAAAGTTTTCTGCTTTTACCAGCTCCAGGCCTGCAGCTAAATATAAACATAAATTATTATTATTATTATTATTATTATTATTATTTATAAGCATTTATATAGCGCCAGCGATGTACCCGGCGCTTTACAGAGAGTAAAATAGACACGGTCCCTGCCCAAGAACTTACAGTCTAAAGACAGGCGGAAAGGAGACAGGGAAGGGGGAACAGAAGGAGAGACAAGGGATGTAACGTTCATGAGGATGCAAGAACTCAGGTACATGTTCTTGGCTTGGTTACAGTAAATTAGGAGTTTGCAGATAACAGGTGGGGGATAATCCTGGGAGGGGATGATTAGCAGGAGTTAGGAAGGGCAGAGCGGAAGAGGTGGATTTTGAGGAGGGACGTAGAGCGTGGGGGCAAAGCGAATGAGGGCAGGGAGGGAGTTCCAGGTGTGCAGGGCAGTGAGGGAGAAGGGACGAAGGCAGTTGGGGGAGCAGGGGAGGCGTGGGAGGGTGAGGGAGTGGATGGAAGAGGAGCGGATTGCTTGAACAGGGGTTTGGAGGGAGATCAGGGCAGAGAGGTAGGGGGGAGCAAGGTTGTGAAAGGCTTTGTAGGTGAAGACAAGGAGCTTGTGCAGAATACACTCAGGAAGGGGGAGCCAGTGGAGGAAGGAGGGGAGAGGCTGCACATGGTCAAAGCGATGGGCCAGGTGGATGATCCTGGCAGCAGAGTTTTGAACAGAGATGAGGGAAGAAAGGTGAGAGTGGGGAAGGCCAGTGAGAAGGAGGTTACAATAGTTGAGGCGTGAGATGACTAGGGCGTGGATGGGAGTTTTGACAGAGGAGACAGACAGAAAAGGGCAGATCTTAGCAATGTTGTGGAGGGAGAAGTGGCAGGATTTGGCCACAGAGTCAATGTAGTGTTTGAAGGTGAGGTGCGAGTCGAAGATGAAGCCCAAGCTACAGGCTTGGGGGACAGGGAGGATGGAGACCACATCAATGGCAATTGCCAGGGAAGAGGGAGAGGAAGTATAGGGAGGGAAGATCAGGAGTTCAGTTTTCGCCATGTTCAGTTTGAGTTGACGTTGAGACATCCAGGCGGAGATATTGGAGAGACAGTTGGTGAGACGAGCTTGAACAGAGGGGGAGAGGGAAGGAGTGGAGAGATAGAGTTGAGTGTTGTCGGCGTATAGGTGGTATTGGAAACCGTGGGAGGCAATGAGTTTGCCTAGGGATTGGGTGTAGATAGGAAAGAGGAGAGGGCCAAGGACAGAGCCTTGGGGAACCCTGACCGAGAGGGGTAGGGAGGAGGAGGGGGAGGAGTTAGGAAGAGATACATTGAAGGAGCGGTCAGAAAGGTAGGAGGGGAACCAGTCGAGGACAGAGTCCCGGAATCCCAGGGAGTGAAGCGATTCAAGCAGGAACGAGTGGTCAACGGTGTCGAAGGCAGCAGAGAGATCAAGGAGGACAAGAATAGAGTAAAGGCGGTTGGATTTAGCCACAAGAAGATCATTGGTGATCTTAGCAAGAGCGGTTTCAGTGGAGTGAAAGGGGCGGAAAACAGATTGGAGGAGGTCAAGGGAGGAGTTGGCGAAGAGGAGGTTGAGGCAACAGGAGTAGACAACCTGTTAAAGGAGCTTGGAAGCAAATGGGAGGAGTGAGACAGGACGGTAATTAGAGGGTTCAGAGGGATCCAGAGTGGACTTTTTGAGGATGGGGGAAGACAGTGACGTGTTTAAAGGCAGAGGGGAAGAAGCCGGAAGAGAGGGAGAGGTTGATGATGTGCAGGAGGGCAGGGGCGATGGTGGTAGCAATGGAGGTCAGGCGGCGTGAAGGAATGGGGTCCAGGGGGCACATGGAGGGGTTGGAGGAGGAGAGCAGGGAGGAGATTTCCTCAAGGAAGGCAGGAGGGCAAGAGAGAGTAACTGCACTTTTATAGTTAGGTAATCCCCACCTTTAAGTTCCTGGCATATCTGATATAGCACTTAATCATGGTAAGGTTTGAGCTTCCTTGTCTTTCTTTAGGTTTTTCTGCAGTTTCACATAGTGACATTGAAACTTGGAACATGCTGAAGTAGGGGTGGGAGGAATGGAACTCTCGCCCACACTAAAATAACATTCTTTAAGCATATTTGTGCTGTTGTCTAATTAAACAGAGTACATTTATTAATGCATCCGTTACTTCCCTTAAACAAGAAAAAGAAATTACAATCCAGTATTTTATGGTGCTGTGATTTTAGCAGCAAATCCAAGACCAACCTTGGATCAGTATGTTCTCCCTTGCAAAATCTGTAACACTCACAGTTTACCTGTGGAGCAGGCTAATTGGTGGTATTTCTCATGTCCAGGAAATCACTGTCCAGGAAGTTGGCAGAAGTTTATTAAAAAGCTGACATTATCCTTCTTTTCATTCCTTTTAGATCGGCCAGTCTGAAGTTTACATCATTAGTCCTGACACAAAAAAAGTAGCAATTGAGAAAAGCTTTAAGGAAATTTCGTTTTGCTCTCAGGTAAGTGTGAGGTTTTGTTTATTTTTTAGGAATTATTCTCTTGTTGGTTCATGCTTGTCCAGACTCCCTTCTCCCCATTAACTTCAATTGGAGTTATGGATCTCCATCCTCATGAATCGGAGCAGATTAGACCCTTTGTGTAGTCAGTGACTTGGTAAAACTTGGGTTCCTTGTTTAAAGTTTAGCCTTGTGACCTGCTGCAAAAAAAAACCAAAACCCTAGATTGAGCATCTTTGTCTGTGTTGCTTTCACATTCCGGTAGATCTACCTCACTCCTGTGTAAGTTCCTGAGGTTCCCTCAGCTGTATCATGGTACCTTGGAGCGACTGATAAGCATGCTGCATAATGGACTATGCCAAAGCTGATTGAACACGTGTCTAATTTGGGCTGTGGTGGCTGCATAAATAAAAACTTTGGTTCAATTGCTGCCTTACTGCAAAGCCTATAGAAAGAGTAGTGGGAGGAAGGGGTGAGAGATGTACAAATCCCGCAGGGGTGATTTGTGAGCCAGTGGATAAAAACAGACACGAAGGTGGCTCACTGTGTCCCCAAACCCACCAGCATGTGTGTTTATGTGCCGCCAGATGTTAGCCTGGGGCTACCTTGGGGCAGGCAGGCAGCTTGCCCGGGCTGCGTCCTCAGAAAATCTCCAAGGTCACAGCCCAGACTAAGGGCCACCCTGCGGACCAGCATAGGCTAGCATGTCTGTTCGGCCTCGCTATACCCACCCCAGGGCAGAGGCCATCATGGCTGGCCGTCATGGGGGGGGGGGGGGGGGGGGG
>QEPC01005573.1:2602473-2616966 GCA_003113815.1 Sphenodon punctatus | reverse complement strand
GAGGAGGAGAAGGAGGTAAGAGGAGAAAAGAGAATTGGTTACCTACCTTTGTGAATTCCTTTCTCTCTTACTCTCCTGATCCTCCTCTGGCCCTCCCTGCCAGACAGCACAACTGTTTTTCAGACTAATTCCTCGCCTTGAGGGTCTCCTCGCTCTCCAGTTCAAGTGGTCATGCTAGTTGCGACCATACCTGTGGTTATTTTTCCTTAATTGTTATGTTAGTTCTGTTTTTAGATAAGACTACCTTACAGGGGCACTCGGCTATGTTACAAACTGAAGCGTCCCGGGTAGCCTCTGACGCATGCGCAAATCAGTTTACAGACATCTGCCACCTATCGGCCAGTAGCAGAGCTACCCAGAGGAGGAGGATCAGGAGAGTAAGAGAGAAAGGAATTCACAAAGGTAGGTAACAAATTATCCTTTCTTAGCTTGGGCCCAATTTATCTGGGTGCCCGTCCCCCCTCCCCCCGCATAGTGCCCCAATTCATGGCATCCCATAAGAGGCAGCACGGTGACAGAAGAGGAGTTTCTCTTCCAAGGCAAACCCTTCCCAAGATTCACATGTAGTTTTGTAGGGGAAAGGGCCTTCTACTTCTAGGGAGCCCAGGCTGAGCCTGAAGGGTTTGGAGAGAGAGTGTGCCCAGCCTAGCAGGACCACTTGGGTCCTGTCAGATTCACACTACATTGCAGGCCTCTCCTTCCCACCTTAACATCATTTCCGGTGAGGGTAGCTGGCCCATCCCCCATTCTGTTATGTAAGAGATGTTAGCCAATCCTTTTACAGGCTCCTTATCTCACGCAAAACTGGTGGCTATGCCAAACTCTTATTGCAGGGGTTTCACAGTGATGCAGCCTTGTGGGAGAGCAGAGAAGGTTGTGGGAATATCCAGTCAGACACTCAGTCAGATTGTGACTAAGAATCTTAAGACAACAAATAACTTCCCCGCCTCTTTTTTGGGGTAAACTTAATAAGGAAATTCCCAGGAAAACTCTACGCCTGCAGAGCCCTGCCCAAGCCCCAGGCACTCCAGCGAGCCAGCTGGAGATTCCCCACCTCTGCTCTATGTGGATTGCAATTTGCTTTTGGCTGCTTCGTGGAGCTGCAACCGAGTTTGGCCTGTTATGCTTCATGCAAAATAGTTCTGGTAACTTCAGAAGCCACATGTGTCTTTTTTGCATGTTTTTCTTGCACCACAAACAATTGTATAGCCTAGCCTTTCCTCTTGTAGCTGAGCGTGTTCCTGAACTCAATATCCCATCTACCAGTCTTAATAATCTCCAGCTGGATAAGCAGGCCAGCTTTAGAAGCAATATTGCCCAAGAGAGACTATACAGAATTTGGCTACGTTCATCCTCTTTTTGTATAATATTTGAGATTCCCTTGTACATCTTAGGCCAGAGAGATGACTGTACTGGACAGTTTAGTTTATTATTTTGTATTATTTATACAGCTTCAGCAGTGTGCCTGGCACTAAACAGTTGTGATTAGAGACAGGACTCTGCCCAGAGGGGCTGACCGTCTAGGAGAGGTGAGGGGGAGCATGAAGCTGAACAGCAAAATTGTCAGATGTCTTGGGTAACCAATTGAACTCCAAAAATAAATATAAGATATACCTTTGTGAGTAACACACAGACTGAAATATTTTGTGGTAAAGTGCTGGAACTTTTTCAGGAAAACAGTCAAACTCCTAAGAAATAAATATTTGTGTTCATATAGGATTCTCAAACAGAAAAGGCAATGAGTGTATTGCACATAGCTTTCCTAACCTGATGGACACTAGGTGGTGCTGTTTCCTATTCTATTCTTGAGAATTGGAGGAAGGGTGTGTACTTTTTTTGTCCTTTTGTTAACTATTTCCTAGTGGTCAATTAGCTTCTGTGCCAAGTCCTTTATGCATTATGTCTTGCTGTGCTGTTTTGAGAGGAGAGTCTTCTGTTATTTCTCCTTCCCTTCCCCAATGCAATGTCTAAATCTGACAGGCAAAGAAGAGCAAAAACCATTCTAAAAGTTGGTAGAATTTCTTAGGCATCACCTACAATCAGATTCACTCAGGGAGGTGTGTTCTGCCTGTATGAAACCCCACTGAGTGACCTGGCTCTGTGCAGGGGGAAGGCTCTGCCTACATGCATCTAAATCCAGGATAGTGTTTAAAGTGATAATGTTAAGTTTCATAGTGGAGCCTAATGGATAAGGGCTTGGACCTGGGAGACCAGGAATCAGATCTTATTTTAGGCATGAACTCAGTGGGTTGCTTTGGGTATTATCTCTTCCTCACTTCGCCAGCTGTAAAATTTGAATAATTATGACCTACTTAGCATTGTAAAGCACTTTACTGACAGGGCTATAAAATGATAAATAACAATCGTTCTATTTTTTATTCCCAGTTTAAAACTTTTGTTTCGTACATCACTTTTTCAGAGTTCATGTTAATGATGTAAACTTTTGTATACAACATCAAAAACTCACAATAGACATAAACATTAAAGTGAAATACCTGACCTATGTATACACCAATATACATAATCTTCTTTGATAAGTGATGGGAAAACCAAATCCTCCTTTAAAACTCATTATCTTGCTGGCAACTGTAGGAAGGATTTCAGTAATAAGTGGGCTAACAAGTTTTTGATGACAGCTCTGTCAGTTTCAGAGCTAAGTATGGCCTTTTTTACATGGACGCCAACCCGGTGGGTGGAGATGGGTGTGAGCACACCCAGTGAACGCCCGGCAGCACCAAGTCAGGAGATGTTTACACGGACAGCACCGTGGGGGGTTGTGGGACGGAAGGGGAGGGGCCGGCACACACCCAGCGGCCAAACACCCACCCTGGGAAACACCAAGCCAACACCCATGACATTTACACGGACAGCTGAGACACTTGAACGGTGGGGAAGCCCCACCCAGCACAGCAGCGAGACAACATGGCAGGCCGATGGCAAATGAAGCCGTGCCACGCGGCCCCACCCCCGAACCGCCAGATCCTGTGCAGGCGGGGTAGGTGGGAGCAGGGATGACAGACAGGGGCACCCCGGGGGTGGGGCGGGAAGGGGCACAAGGGTGCATGGAAACGGTGCAGGTCATCAGGGGTCACAAAGCACACACCCCACACATGGACCCCGGGTCACCCTTGCCAGCACCCCAACCGCTTGGATCAAGCGGGAACACGGGCAGATAACCGATGGCCCGGAAAAGCTTGCACTCACGGTCAGCAGCCCGTCTCTCGTGCCGCCCATCCATCGCTAACAGTGCAGATGATGGGAACCAACAGGGGGTGACAGCAGCGGTGATAGGTGGGGCAGTCCTGATGGGGAGACCAACCAATGGGTAACCCCCACCCGACACTGTGGTTGGTGTGTGCCAATGTCTCCAGGGCAACAGTAGCCGCTAGGGAGGGGTTGGAGCCTGCACCCAGCACCCTCCCACGTACCGGTGCATAACGGACAGCACTGCTATGGGACAGCACCAGCACACATGTTGCACACACAACCCACGACAGTCCAGCAAAGTCACCTAGGTGGTTGACAGTACCACCACAGGGAATATCAGGGGGCTACCCAGAAGACGGGGGCTTGCACAGAGTCGCAGGACACCAGGTGGCCACCAGCAGATCAAGGACATGCTGTCAACAGAACGTTCTGGGCCCCCACCACCCCACAGGCCAAACCCCCGATCTATTAGGGAGCCCCCATGGAAACGCTTAATGCATCACAGGTTGCTATCTGACATCCCCAGTGATCCCGAACATGAACCCCCCTGGACCCCGATCACACTAACAAACACACACAAAAAGCTGCAGCCATGGGAGGGGTGATCAGAGCGGCATACTGACACAAATCATTCATTTCATTTCATTTCATTTATTAGATTTCTATACCGCCCCATCCTGCACAGCAGCTCGGGGCGGTTTACAACAATAAAAACATTTACAAACATTTTAAAATACAACCATAAAACATATAATAAAGCTAGTGGTATATAAAAATAAATAAACAGGTGGGGGATTAAAAATCACCCCCCCCCCCTCCCTCCCAAAGGCCTGGGCAAACAGCCAGGTCTTACAGTTCCGCCGAAAAGTCAAAAGGCTTGGGGCCAGGCGAGCTTCCTCCGGAAGGGAGTTCCACAGCCGCGGCCCTACCACCGAGAATGCCCGCTCCATCGTGGCCCCCCGCTTAGCACGGGGGACCTCCAGGAGGGCACCCCCGGCAGACCGCAGGAGTCGTTCCGGGGCGCGAAGGGCGAGGCGGTCCCTAAGGTAAGAGGGGCCAAGGCCGTATAGGGCTTTATAGATCATTACTAGGACCTTGAACCTGGCCCGGCACACTATCGGCAGCCAGTGCAGCGCTCGGAGCACCGGTGTAATGTGCTCCCGGCGACCCGTCCCCGTAAGAAGACGGGCCGCCGCATTCTGCACCAGCTGCAGCCTCCGGGCCAAGAACAAGGGAAGCCCCACGTAGAGCGCGTTACAGTAGTCGAGCCGCGAGGTGACGAAGGCATGGATGAGGGAGGCCAGGTCCGGGCCAGAGACATACGGACGCAGCCTACGTACCAGATAAAGCTGGCGGAAGGCAGCCTTAGCGACTGCCTCCACCTGCCGCTCCAGCCGCAGGTCTGCGTCCAATATGACCCCCAGACTCCGGACCTGCTGAGCTACAGGGGGGCAAACCCCCCCAATCAGGGGGGCCACCACCCCCTTCGCCCTCCCCACCACCATCACCTCCGTCTTATCTGGGTTGAGCTTCAGTCTGCTCCGCCGCATCCAATCCGCCACGGCCTCCAAACATTGGGATAGCACCGAGACAGCAGGGTCTGGGTCGGTAGAAAACGAGAGGTACAGCTGAGTATCATCAGCATACTGGTGACATCGCACCCCGAACCCTCTCACGACCTCCCCCAAGGGCTGCATATAGATGTTAAATAATAATGGAGACAAGATCGATCCCTGCGGAACGCCACACGGTAAGGCGCGGGGGCTCGATGTTTCCTCCCCCAACACCACCCGCTGGCTCCTCCCCGAGAGGAATGAACGGAACCATTCAAGAACAGTCCCGTCCAGACCCCCCCGGTCACGCAGTCGTCTCAACAGCAGCCCATGGTCCACGGTGTCAAAAGCGGCCGAGAGATCGAGCAGGATGAGAAATGTCGAACATCCCGCATCCATCTCCCGGCGGAGGTCGTCCACCAAGGCCACCAACGCCGTCTCGGTGCCATAGCCGGGGCGGAACCCAGATTGAAACGGGTCAAGGAGCCCGATATTATCTAGATGACCCTGGAGCTGGAGCGCCACTGCCCGCTCAATAACCTTCCCTAAAAAGGGAAGGTTAGAGACAGGTCGGTAGCTGGCGAGCGCGTCTACGTCCAACGATGGTTTTTTCAGCAGGGGGCGCACCACAGCCTCTTTTAAGCAAGGCGACAACCTCCCCTGCCGAAGGGACGCATTCACCACCCTCGCCAGCACCGTCCCCAACGTCTCCCCGGAAGCTTTTATTAACCAGGACGGGCATGGATCTAGTTGACAACACGTGGCCCTCACAGACCCCAGGACATCCACCACATCGGCTGGCGTCACTTCCTGAAACTCACCCCATAAAGATGGACCAGACGGACCCTCCGCCCCCCCGCGCTCTTCCCCTACTGCTATCAACCCAGCGTCGAAATCGGCCTGAATCCGAGCGATCTTGTCTGCGAAGTAGATGACAAACTCCTCACAGCGGGCCCGGGACAAGTCCCCATCCAGGCGGAGGGAGGCCGGACTCACCAGCCCCCGCACCACCCGAAACAGCTCCGCTGGACGCGACTTCGCAGACGCTATGAGGACGGCGAGGAATTCCTTCCTCGCCGTCCTCACAGCCTCCACATAGGACCGCAAATGGGCCCTATGGAGAAGACGATCGGAGACAGACCGAGTCCGACGCCAGCGTCGCTCTAGCCTCCTGCCCACACGCTTCATACACCGCAGCCCCTCAGTAAACCAAGGGGTCCTGCGGTGACGAGACCGAGGCAGAAGGCGCCTCGGAGCCACCCTGTCAATGGCCTCCTCCAGCAAGATGTTCCAATGCCGGACCAGCTCATCCACAGAGTGACCGTCCACATCCAGGGTAAGCTCCCTCAGGACCTCCTGGAACCGCTGGGGTTCCATCAGCCTCCGAGGGCGGACCATCCTAACTGGTCCCTTCCCCTTCTGGAGGGGGCGCGCTAAAAGACCGGCCTGAAGGAGGTAATGGTCCGTCCACGACAAGGGCACCGCTGTCACCTCCCCCACAACCGGACCCCCCGCCTCAAGGCCAGAGCCGAAGATCAGGTCGAGGATATGTCCCCCCACGTGGGTCGGGCAGATCACCTCCTGGGACAAGTTCATAGTTGCCATGGCGGCCATGAACTCCCGCTCCGCCCCAACAAGGCCGGCATCGGCGTGGACGTTGAAGTCCCCCAGAACCAAAGTCCTGGGGGAGCCCAACACCACCTCCGAGGCCAGCTCCGCTAGAGCGGTAAGGGATGCCGCCGGGCATGAAGGGGCCCGGTACACCAGCAGCACCCCTAGCTTGCCCCCAGCCAAATCGATCACCACGTGCAGAGCCTCTACACCCACAATCTCCGGCACTGGATACCTCCTAACAGGCCAGTCTTCCCTAAAAACAATAGCTACGCCTCCTCCCCGGCCGCTCATGCGGGGCTGATGCTGCACGGCATACCCAGCTGGAACCAGATCCGCCAAAGTTGGACCGGCCAGATCATCCAGCCAGGTCTCCGTGATGCATGCGAGGTCCACGGCCCCATCCACGATCAAATCGTGGATAATCGGGGCCTTGTTGACCACGGACCTCGCATTCATCAGCACCAGCCCCCCACGCGCGGACCCTGGACCCGGCACCTCCCTCCCCCTTAGTGGGGGGGTGATGACCTCCACCTCCCTCAGGCACCGTGGACCCCTAGGGGCCCGTGCCTTCCCACCCCATGGACCATACCGTCCGCGCCCCATCACGACCCCAATGGCCATGCCCTCCCCTCCGTCCACCCAATCCCGGCCCTTCAGACCTGGCTGCTTGCCCCCCGGCCCTCCCTCCCCCCCTCCCCCCCATAACCCTCCCCCCCCCACCATACCCTCCCCATTCTCCCTCGGTCTCCCCCTCTCACGGGGAGACCGAGCCACCCCCTCCCCCCCAACCCTCCCGGTCCTCCCCCTGCTCTCACAAATGCACTATAGAATGTACAGACACAGGCAAGGTCTTTATTCAAATGGGGTGAAAGGGGGGGTATGGGCAAACAGAGGCCGGTGAACGGGTGATCACGGGCCCATGGCCGTTCCACGCAACCATCACTTTGGCCCATTGTTGCACCCACTCCAAGAGAGATGGAGGCACTCATTAACGCTACAGGGATGGAGGTGGAGGTATACAGAAGCTGTGATGGGGTCCGGCAGATGAGGCAACGGACGAACAGCTCGCACAAAACAGTGGGGAGGAACAGCACTGTCCAAGGGAAGGCATGGCACAACACAGGCACGGGGAACACGTTGCCATGGTGCGGGAGGTTGAGACGCCCAGCTCGGGGAGAGGCCGGAGGGTGCTCATGAAACAACTGTCCCGGGACAAGACCCTCCCAGGTGAATAAGCCCCTGCGGAATCCCCGGGAATGCATATGCGCATCCACCATGAACCAATGCAGGAGGTGGTTCCCCGTGGCAGCCACAGCCTGGACACCTGGTAGGTTCAGTACTGATCGCAGTGCGCCCAGCTCCAAGTAGCGGTCCACCAACATTGGGAGGTAGCAAGCCCAGTTCCCCAAGAAGGGCCTGGCAGTCCGATCGTGGATGGGATACGCCAAGGGCATGTAGTAGGATGCGGGTGTAGTCCGTAGCAACAGGAGGACCCCCAGCCTGGAGGTCCAGTCCATGCTTGGGTCGAGCAACCACCAGGCGAATAGCCGTGATCTCCTGTGCGATCCATGGCACAACAACAGCGGCCGGGTGCCCCCAAAGAGGTTGTTGCAGGAGGGTGAAGCAAAGCTCCCCGGCTTGCCTCCAGCAAGCTGGACCCCCGAATGGATGGCCCATCACCCACGTGTACCGTGATAGGAGATTGAATCCATCTGCGACCGACAGGGGGTCGCTCACCAGCAGCTGGACATCGCGGCTCTGCCACAGCGTTCCCAACAGCATGTTGGCACATGGCAACCACTCCTCCCTTGCACCAACACCGGACTTGCGGCCTGCTTCACACCCTGCCATCACCGTTCCAAGGGCTGGTTGCTGGATTGCACAGGGATTCAACAGAGAACTGCTGTTAATGGGCGATGCTCGAGGAGCTGCGCAACACTAGCCACACACCAGGCGGAAACATTCCAGCGCTAGAGATGACAGATCACCAAGGCCACGGCTGCCTCTAGGACTGAGCTAATGAGGCAGTCTATGCAGCGTTTCATGATTGTGCACAGTTGGACTATGCTATGGCCTTCAGTCGCGGTGACAGATACAGGGCTGGTGTGGATACATCCTCCCCATTGATCGCACGGGAGCGTGTTATGGGCACAGAGTGGGAGGTAGGTCCCCTTGGCCACATTGCAGCCCCGCTGTGGTCCTAGCCCCAAGGTGTTCAGGCGGTCCATGCAGGTGGGGGGATGTGCTGGTGGACTGGCGTGCGGGGATCCCCAACAGGTGCACGGAACATACCCACAGTACTGCACCAATCGATGGGCACCAAACATGGTCCACAACAGTACATATGTGGGCCGGTTCCTGTGCCCGGCTGTGGCGTGCAGAGAGAGTTGGCTGTGGTGTAGTGGATGAGAGGTGATAGTGACAGAGAGCAGAGCTAGAACACAGGTGGTGCTGTACATTACTGGGTGTACGTGTAGAGCACGGGGGAGGAGGGTGTGCTTCGTGGTTCGCCTGTGGCAGTGGTTCCCATTACCTTGGGACAGCCATTGACCGACAGGGGATGTGGGTGTGGGTGTGCTGGGCGCACAGGGCGTGTGGGTAGGAGGCCCAGGCCGTGACCGGGTGTTAGGTTAGTGCACAGCCCAGTTATTGGCCAGGTGCTTCAGCGGGGCACCTTCACAGCTGTGCAGTCCTTGGGGCAAGCCACCCCAGGGCCGGCCCCAGGCATGTGCCACATGTGCGACAGCACATGGCCCCGCGGCCAGCTGGGGCCCCGCACTTGCCTGGCTGGGAAACAGGCTGCAGCCAGCTTCTCCCCCAGAAAGTGATTCTTCCTCCCCTCCCCTGCTCCAGACCCCATCCCTCACCTGCCTTTGCCTTCCAGTAGTGCCGCAGCGGGGGCGGCGGCAGCAGCAGCAGCAGCGGGGACACTGGATCGGGCTGGGAGATAAGGCTATTTACAAACAGCTGCTCCCCACGTGCTGATCAAAAGGTTACTACCTTGTAAAGAAGGTTCTTCGAGATGGCTCAGAACATTCTCACAACTGGGTTGTGCGCGCTCACCCTATTCAAATAATAGACCACATGATGGTCTTGAGCTCCTCTAGTATAGAAAGAACCCTCCCCCTCTGAATGACAGTTCCTTTCAACCCTTTCTAGAAATATAAGAAAAGAATTCCATGCGGGGCTGGAAGGGTGGGTGTTGTGAGAATGTTCGGAGCCATCTCAAAGAACCTTGTTTGCAAGGTAGCAACCTTCTGTTCTTCTTCGAGTGGCTCCTCACATGATATTTTTACATGGCTCCGCCGGGTGGGGAGTCCGTGGGCGCGCCAGTGCATGGATGGGGCATGCACACAGCTGCACACACATCCCCACTCACCCACCACTCATCCACACCCACATAGTAACCACCATTTCCCCCGGTTGCTCCGTGCGTGGGGATGAGTGGGGGGGTGAGTGGGGATGCGTGTTAGGCGAGCGCGCACGCACCCCCACTCACCATGGGCGCGTGCACCACGTCATTCACATGGGGTTCCCCCACCCATGAACACACAGAAATCTGCGTGTTTACGGCTGGGAGGAGAGACCCGTGTAAAAAGGGCCACATTCTCACAACTGTCTTACTTATACTATCTTAGGTAGGAATTTAGGATGTAAAGCAATATCTATTCTGTCTTGGAAAATAAATCTGCAAATATGGTTCTGAGATTATTATGGCTGCTATTTCACTAACTCTTCTTAATGAAGTTATTGCTAACAGGAATACTGTCTTTAAACCCGCACCCCATAACCAGTTCATTTGCACCCCCATATAATCAATTCACGCTGCCCCGTGGGCACAAATTAAATGGTTATGGGTGGGGGCAGCGTGAATAGATTATATGGGGGCGGGGGCAGAAATGAACTGGTTATGGGGTGGGGGCAGCATGAACTGATTATGGGGGCACAACTGAACTGGTTATATGTCTCTTTTCATGGCATAATGCGCTTAATAAGCTAGCTGCATTTTGGGTGTCTTGTGTGTGTGATAGCAGCACCTCTGGACTGGTCACACCGCATGCGTGCACAAGGCACAGGCGGCACTGGCAGCAAGAAGCAACAGGCCCTGGAGGCCAGACTGGCTAAACTCACCCCCTGGCCCCTCCTCCAGTAAGGCAGTGGACGCAGTCAGTCTCTCTGTGCCTGTGTCACTGCCCGCTTGGCTGCCCCTGCAGTGGAACCACTCCTGGGGAGTGGTGGTAGACACTCGGCTGGGGAGGGGGGGAAGCATTAGGAGGCCATGCTTCTCCATGGTTGCTCGGAGAGGTGGAGAATGGGAATCCTTCCTGTCCAGAGGGAGTAAGTTTTATGTAAATGTATACATTTGCATAATTAGGTGGTGCCTAATTATGCAAATTAGGCCCCACACCAAGACTTCGCACATGGCCTCACAAACCCTGGGGCCAGCCCTGAGCCACCCATTCATGTACAGGCTAGTAGGGTACCCGCGTGGTGATCCATCACTGGTTCCAGTGGTGGGTTGTCACGGAGTGTGTGTCTTTGGTGGTTCCATGCTGCCTGTTGATGAGCCCCCTGAGGAGAGGGCCGTCCTGTTAACAGTCCTTGCCTCCTGCTTCATGCTCCTGGCCCAGGCGTTCCAGCAATGGACCGAGCTACTCCTGCCAGGGCCCCACTTCTACAACCATGGAACACGGCGCAGGAGGGCGGCCAACAGCAGCATCGTTGGGGTGAGCGAGAAGGATAGCTGCTTGCCGACATGCCCAGTTTGGAACATCTGTGTCCCAGGACATGTGGCTTGTCCTTTCCCAGTGGCCTCTCAACCTTTACGGCCGGCGTGTGACTGTCTCAATGCGGAGGATGAATTGGATACGTTCACACACCAATGAATGGTGGGAGAACATGCTGGCTACCTGGACAGACGAGGAATGGACGGACTACATCCACATGAACCGCTCCCTGTTGACACGGCTCGGAGAACTCCTGAACGCACATCTCCGGAGGCAAGCTACTAACATGCGGTATCCGCTGCTGCCAGGGATGTGATTGGCCATGGAGGTATGGAGGCTTGCTACCCCTGATTCCTGTCGGAGCATTGAGGAGCAGTTCGGAGTGGGAACCGCGACCGTTAACAGGGCGCTTCACGACGTGTGTGACCTGATTGTGGAGCTGCTGCTTGAGCGGGTCATTCAGCTCCAGGATCCCGAGGTAGTGATCTGCGGCTTTGAGGGCATGGGGTTCCCCCATTGTATTGGAGCGATAGACAGCACCCACATCCCTATCATCTGGCCCCCACACGTCAAGACGGACTATCTGAACTGGAAGCAGGCTTTCTCAATAAATCTCCAGGCCATTGTGGATCACAGGTGCCTGTTCACTGACGTGTATGCAGGCCAGTCAGGGAGGAGCCATGATGCGTGCATTCTGAAGGCCTCACCCTTTTACGCCTGCATGTTCGATGGGTAGATTGCCCCCAACCTGTACCAGGGGATTGAGGAGGTATCCATGGCTCCGGTGGTGATTGGGGACCCCGCCTACCCGCTGAGCCCATGGCTCATGAGGGCCTATCCCGTGGCTCACACACTGGAGCGCAGGCTTTTCAATGAGTGCCTATCGTCCGCTCAGAACGTGGTGGAGCGAACTTTAGGGCAGCTCAAGATGCGTTGGCGCCTACTCATGAACAAGAGCCAGTTCGATCTCGAGCATACCCCCATCCTTGTCCTGGCGGCCTGCATCCTGCACAATATCTGCGAGACTGCCGGAGCTGCCCTTGACAACCCCCCACTGGTGCAGCGAGTGAGTCTGGTGCCCCTGTACCAACATGTCCAGGGTGGGGCATTCAGGCACATATCAGAGGAGAACACGGACGCGCTCTGTTGGCGCATTGTTGCCCAGATGACAGGCAACTAACCCTGGCATATGACTCCCCCTTCCCCCCCCTTCCAAGGCTTGTGTAACCCCACCTAATAAAGATGGTTATATAAGGACTACAAGCTCCCTGTGTATTCTTAGTTAGGTACTAGGCGTTCCCCTGTCCTGTGTGACCCATGTCCCGCGCAGTGGGGTCACCAGCTTGCTTGCAGCCATGGCATTTGTCACGGTTCAGACTGTGGCCTGTCTCCGGATGGTGGTTAGCATAGGCAGAGCAAACGTGCTATCTATGTGCAGGCCTGTACCCTTTCATGGGTGGTCTGTTGTCTCCCCTCCACATTATGGCAGGCAGGAGCGGTATAGGTTCTGCACCTGTATTGCGCATGGCATTTTATTTATTTATTTATTTATATTAGTCACCCCCTCATGCCCATGGCATCTCGGAACGGCGTACAACATAAAAGCAATAAATAAGACAACAATAGAATAAATAAAAACATTTAAAAACCCATCTAAACCCCCCCCCCATTTTAATTATCCTAACCCACCCTCCCCTCCTCCTCCGAAGGCCTGGGAAAACAGCCAAGTCTTGCAGGCCCAGTGGAAGGGCAGCCCCACAGGCTGCTGTTGTGGGGCTATGTGGGGGAGTGGGACTCTGTGCACAAGGCGGGGTGCTGCTGGGGAAACCAGGGTTGGCCATGGCATGCACCTGTGGGAGGGTGCCCTGGTGGTAACCAGCTGCCATTCCTCCATCTGCGCCTGGAGGGCCAGTGTCACGCTGGGGTTCTCTCCGCTGGAGCCCCACAGCCTCCCCAATGAGGTCAAGGGCCCGTGCAGATGTCCCCTCCTGCGTGACACGGGCCCTCACCCTCTCGGCCCTGTCGAGCTGCATCTCACGGTGGAGGGTGGCAGTCTGGTGCCTGTTCCACAGGTGTTCAGTATGGGACCGGTTGAGTATCACTGCCAATATGTCCCGGTCCCTATCCCCCTCCCAGCTTTGCATCTCCCTGGTGAGGGCGAACTCCTCTGAGTGCACTTCGGCTAACCTTCTGGTTTCCTCCAACAGTTCTCTCCCCAGGTCCTCTCTCCTCCTCCGGTTCCTGGCCCACATCTCCCGATTTCTCTCAGCGCTGCCAGCGGCAGCAACCCTCTCAAGATCGAGGGGCTCATCTGTGGAAGATATTTTGCCCCATTGGGTTGGGTTACTTGCCGTTTCCGTACCCTGTACCCCTAGAGATGCATCTGTTTTGCCACAGGGAGTGTCTGTCCCCCTTCCGTGTCTGACCGTGTGTTAGTCGGGACTGATAGGGTGGGGTCCCGGTATTCCCATCCTCTTGTGTCGGACCACAGTGGTGGCCCCATACGAGCACACCTGCACTCGGGGCCGTGTTGTCCCAGCACCTCATTGTGGGCATGTCTCGTGGGCCCTCCTCCCTTGTGACCCCACATCTGCATTCCTGTCAGGGGATGTTAGCCCATTTAGCTACGTTGCCCTACTGTGGGGTCCTCCAGCCCTTCCTTGTCAGGCATGGTGGGTGTATTACTTGAGGGGCTACCTCTGTGGCCTGCCTGCTTCCCCATCACCCCAGCACTGCCCGTGACGCTTCCCATGTCCGTGGTGTCCTATCATGGTTGTCCGGGTATCAGGAATGAGAACCCGGGTTAGCCACCACCATGACCCAGGATACCCCGAGTCGAATATCTGGCGATGTCTGCACGCATATGCAGGCAAGGTCCGTGCACAAATGTGCCACAGCAGGTTGAACTGGTCTGCTGTCAAAGTTTCTTTTTACCCTTTGTTGCATCAAAATTCAAACTCTGGCAAATTACACTGATGCCAAAGGTAGCAGGCTTTGTTTCTATCATTATTCCTATAATAGGCGAGCAGCAGGTCCTAGGCTACAGCAGGAATGAAGACCTGTGGTCCATAGACCAAATGTGGTCCAGGACTGTGTTTTTATCTGGCCCCTTTATAGAACTGTTATGGCTTGTATAAAGAGACAGTTGTTTTATTGAAAGTGTTAAGTATTGGTATAGCATGAAATTTAATTGTGTTTCTCCATCAGTTTTATCTGTATATGATTTGTAGTTCTATTTACTAGAGGTGGGACCCCGGGCCCATTACCGGCTACCGGATTTACCGGTTACCGGTTCTCTAAAAACCGGATTCCCGGATTAAATCCGGTATACCGGTACCGGATTGATTTCACTGAGTTCAATGGGGCGCTGTGTCCCCATTGAAATCAATGAA
>QEPC01005573.1:2588656-2601921 GCA_003113815.1 Sphenodon punctatus | reverse complement strand
GCCGCTGGTGCTGGGGGGTGGGCTCGCCTCTGAGTCTTTTTTTAAACAAAAATCCAGGCTGGGCAGGGTGGGTGGGGGGTGTCCCCCCTTCCACCCGCGCAGCCTGGACTCGGGGAGGGTTTGTTTTTTTTAACTTTTTTGGTGGGGCTTTAAGTTTTTTACATTGCAGCCATTTTTAAATGGCTGCAATGTAAAAAAAATCCGGAATCCGGTACCCGGACCGGATTTACCGGGTCGAATCCGATAATGCCGGTACGCCCGGTACCGGCATTATCGGATACCGGATTTACCGGTTTTCCCGCCCCTACTATTTACCACCAAAGTCTCTTCAAAAATCTCCTATTCTTCCTCGGAATCTATTCTGAGCACTGTGTAAAGCTCAAAAGAAGTCACGGGCAACAGGACTGTCGGCATTGTACACTTCCAATTAGAATGTTGTTTTAGCAAGCCTAAAATATGTTTAACTCGTAGCCATACGTGGTGCACGCTGCATGGAAGAAGGCCGACAAACAGGGGCCTGTTTCTAGCTACTGCTATATTGTGATTTACTACTTCATGGGAGAATTCAGGCTGCAAGTATAGAAGCAGAGATGCCTTGTGAAGCTTAAAGTATCCTCTACATTAAATGTGTTCATTAAACCTTTTGACACCAGCAGTGTATTCAATGGACATTAGAACTAACTTAGTAGTTAAGTTGAGAGTGGACTTCCAAATCAGAAGGACTTAGAGTTTAATATATTTTTCTGCTTTCAAAAATATTCACTTCTCCCATATATACTACGACAATATTTTTGGTATCTGTATTGATGCTCAGGGCTGAACTGATCTGAACAACAAGAGGGGATCGAGGTATCTACTGTAAATAGCTGATAACATAGAACAGAACAAAAGAATGCACAGGATACCTTAAAATGACAAATAGTGTATTGTATACCAAACAGATCAAATGTCTTAGGGTTAAATCAACTGATCAATTCTCAAATGATAAATCCAGGTTAGTATGTGTGGAAAAAATAATAGTTATTGAATAATCAATTGAATATTGTTATTGAAAAATCACTATTAGTTATTGAATAACACAATTAGTTATTGAATAATCAGTAATTTATTATTTTTCCCCACACATACAAAGTTGGATTTATGTTTTGGGAATTTACCAGTTGATCTAACCATAAGACATTTGATCTGTTTGGTATATAGTACACTTTTTGTCATTTTAAGGTATCCCGTGCGTTCTTCCGTTCTGTTGTTTGACGCGGCAAATCCGTTCGGGTCGGATAGACAAGAACATGAGTGCCAGACTGGGTCATCCCAGTAGTGCATCCCATCTCTGGTGGCGGTAGCTTTGGTTGCTTCAGGAAGTGTGCAGCAAGTTGTAATGAATTGCAGTGATCCATTTCCTGTTATCTACTATCAGCCCCTGACAGCCAAAAGTACCATCCCCTGACTGTCTTAACTAATAGTCATTTATGAACTTGTCCTCTAAGAATTTATTCAATCCTTTTTTAAACCCGGTTATGCTGCTGGGTTTAACATTTCTGGCAGCGAGTTCCACCAGTTAACTGTACGTTCAGTAAAAAATTACTTCCTTTTATTTGTTTTGAATATACTGCCAGTTGGTTTTACAGGGTTTCCTCTTAGTTCCGAAAGAGGGTAAATTCCTGCTCCGTGTTTACTTGCGCTGTACTACTCATGACTTTGTAAACTTCTATCGTATTCCCCCTCAGTTGTTTCTTCTCTAAGCTGAAGAGCCCTGAACTATTGAGTTTCTCCTTGTATGGAAGCCATTCCATACCTTTGGTCATCTTTGTTGCCCTTCTCTGGACCTATTCTTGTTTGCCACCTTATTTGAGAGAGAGTGACCAGAACTGCACGCAATAGACGATGTGTGCATTGCAGTGCCTGAGGGACTCCTTGCGTTTTGCTGGAGCAAAACGCAAGGAGCTCTTGGCTAAAAAGCAAGCCCCAAAATTTCCCAGCATGGATTTTAAACAGCTATGTCGAAATGCAAACGTTTCCAAAAGCTCCTCAGTTTAGCCCTCCAGCTTCTTTTTTTAAGCGCAGCATTTGAGACTAAACATAGTTTGGAGTTCTACTTTCAGCTTATCGGGTGTGAAAGGAGTTAGAACCAATTTAGCAAAATGTGTTCGACTTTTATTTAAAGCTTTAGGCATTCCAGACATAAATAAAAATACCTTATGTTTCCCATGATGCAAAAGGCTGAACATGTGTATATAATCCAGTGCCAACTGATTGTGGGTCAGACAGCAGGGATCTGAAACCCAGATCTCCTGGTTCTTAAAAGTACAAACTGATATTGTCCTGTTGTGTCCTTCTATATTAGAGTTGTGGTGTGGAAGTGAAGGTTACTAGTGCATATTATACCCAAGGCAACACATACAGTTCCTTTTTCATCTTTGTTGTTATTGCTTCATGTGTTACAAGCATGTCTGGAAGAACTTATTACAGTTCATACATATGTTTTGTTGGAGCAGTGAGCTCTTGGCTAAAAGAACTATAAACCTATTACGGTTCATACATGCAGGGGTTTGAGAACAGTTAAGTCTACTATTCTATCTTCTTTTTTGAATACTTTGATGTATGTCTCATTTAAGCTGAAGAGTTAAAAAGAATTTCCTATTTTTTTAAGTGAAAACTTTTAAAAATGGGAAGAAGGCAACAGCAACTGCAGATCCATCCACAGCACAATGGAAACAGATTCTTTTTTGTTTGGAGCTCTCTGTTCTAAGTGTGGTCTATCTTGCTTTACATTTGAGAAGATCATGGGTGGGGTTTTCTGAAGTATTTAAGATTTCCCTTGAAACTTGTAATCTTAAATCACGTAACTTTAAAATGATGATAATAATAATAATTAATCCCATCTCACATGTTCTTTGGGATATGGCCATGAGGAAGTAACTTGTTCTCTAGATTTGCATTTCTAGACACTCTGGAGAGCAAATTTAACAGCAGCAGGAATTCAGCCCAGATCTACCACTGAACACCATCACTATGCCACCAGAAAAATCTTGTAGGACCTCTGTAGTTTGCACTGTAATAGGTTTATCAATTTAGTGTAGCATTAAAACTACTTTTGCACTTTCTATCGCTAACATTTTCAAAAACAAAATACTTTCCATCTACAGTTTTGCATAAAGGATGCCATAGTATTCTCTGTATTTTGGGGGATGGCGTGGGGAGGTATTTTTTTCTGAAGAGCTCAGCTTTCACCAAGGAACATTGATAAGTGCCATTTTGTTTTAATAATGGCACTATGTTCTATGAAGGGGACACCTCTCCTATAGAAATCTGAATCCTGAGACGTCATCCCAGCAAATATTGCATGTCTTCATAATTACAGTCTCTGTGTTGTGGCAGAGATCGTAAACTCTGTTGCCCAGATTTGTATTCACTTGCCAGATTTGTATTCACTTGCCAGTTTCCTTCAGAAACCTTTCTGTTGGTGTTAATTATAGTGTACTTATATGTGTCACTTTTATATGTGCCTTGGCAGCCTTTGTTAAGATAATTGCTGATTTTATTAGTTTATTTATCTGGGTTTTCTGTGGCTCATGCAATTACTCTATTTGTGCATGTGTCATTTAGCTGTTGACCCCATGTGGTGATTTCAACAAAATTCGGTGGAGGGGTAGGAGGCCCAAATACAAGTAGAGACCCAAAATCTTTTAACAAGTGAACTTGGAGGTGAGAGATGACCCTATGTTGTAGTTGGGAGATCCCATTGACTTACATTATGCATTGCTTCCCCCCACAATTGCTTCCCCTCACATTCCACCAACTTCTTTTTAGAAAACAGACTTCAGTAGTTTGTTTGCTTGACTCAAGAAGGAGGTTTGTTAATGCTTATAAAGAATATCATATTGTCTGTGGGGATAGCAAGGTTCTTCTAGACTATAGGTCTGGAAAGCAGCCATAGCATCTGTCCATTGTAGCAGCTGCAGAGGGATCCTTTTGAATAGAAATGCCAGTCCTTGATCTGCTCTCAAAACTGCACTTCTGTAGACAAGAATGAAACTCCTTCCAACAAGAAATAAGGAATTCAAAAGCCTCCTTCTGTAGCCAATCGTTCTCAACCCTCTTCCGCAGTTCCCTGGAGCTCTTGCCAATGCATAGGGCTTTGTACTAGCCCACTGCAAGCCCATTCTTGAATGTGCATCTTGAATTGGGGAGTCACTGGCTAGCTGCAGTGTATGTTGGGGAAACAGTTTCTTCAGAGCGCACATTCCTTGAGTCTAAATGCTGAAAATCATTTCAGGGGAGTTTCATATCTTGTGTTCTAAGGGTGTGTGACTCTTCCTATTCAGAGTGTGTGGGTTAATCACAAAGCAAAGGTCAGCAGAAGCCTGCATGGTTGGCAAGTGAATAGGGAAGGCTAATTCAGTGCCTAATAATTGTTTACTTAGGTATTTGGGTTCTGCCTCAGTGCACTTGTTATCCTTCTGTTGGTCGTGAAAGCTGCACATTACTTAACCTTTTGCTCATGGCAGCTTGATTCGCTGGAACGTACACTTCTAATTACTTTCAACTGAATTGTTAGGACTTGTATACTTCCTTTGTTTGCTCTCCTCATGAAGGTTTGCAAAAGAGGTGAAAATAATTGGTTTCCTCCAATCTATTTTACTTTTTTGTCCTGCTTCTAGAAGCCAAACAGAATGTCAACTTGCTAACCGTGTTGTATGTTCATGGACACTTGTTGGGGGTATAAGAATCAAGTCTCTCTCCTTTCTGTGGCTTCAAGTGGTTGCATGAAACTTCTGCCTCAGAAACCAAATAGGTGGTGCAATTGTGCAAACTCTAAGCAAGTCATCTAGGCAGTTAGACAGGTTCACTTTGGCTTTTCTGTTTCCTGCCACATGCCTACGTAGTGGTAGGAGGGATAAAATTGAATTCTACCTAAGACTACTTTAAGATGCCTCTTCGATGTCAGGCAATAAAAGGAAGAAGGAAAAGTTGCAAGAGGAGCTGGTATCTGGAAGGTTTTTGGAGGGATTCGAGGTAGGGTTGGTCATTATAATGATTTGGCATTGAATATGAAAACATTCCAGTTTCCTTATCTTTTAAATGCTATCACTTAATTTCTTTTACCTGAAAACTTCCAGAGTAAGTATAGACAATAATGACCATAAAGCTGTCAATCCATACTATGTTTTAGGCAGTGTAAGTGGAAGCAGAAGTAGTCCTATTAACTGGCTTCATTAATCCAAATTGATATGGTTAGGGTTAGGCTGAGAATCCCCGATAGCTTTAAAAATGTGAATTAGAAGATTCACAAACTTGTGTTTTCAGTGGTGAAGGAAGATGTGCACATTAAAAACAGGAAGGTCTTATTTTTTAAAGTGCTCTCTGGGTATTTTTTTACTTGTAACTTTAGGAAACTGTAAAAACAGCATGCATTTGACCAGTCGCTTTCTTCTTGTGTTAGTTAGTCTGTTGTGGAAGTGGCAACCTCAGACAGTCTGTCAGTAGTAATATACTACTACTAAATAAAGGATTTTCTCCTAAATAAAGTAATAGATTATATGTCTGACTCTAGAAGAAATTTTGTGAACAGCTGAGGCATCTCTTCTCTCGATACTCATGAGAGTCTTAGGAAAATACTGGGAAAGCACACCCTTCCTGATGTGTATTGGAAGATTTTGCTAGTTGCCTATTGCGTTACCTTAAAGCATTAGCATCCCAAAAAATTAAAATTTACCTTTATTTTTATTCTGAAAAACTTTATTCTTAATTATTATTTTTTCCAGCCTAAATTGACCTCAGATCCTAGGAAAAATTCTGCAAGTATTACTTGCAGAATTAGTCCCATTATAAAATTACGTGCGTATGTAAGAATTTGCAAGATAAAGCCCTTTTGTTTCTCCTGATGTTCAGTATATTCAAAGGCATATATGTGTAACATGTATTGCATATAGGGTGCAGTCCTCTGAGCAGACAATACTGCTGCTAGCTCTATGCACCAGTTTAAGATCCATTGAAGGGGATGGATTCTCATTAGTGGGACTTGTACTGGTGCTAGAGCTCTCACTGCTCTGGAGGATTGTGCTAATAGTGCATGCTGGTGATACCATACTTTTAAACTTGATATAGGCAGGTAAGCCAAGAAGAAAGCTCTTTGTTCCACTTGATGACACGTCTACTGCCTAAAATAAAAACAACACTGTAGTTGCAGAGGAAAAGATGAGCTTGAGTCTTGCAGTGGAAAAGTCAATTAATTTAGACACTCAGAGTAAAATATATGGAATGTGCTGCTATACTTTGGGAAATAAAACTGTAACGATTAATATATGGATATAATTTGTGTGTGTTTGTATATCATTTAAAACTACTTTCATGGTATGGGATCTTTTTGTATGCACAGAGCAATCATATTTGTTATCATTTTTGAGTTCGGCTTTTCCAAGCTAGCAATCACTGCATTTGAAACTGGCAAAAAATTGAGTTTATCCATAGTTGACTTCTTATGGCATTTATTGTAGGACAGAGAAAAAACTGCAGGAAATCTGGTAATTTTATTCATGTGTCAACACAATTGTAAACACTTTATATTGTGCCAAATTAACGTGTTTAGAGACCCAACTCTCTGCTTCATGTTTTTACTAAATATTGGATTTTAACTTAACATCAAACCAAGGTGCCACTCAGTTAAGCACTGCATGGTGTAACGGGTGGTATGTGGGCCTTTCCTTTTCTGTTGACTGGGAGAAGTGATTGACAGACAATTTTTTTTTACAGCTTTCCAAATATAAATGATAATTGAAAGACAAGTTTTTCAGCTTTTCAACTTATAAAGGGATGGAAGTTGCCTTTTTCTAGGATGTTTGTGTTTAATTTGAAACGTATGTTGCAGTGCTAAAGAAAGCAGTCCTTGGAAACACTGCACAGCATATCCATGTTTAGGTGTGAACCCTCCCAAGGAGCCAGTTTTGCAGTTGGCTGCACACTTTGTGGAGGTGCACTCATCCATGTCTTAGGAGGAGAATGGAAGGATATCTGCTGCATTGCTCTTTGAACTGAGCATTGCCCTGATGGAGTAGCCTAGTTCTTTCTTAGGAGAAGGGGAATGTCCATTCTCTGGTTGTAAAAAGAATGCCATGGAAAAATTCCAAATTCTTTTCATAAGGATAACGTTTCCAGGTTCTATCAATAAGGATACACAATTAACACCTGACGGGCTACTCACTTTACCAGATTTCTTGTTTCCAGTACTGAATTTCCAGTTTTCTGTTCTTGAAATCATTTGGTGTAATGACAATATCAGTATTTCAGGTGGTTGGGTGCCCAACCTAGTACCCCTGCTCAAGAAACCATCTCTTGACTTTGACTCCCTTGCCAGCTACTGCCCCATCTCTTATCTTCCCTTTTTAGGGAAGATTACTGAATGGGTGGGCACCTCTCAGCTTCGGGCCCATCTCCATGCTGTTGAATTACTGAACCCTTGTCAGTCAGGATTTCATCCTGGGAATGGCACAGAGACTGCACTTGTGGCCTTGGTTGATGATCCTTGCTTGAAAATCGACAAGGGAAATTGTACACTGTTGATTTTGTTAAATCATTCAGTAGTCTTTGATTCAGTAGATCATGGAGTGTGGTGTTGACACGGTTCATGGGGCTGTTCTTGAGGGTTCTGTTCATTCCTGTCTGGGAGAACCCAGAGGGTGGTGATCAACAGTGACTTATCGTCCCCTCTGGAACTCCCCTGTGGAGTCCTACAGGGCTTCATCTCATTCCTCCTCCTGTTCAATGTGTGTATGAGGCCTCTGAGCGAGGTCGTACAGAAATGGAGTGAAGTGCCATCAGTATGCTGGCGACACCCAATTTATCTCTCCTTTTCATCTGAGCCAGGTCCTGCAGTCTCAATACTTACCTAGTGCCTGGCTGCCGTTGGGGACTGAATGCAAGTAAGCTGTTTAAAGGTGAATCCAGACAAGACCAAAGTGATCGTGGTTGTCCGCCCTTGTGACATGGAGGGCAGAGGGTCCCCTATCATTGATTGGGTCCAGCCTCCCTTGGTCACTCAGTTCTTCGTTTCGGGGTGCTTTTTATTGATAAAATGTATTTATTTATTTATAAATGTTGGTATATGCAACATCCACAAGTTAAAGTTACTGTATTAAGAATAGTAATTGACTATAGAGCCACCAGATGGCGCTGCTAAGTTTATGTGTACATGGAAGGGAGATGGGGTTTTGCGGTTGAATTCTTTTGTGTAACCACTCCTTCTTCCCTTCTCTCTCATTGTCTCAGTCTTAATTTTGTCTTACTACTAGCTAGATGTAACTAAGGATCTGTGCCTGAGAAAGCTTAAGTAAAGTTCTGTTTTAAGCCTTCAGCTGCATTTGTCCTTACTGATTGCGAATCAGTTATTACTCTGCAACAGGTTATGGGCCCAGACCTCTTCAGAACAGTCCAGAACAACTCTAAAGACTGGAAGTGAGCTGAAAGGAAAAGAGGCACAAAGGAAGCTCCCAGCAAAGGCCTACTAACAGTATGTGAGCAGAAGAACCAGAATCCCAATCTGAGGGGAGGGAAGCAAGCATGGCCAGCAGCTCTGAATTAAAGCTTTCAGTCTGCAAGCTGAATAACACAAACTACCAATTATGGAAATTCAAAGTAGAAATGCTCCTATCCAGAGATGACCAGTTGGAGGTGATCACCACAGACAGACCTGCAGCAAACCCTGAGTTGTGGGACAGGAAGAACAGACAGGCAAAGGCAACCATAAGCCTGCTAGTAGAAAATGACCAGTTAATCCACATAAGGGAGGAGGCCACAGCAAAGGGCATGTGGAATGCACTGCAGAAGCTGCATGAAAGGACCAGCTTGAACAGTAAGCTGTTTCTCCTAAGGAAACTGTACCAGATGAGACTTGGTAAAGGGAAGGAGATGCAGGATCACATAAATTCAATGCTGGAAGTGGTAGCACAACTGCGAGGCATCAGTGAAGAGATAAAAGACAACCACGTAGCGGCCTTGCTTCTCTGCAGCCTGCCTGAATCATACAGCACCCTCATAAATGCCCTAGAGACAAGGCCTGAGGCAGAACTAACACTGGAATTTGTAAAAGGGAGACTCATGGATGAATTCCAGCGCAGGAAAGAAATCATGCAAGATAATCAGGACCAGGATAAGGAAACTATCCTGAGAATTGCAGATAACAGATTGCACAAGAAGGAAACAAGGGCATGTTTTCAGTGCACGAAAGGAGGACACCTAAAGAAAGACTGCTCCATATGGAAGGCAGAACAACAAAAACAATCTCCACAAATGCCTACGCAAAGGGTCAAGGCTACAACCAGTGACACAACCACAGAACAGTGGAGAGGATGTTTTAGAGCAACACAGACCAGCTCATCACAGGACTGGTGTGTTGACTCTGGAGCCACGAGTCACATGACCAGCAACAAGAGCTTTTTCACGGTACTGGACCCAAGCACAAAGAAGAGAGATACTTCGCGGATGGAAGCAGCATCACTGCAGAAGGTATTGGCGAAGGAATTCTAAGTTGCAACAAGCCACACAGAGGCACACTAGCAATGTGCTGTATGTACCTGGCTTAGAGGGAGGATTCCTATCCGTTAAACGCCTAACAGAGAAGGGGATCACTGTCAGGTGCCGGGGTAATGAATGCACAGTCCAGAAGGGGACAAGGGTCCTAGCCAGAGCCTATGCAGATGAGCACCTGTATTGCTTAAGTGTAACCAAGGAATAAGCAAAACTCATGGCACACGAGCAACACAAGGACTGCATTCATCTGTGGCATCGACACCTGGGTCACAGACACCCGGAAAGTATAGAGGAACTGCAAAGACAGCAGCTGACAAAAGACCTGATAGTAACAGCATGTCCCTTGACCATGAGATGTGAATGCTGTATCAAAGCTAAAGCCACCAGAGCAACGCTCCCCAGGGCAAGCCAGACTAGGACCTCCAAGCCACTTGACCTCATACACAGCGATGTGTGTGGCCCCATGAAAGTACCCACACCTGGAGGGAACAGACACATAGTGACAGTCATAGATGACTATTCAAGATACTCAGTCACATATCTCATGAAGCACAAGGATGAAGTACTGGAAAAATTAAGGGACTACATAGCCATGACAAGCAACAGATTCCAATGTAAGCCGCTCGTACTTCGAACCGACAACGGAGGTGAATACACAGGAAAGAGAATTGAAGACTTCCTGAGAGCCCACCGGATAGAGCACCAGAAGACAGTACCATACACGCCTGAGCAAAATGGGGTAGCTGAAAGAAAGAATAGAACCTTAACAGAAATGATCAGGTGCATGTTGACTGACTACGGACTGCCAGAAAACTATTGGAGCGAGGTAGTAGTTATGGCAACGTATCTACAGAACCGACTCTACTCAAGAACAGTGAATAAAACTCTGTACGTTCGTCTGGTATGGAGAGAAACCTAGTGTGGACACATCCAAGTGTTTGGATGCAAGGCATACGTGTACATTCCGGAAGAGAAACGTACCAAACTACAAAACCGAACTGTGGAAGGGATTCTTGTTGGATACAGCGAACTCTCCAACGGATACAGAATCCTCAACCCACACACAGACAAAGTAACTATCAGCAACAGCGTGACTTTCGAAGAAAACCCAAGCAACAGTGTAATGTCGTTACAAGAATCAGGGAAGAAGCATGTCCTGAATCAGGAGGAGAAGAGCGTCCTGAACAACTAGTTGAAATCAGAACAAGCTCAACTGAGATGCAGGAACAAACCCGATCACCTGCAGATGTTGAAATCAGAAGATCTACCAGGGAAAATAAAGACAAACCACCAACCCGCCTGTCCTACAAAGCAAGTACCGACAGACTGTCTGAGCCATCAACATGGGAAGACGTCTTACAAATGTCAGAAGGGGAACACAACAAATGGACAAAGGCAGCTACAGAAGACATGGTAGCAGATGCCCTCACAAAACCTTTAGCAGGAGAGTGCCACCGAAAGCTACTAAGTAGAATGGGTATAGTAGGTTAACTTCTGTCTGTCGAGAAGGGGTGTTGGTATATGCAACATCCATAAGTTAAAGTTACTGTATTAAGAATAGTAATTGACTATAGAGCCACCAGATGGCGCTGCTAAGTTTGTGTACATGGAAGGGAGATGGGATTTTGCAGTTGAATTCCTTTGTGTAACCACTCCTTCTTCCCTTCTCTCTCAGTCTCTATTTTGTCTTACTACTAGTTAGATGCAACTAAGGATCTGTGCCTGAGAAAGTTTAAGTAAAGTTCTGTTTTAAACCTTCAGCTGTGTCCGTACTGATTGTGAATCAGTTATTACTCTGCAACAATAAAAACTTGATACCCTGCCCCTCCTGATACAGCAGCTCGGGGCGGCTTACAATAATATTAAAACATATAAAACCATTCATTACAAGGAGGATAAAAAGAATAATCCCTTCATTCCCTCAACACATTCCACCTCACCCCACCCTTCACCCATCTTCCCCGCCAAACGCCAGGCGGAACAGCCAGGTCTTACAACTACGTTGAAAAGAGGGGAGATCCGGGGCCAATCGGGCCTCCACCAGAAGCGAGTTCCACAGCCACGGAGCAGCCACCGAGAATGCCCTCTCCATCATGGCCCCCCAAAAGACTCAGGGTAACTCAAGGAGGACACCCCCAGATGACTGCGGGGGCTGATCTTGAATCTGGAGGGTGAGGCGGTCCCATAGATAGGTAGGGCCTAGACAGTTTAGGACTTTATAAGTAAGCACCAACACCTTGAATCAGACAAGGAAGACTACAGGCAGCCAGTGCAGAGATCGGAGAACCAGTGTAATATGCTCCCAGCTGCCCAGTCCCACCAGGAGACAGGCCACTGCATTCTGCACCAGCTACAGTCTCCGAACTGTCATGATGGGTAGCCCCACATAGAGCGTGTTACAATAGTCCAAGCTAGTGGTGATGAAAGCATGGACGATAGTGGTCAGGTAGGAGTCCGAAACATGCGGCCAAAGCCATCGCACCAGATGTAATTGGCGTAAAGCACTCTTTGCCACAGCCTCCACCTGAACATCCAAGTGAAGTTGCGAGTCAAGGAGCACCCCAAGACTCCGTACCTGGGAGACCAATGAAGGACAAACCCCATCAATGATAGGGGCCGTCATCTTCATCGCCTTACCCACTAGCATTACCTCCATCTTGTCAAGATTCAGCCTCAGTCGGTTCGCCCTCATCCAGTCCCCTACAGCTGCCAAACACTGGGTAAGCACCAAGACTTCCGAGCCTGGGTCTGATGAAAAAGAGAGGTACAGCTGGCTGTCATCAGCATATTGGTAATATCATACGCCAAACCTCCTGACCACCTCGCCGAGCGACTCCATGCACACGTTGAACAGGAGAGGGGACTGAACAGAACCCTTTTTGGATCCATTGCTGCCCCTGGATCACCAGGTTGCAGCAGTGACCAGGAGCTCTTTTCACCAACTCCGTATGGTGAGAAGGCTACAACCTTTTTTGTTTAAAAAAAAAATCAGATTCAGATCTGGTCACCACCATCCATGCCTTTGTAACCTCGAGGCTAGACTACTGCACTGTGCTCTACTTTGGGCTGCCCCTGAAGACTATTTGGAAGCTGCAACTGGTGCAGAACATGGCAGCCCATCTTCTGTTGGGGGGGCAGGTCGCCAGGAGCACGTTATACCAGTGGAGTCTGCACTGGCTGACAGTGGTTTTCCAGGCACAATTCAAGGCACTGGTTTAGACCTACAGAGCCCTAAATGGCTTGGGCCCCAAATATATGAAAGACTGCCTTATCCCTCATGTCCCATTGCAGCCTCTGAGGTCAGCCAGGAGCGCCCTCTTGCGGGTACCATCTGCCTTCCAAGTTTCCGCAACAAGGGCATATAAAGGGTAATTTCAGATGTTACGATACCACGGTCAGCCACAGTGAACCCCCTGTGGTGACCACGGTACTGTAACATCTGTAGTGCATTCCGCCAGATGTTCACCATGGTGAACACCCGGCGGGAAACATTGACCACGGTTCTGGACCTCCGGCCGTCCGGAGGTCCAGAACCGTGGTTAGCTGGACCATGGTCCGGAATCAGCAGAAAGTAACATCTGTTACTTCCACTGATCCCGATGCCGGCCTTGTTGGGGCGGAGCGGGAGTTCATGGCCGCCATGGCAACTATGAACTTGTCCCAGGAGGTGATCTGCCCGACCCACGTGGGGGGACATACCCTCGACCTGATCTTCGGCTCTGGCCTTGAGGCGGGGGGTC
>QEPC01005573.1:2519544-2584818 GCA_003113815.1 Sphenodon punctatus | reverse complement strand
GTGGGGGGTGTCCCCCCTTTCACCCGCGCAGCCTGGACTCGGGGAGGTGTTTTTTTTAAACTTTTTTGGTGGGACTTACATTGCAGCCATTAATTTAAATGGCTGCAATGTAAAAAAATCCGGTACCCGGAATCTGGTAACGGGACCGGATTTACCGGGTTGAATCCGATAATGCCGGTACGCCCAGTACTGGCATTATCGGATTCCGGATTTACCAGCATGCCCACCCCTAGCTACTAGGCATACACAGTGACAGTTTTTCAGAGACAGGTCCCTGCCCAGTGAGTTTACAATCTAAGATGGACAAAGATGAGGGGGAACACAGGGAAAGCCAGATACACATGCATTCCCATTTTACAGATGGGGAGCTGAGGCTGAGAAGTGTGACAATGCCCAAGGCCACCCAGTGAGTTTATTGGCTAGGGTGAGATTTGAACCCTGGTCTCCCAGGGCTCTCAAGTCCAGCACCTTATCCACTACATCACAGTGGCTATCACACCACACCCCTTTCAGCTTTAGTTTGCAGCCATTCAGATTCATGAGACACCTCTCAGTGGAGTGCAGGGAAGCAAAAGGGATAGAGGGGATGGAGTTTGCAATGGACACAATGTTTGGATTAAAAAATATCAAACTGAGTCCAGTTTGATGTTTTAAAATTAACACTCTAGCAATACAGTGGGCAGATTAAATTTAATTATTGGTTCTTACAATAATTGCAAATAAAGCCTAGTTAAGTGCTTGCTTTAATAAGCAGTAGACTCAGTGTTGCTCTTGGGGTTGTTTGGGGGTTTTTTTCGGGGGGGGGGGGTTAAAACAACGCACAAAGTTTCTTTAACTTTTTCATCCATTTGTTATTCCTGTATGATTGATCTAACTTTGAGTTCCATAGTAATGATTTCTTTTAAGTGGACTCTGCATGCTTTGCTTACTTATTGCAAAATGTACTTATTAAAAGGTCGGAAACAATATTTGTGATGGAAGTCGAATTGTTATTGCATGTGAGTGATCAGGTAGAAGCTAGAGCAAACATCCTTTCAGATGTATGTTTGGGTTTTTTCAAGCCTGGGGTTCATGACTATATTTGAGCACTAGTTAATGCTGTCTTTCTGTAGCTTAAGATAGGTCTGGCATTTCAACCCTTAGTGTAGAGAGAGTTTTATTTTTTTTAACATACCATGTTTGAATTAAAAATACTCAGCTACTGATGAAACATATTGTATTAGAGTTTCTAAATTCCTCCCAGAAACATTAAATCACATTGAATTTAGCTTACTTTGTCTACATCGGCTATGAATTTTCAAACTATAGGACTGGAAGGGCAGACTGGGTATTTGATAAGATCGAAGTTGGGTCTCATAATCTGGAGTTTGCTCTGGAAACTTAACCACATCTGGGACCTATGTAAAAGAGACTGACTTCCAGTGTAGTATTTGAATCCTACCAGTTCTTAGCTTCTGTACCTCCGCAAGTTCTTGTAGTTAAACAAAACCCTTCAGCTAGTATGCTAAATATACAATCAATCAGTATATTTATTAGCATTAGCTTTTGCCATAGCCACACACTATATATGATAGAACAATGTAATATAATAATAACCAAACAATATAATAAAAACAAATGCAAAAAATTACAAAAGAAGATCATCTTAAAGACATTATGGGATAGACATTTCTTCTAGTAGCAGCTCTACTAGCAAAAGCAGCCAAACACTGTATAACATCGTGTCCCTTTATGTTGGCAAAGCCATATTAATTTCTCCCTTTTTGAATAATACTGGACCTGTCGCAGAACTGAAACTAAAAGAGTATTCCTAAGATCTATAAAGAAGTGACACTCTAAGACATAATGGATTAAATCCTCTATTACTCCCATCCCACATGGGCAAATTCTTCCCTTGGCAGGGATACCCAGACTCTGACCTATCACCACCGCTAAAGTCAGTTGAAATCGCAATCTAGACAAGTGCAAACATATAGTTTGCTTCAGGTTTAATTTTAAGTACTCTGCCATGCCTTCCTCAGGCTTCCAATGCACATACAAAGGAGCTGTTTTATTATCTAGCATAAGAGTGTAGTCATTCTGTTGAGCAATGTCATCCAGTCTTTGATAAATCATAGACTTTTCTAAATTTGAAAAAAAATCTCTTTATTGACTTAAAAGTCAAAACCCACCATGTCCAATGTAGTTCTAACAAATCTTAACCATGGTGATTGCTGCACATTAGTTTGCATCAAATCTTCAAGATAGCAAATTCTGAGAATGCGGGAGGGACTGAATGTTAATAATTTAAACCAATAGGCCTATAAGCGTTCCACTATAATTGCCAATATCAACTCTAGTCCAGTTTCAGCCCTCAAGAAAACTGACGATATTGGGTGATTTTAGACGTGCCGGCCTCCCTTCTTGACACGGCGCGTGGTCAATTCTTCGTCCCCGAGCGGAATCAGGCCAGCTGGTCAACAGACGTGCCAGCCTGATTCCGATCGGGGATCAGCGAGGGGGCGGGGCTGTGCGGTGCAACGTGCGGCCGCATGGCCCAGCCCACCCACGCTCCCCCAGCCGCTCACCCTCCTGGAGACGGGCGGGCGCAGTGGCCAATCCGACTGCTGCGCCCGATCCCGGCTCGTGGCCGGGACCACACTCCAGCCTCGGCAGTGGTAATAGACATTACCGGCCGCCAATTCCGGACCGTGGTCCAGGTAACCACCATTCCAGAGGTGAGGCCGGCCTCCACTCTGGAGCGGTGGTTAAACCCCTTCAGACGTTACGGGATCTCCTCCACCACAGGTGGTTCACTGTGGTAAAAGGGAGGCCCGTAACGTCTGAAATTACCCATTGAGAGAGGTAAACCCAGTAACTCCCGCAGGAATTTACTTTGTGGGATCTCTGTCGCAACCCCCCCTCTCTGCCCCATAAGTTACCTGGGATATCACGCATTAGGTATAGGAGCTGCCCTAAGTGCGACCACAAAATAAATCAAGCAATAGCAATCTTTGATAGTCCTGTGAATAGGTTGTGCCCATTACCAAGAGTAGCAACTAGTAGGGGTCAAACAAGACAAAGTGGGTGAGGAGGATGGTAGGGTGCTGAGTGTCAGCAGACTAAAGCTTAACTTACAAAATTATCCCGGCGTCGGAAAAACAGCAACAGTATGGGGGTGGTAGGGTATTGCCAGGAGGTTAGTAAGTATTACAAAGTACTCAAACAGGAGTTCAGTAAGAAACAGTGGGCAGCCCTCCAGGTTGCACTGGAGAGGAACGATTCTCGCACCTTTTGCAAGATTGTGAATGGAATAGAGTGGGTGGGATCCCTATATGTTGAGCCAAACATTTTACGGCAGGGTTTGGTTGATCATTTTACAACGGTGTTTAATGCCACTACGGTATCTAACGATCAGACACTGCTAGTACATCCTGAGGGCTTACCCCTTATGGGAGTCCGTTACAGAGGCTGAGGTCAAGGCTAATGGAAAAGTCCCCGGGATCGATTTTATCCCTGGGGAAGCACTAAAATGCCTACCAGAGTGGTGGGCACCAGCTTTAGCAAATTTATTTATGCTGATTAATAACTCGAGAACCATACCAGACTCCTGGAGGCAGGGGATTGTTGTACCCATTTATAAGAAGGGGGATCGGTCCAAGACCAGTAATTATAGGCCAATAACCCTCCTATGCATTATATCTAAGATTTATACAAAGCTTCTCTTAGACCGATTACAGGAATGGATTATTACCAGCAAGGTATTAGTGGAGGAACAAGCCAGGTTCTGTGCCACTAAAAGCATGGTAGATCATAGTTTTGTGTTTGCCCACCTTATTGGGAAATATAAAGAAAAAAAATGAAGCTATTCGCAGCTTTTATTGATTTAATGTCTGCATTCAATCTAATCAATCAGGAGAAACTATGGGGAAAACTGGATAAGAGATTATTGCTGTTAATAGAGTCCCTCTATCGGTGTAAATAAAGTATCGGTGAAGGTATGAATAAATCTAAAAGGAGCTATGACTGAGACCATTAGATCGGGAGGTGTGCAGCAAGGTTGTCTGCTAGCACCAACCTTATTTAACATCTATATTAAATAAGAGCCACTGTGGTGTAATGGCTAAGTGTACAGTACTTAGACCGGGGGGGAGGGGGGCAGTTCTAATCTCACCTTAGCCAGAAGCTATGACCTTTGACCAGTCACATTCTCTCAATCTAACCTACCTCACAGGGTTGTTGTGAGGATTAAAAGTTGTATTAAATTGTTGTATGTAAAGCACTCAGAGTGTCATGGCAGCGTTGTTGTACGCCACCCCAAACTGCAAACAGGAGGGAGCAGGATAAAAAACTACAAAATAAATCCCATCAGGATCATGGGAAGTTTGACACCAAAATTGGAAATCATAAAGTGTCCATCTTAATGTATGCCGATGACACCATTTTGCTTTCTACGGCAAAGTTGGGTTTAGTGTGGCTTCTTTAAGATTTTGGTGCTGCCTTCGTTGAAGAAGATCTTGTAATAAATTATAGTAAGACAAAAATAATGATCTTTTCTCCAATATATAAAGCTGAGAGCTGGTATATACAAGGGGATAAAGTGGAGCAGGTATGATTATTTAAATATCTTGGGGTTATTTTTGCATTCAGTGGATCTTGGGCACCCCATAGTCGGTCTATTAAACAAGCTTTGACCCCTATTATCATGACATTATTAAAGTTCTATAAATCTAAAGGGGCGGTTCAATTGGGGCCAGCCTTAAAGATCTATGAGGTAAAATCCATTTATAAAATGGGTTATGGCACTCAAGTATGGGGATATGATACCGTGGTAAATGCCTGCTGTGAGGTCATTCAAAATAAATTTCTGAGGAGGATTTTGGAAGCTCCACCAGTAACCTCCCTAGCTATATTAAGATCGGAGGTAGGAATAAAATCCATGGCAGCAAAAGTGGAGAGACTTATAATTCAGCATATCTTAAAGATTTTCCATTTGCCAACTGATTCCTTGCCGAAACTGTGCTTGGAAGAAAAAAGTAGTCCTTGTTGGCTTGATAGGGATCCGTGGTGGAAAGGTACAAAGGAAAAATGGAGCCAGTTAGGCTTTTCTGTAGATTTTGTAAAATCCTTCCACTTAAAAGATGCAATGAGGTTGATCAAACTAAGAATAAATGATATCACCCAGCAGCAACAAAGAGCTCAAGCCAGACTTTCCTGCATTTCTCCATATTACAAATACTGGTTACCCAGAGATGAGGGGGTCAGTTACCTGGTATTAATATCATATCCAAGGCATAGAAAAGCTTTTCTTGATTTAAGATGTCAGACCTTGAGTTCTGCAGTGACATTGGGTCAGTATGGGAAGATTCCATATAAGAATCATTTATGTAGTTGTGGAATGGGTGTGGTTAATGACCTTCTTCACTACGTTTTGTTTTGCCCAGTATTTTCTGTAATATGCCAAAAATCATTAGAATCTGTTAAATTAGATTGTAACTGACCAACGTTACGGAAACTCGTATTTTTATTAACTGACAAGAATGATGCTGTGACTAAAGCTGTGGCCACTTTTGCATTTGCAACAGGCAACATAGGAGCCCAGTGTGATAAGTAAAGGAAGAGTTTGGTTGGATGTCTTGCTGGATAGTAATTAACTAAACTGAGAATGTATGTTATGTTATGAAACTGATTTATTAAGACATAGTATTAATTTAGAAATGTATTATTGATGATGTTTTTTATGTCAAGGCTAAGGCCAGTACAAATAAATATGAAATATGAGTTTATCCTGGAATGCTTTTAATGCTGCTGGTACTGATCTCCCCGCATGCATATTTTGACATTTTTAATCACATACGAAGATTGCATGGCTTTAAGCTTGACATACAACAAATGGTCTTTCCACCCATGATTACATGAGACAGTTACACCCAAGTATCTGAATGATTTCACCACTTCCAACCTATGGTTATTAATATACCATATTTGTTATTAACCTGTCTGTCCCATTTAACCACCTTGGATTTAGTATAATTAATAATTAATTTATTCAACTCGCATAGTTTCAAAAAATACGTCAAAGCTCTCTGGAGACCAATAGCAGTGCTTGACAAAAGAACAACAGTGTCAGCAAAGAATAATATACCAAGGTGTGAAGTTAGAATCTTGGGTGGATGGACATTCAACTACTGTATTTCTACAATCACATCATTAACATACAAATTAAATAATAAGGGGGCCAAACTGCACCCCTGTCGAACTCCCCTATTTGTAGAAAATGGTTGAGACAATTCACCAGCACCACCGTATCATACGTTGGCCCATGTATCTGCATAGTATAGGATCAGGAGCCTCAATCATTGAGGCTCCAGACCCATAAAATATAACTTCAGCTGCAGAAATTCTTTATCAACAGTATCAAAGGCAGATGACAGATCGAGAAAAACCACATATAAATGAGATTTCAGTACCCTGGTGTATTTATGACTGCAGAGTGTAGATATGATCAATGGTAGCGTACCCTTTCCTAAACCCTGCCTGCTCCTCCCTCAAAATATCCTGCTCTTGGACCCAAGTAAAGATCAGTCACAATAAATAACTCCCAAATAATTTTGTCGCAACATTGAGTGAAAGTAGCCTATAAGAACAGGTGTTTCTTGAACATACGAACTAACAGGTCATAAAAATATTATATTGCTTATGATTTTCCAATCATAAGCAATATATAGCTGACTTTGTACGTTAAATATATCTTACAGAGTCGACTAATATATTATAGATGGATTATAAAGAGAGAGAGAGAGAGCATAAACTTCACCCGTAAAAAAAAATTGTGCCAACACTATCCACAGGCACATGTGCATTGTTGAGCCCACAGCGTGCTGCAGCAAGGGAGCCTGCCAGGGGGCTCCTGCACACAGGAGGAGCTCCCTGCACCTTCGATCAAGCCTGTCGAGGCTGGTGCCAAGCTCAGTGTTGACACCATATAAATCATAGGGGTTTTTAGAAGGACCTTTCGGAGCCTCCTATTGAATTGTCCAAAATTCTGCATGTGCACGTTTACCTTTCTTTGTCATGTAGTAATATCTGTGCATTTTAAGGTGCTTAAACAAATTCTAACACAAGGACTGGAACTTTAAATAGCCTATCACTTGCAAATACAAATTTTAACATGTGCATCGGCAAGACCCATCAGCGCACTTTGCATTTGGCTACTGGACTACCTTAAAAGGTTGGCACTTGCCAGGGCTGACGTCACGCATTTTTGCAATGCAGTCTATTGAAAATGTATCCCTCTGTCTTACTATGAAACCCAAATGTGTCCTGATCATTTATCTTTCTGTTTATAAGATTACTCTGAACTGAGTGATCTTCCACCTAGGTCACCATTAGAACCAGTCTGTGAAGATGGCCCTATTAGGCCAGTAAAAGAAGAGAGGAAACGGACGTCCTGGGAACTTCGGGAGCTGTGGCAGAAAGCCATCCTTCAGCAGATACTGCTCCTCAGAATGGAAAAGGAAAACCAAAAACTGCAAGGCAAGTAAAGTTCTTAGGCACCATACAGAAAACCACACCTATGTCCTTCATTTATTTTGAGGTTGTAGCAATGAATTGGGTCAAGTCTTAACAAACTGCTTTAAAAGCAATATAGATAAATGAGTCTCGTGATACCTTTCTAAATTCTTTTTAATGTGGTGCGTTTCCGTTCTGTCTTTGTTTGCTAGCTTTTACCCATAGTTTGTTTACTCTATCTTAATTGCTACTTTATTGTTAGTTTTTCAATGGCATTGCTTAGCCCCGTGCCTGGAAATGCTGATAAAGAGCTCCAGTGCTCTCCTTTTGAACTATCTCTTTGCTATATTTGGAGCCACATGTAGCTATTTAACTATTGGTCACTGACTTTGTGTATCCTGATTAGCCATTCTTGGAGCTAAGGTTAGTCCTTAAGGATTTAGCCTTGTACTTTAATCTGTGGATGAAATATTGACTCTGCTGGGGTGAAGGCATTTACAATAGGTCTGTGTGATGTGAATAAGATAACAAGAACTGTGTGTTTTTTGTACTGGAAGTTTATAAATGGCTAGATAGAAAGACTTGGGGTGGTGGTGGGGAGAATAGAAAAAATGGTTGGTTTGGGTGTGTGGAGTTCTTCCAGTAGAGTGTCTCTTCCTTTTTGCTGGTTTATTTGAGGGAGGTGGGATGAAAAGTCTGAAGATCACTTAATATTTTGAAGCAGGAAGGAGGGTTAGGCAGAAATCCTCTCTACTGCTAATGAAAGGAGTGGATGCATCGAAGACCCTAGTTAGAGGGTCATCTGACAACAGGGTAACACTTTGAGGATCGTCCCTTGTCCTAAGATCCATCCAGAGAGAGTTTGGGTGTCCCTGGGACCATGGGAGTAAAGGACGGAATCATTATAACTACATTCAATTTATATTTCACCCTTCTCCAAAGATGACCAGAACGGCTGATAATAAATAAAAAATACAATAATACAATAACAAAACATACAAACATCCCCAAACTCCCTCCTGCCCACCCTCCCCATGTTTCTTTACCTTATTTCACAAAACTCCAGTCCGTGAACTCTCCTCCTCTGTCCCCTCTCTCACCCTCCCACTCCTCCCCTAACCACCTTCATCCCTTCTCCCTAGCTGCCCCACACACCTGGAACTCCCTCCCTGCCCACATCTGCCTCGCCCCCTTCCTTCGTACCTTCAAATCCCTCCTCAAGGCCCACCTCTTCCGCTCTGCCCTCCCTGACTCCTCGCTCCCCTCACCTAACTCCTGTTTATACCTTCCATCCAATACAATCTTTTACCTAGGTCGGTGTACTCATATCCTCACCACACAGACTAGCCAGCTGTCATTCTCAATATAGCCAAGCACGTGCACCTGGGACCTCGCATCTTTGTGAATGTTACACACCTTGTCTCTCCCTCTGTCTCCCACCCCCACCCCCGGTCTCTCAGATTGTAAGCCCTAGGACAGGGACTGTGTCTATTCCATTACTTTGTAAAGCGACAGGTACGTGGCTGGCGCTATATAAATGCTTGTTAATAATCATAAAAATCCAGTTCTGTTATACAAACCCAATAATCACTCATTAATCACTCAGCTTAAATTGGATGACTTTTTCGTCGAAGAGCCCTGTCTGTCACGGAGGGACCGGGGGGAGGATCCCCTCTTGGGGGTTGAAGCGGCTAGCGAGGAATCTGGCCTCACTTCTGTACCCCAAGACACTGACTATGATGTGGGGCCGAGCTGAACTGTGCGGGTAATGACACTGAGGGGGTACAGTTGATTCCACCAGATTATGCATTATTGGGGAACCAGTGTCTTGCGGTGGGGGATTTTATTCATAAATTATATGAGCAGTTGGGTAAGATCAATGTACAACTTTTGGAACAACAGATGCTGCTGGGGAAGTTAGTTGGGCTAATGAACGCGCAATCCACAAAGAGAGAGGAGGGGTTGAAGGAAAAGGAATGGGTTAATATGGCATCCCAAATGGAGGAAGTTGGGGATGGGGCTTCTGAAACTCAGCCCTCAGTGGGGAAGGATGACGGGACAAGGTCTTGCGGGAGGGAACCGCCAACACAGCTGAAGTTGAACTATACAGCTCTGGCGGTTGAGGCTATCCCCTTGCCTCATGGGCTTTGCCCGCAGTGGTCCTCCAAGCACTTGATCCGCCACCATATAATGAGTATTACTGGTGGCCTTATACCCTATCATCACATTGTGCGTTTTGATTTACTCCCTATGGTTAAACAGACCCAGAGATTGGTTATTTATTTTCGCTCTAGGGAGATTGTCGATAGACTGCTTACTTATAGGTCCCTATTTGCCAGCTGGGGGGTGTATCTTAGCTCCGTGCATGAAAATACGGTGATCTCTACCTTAGCTCTGAGGAGTAACAAATCTACATTGGGTAGGAGGAAGGTCCGGCAGACGATAAGAAGAGAGGGGGATAATCTGAATGACACATCTACTGCTGTTAGGTCATTTATACGCCTGAATGGAAGTGCTGGGGGATCTACGGACCGTAGGTCAAGGGATCCAGTAGCACAGGGGGAAGTTTCGACAAGGGGCCAGATAGCGGGTCTCCCTCCGAGGACGGAGATTGGTAATACCTTATTGCAGAGACACTCCCAGTTAGGGGAGCTGGTCTTAGGAAATGAGTCAGGGTTGATAGTGGAGCAGGGGGGAGGGCAGCTCTCAGCCCAGAGGCTGGATGTGGAGGGGGAGGATTTGGGTTTAAATTGTATACCCTCTGGCGGGGACTGACAACTAGCCCCTGCAGTAGAGGGGATGGCTCTGATTATCTCCTGGAATATAGCCGGTTGGGCTAGACACATAGATGATCCGGATTTCACTGACCTTATTAGGAAAGTACAGATTATGTTAGTACAGGAAACGTGGGCCAAGATGCCGATATCATATGAAGGGTTTAAAGCTTATAGTATCCCGGCAGTAAACTACAACTCCAGGGGGCGTCCTTGTGGGGGGATTGGATGTCTTGTCTCCCAGGAACTTAAACCCAGGGAGATTATAGAGATTCCAGTCCCCCCAATAGCCTTAGGCATTGTACTGAAATTTGAGCATGTGGTTTTGATTATTATAACGGTATATATACCACCAGTGAATGCTGGATCATTTATTACCTCGAGCTGGATTAAACTTGAGGAATTGCTGAGCAGTTTGGGACGTCAATACCCAGATGGGCTGATCATTTTGGCTGGGGACTTTAATTCACGAATGGGCCCCAATGATCAGTCCCTGGCCCAATATTGCCAATGTCCGGACTATCCCCTTACCGGTATATTGGATTCTAGAAAATCGAAAGATCAGCGGATTAACTCAGCAGGCATTCGGTTGGGGAAGCTTATTTATGATAATAATTTGTATGCTCTCAATGGTACTGGATTCAATGATTTAGAGGGGGAATTTACATATTTGGGGATGTCAGGATGCAGTGTAATTGATTATTGTGTGGTATCGGCAGCAGCCCTGCTAGAAGTTGTAAATTTTAGGGTTGGAGAGAGGGTGGTGGGGGATCATCTCCCCCTGCTACTCACAATCCGACTAGACGGTTTAGTCCAAGAACCCCCAGAGGAATCACGGTGTGATGATTTCCAGCTGGATATACACAGGGCTCCACAGTGGAATACTGCTCTTGTGGCTACTCTCCCTGGGTTTCTTTGGTCATCTGAAACTGCTGCTCTAAGAGATACTGTAATTGCAGCAACCGACGAGATGGTTGCTATTGATATGTATAACCATCTGGGGGACCGGATAAAAGAGCAGATTGAGACCCTTGTACCTCCAATTTCTGGGGTGGGGTCAGGTAAAGGGAAGCCCTGGTATGACAAGGATTGTCGGATGGCCAAGTTTCGCCTTAGAATATTATATAAGGGGTATAGGAGGGCTCGATTGCCTAACGTACCGTTGGAATATTTCCAACATAGAGCAATTTATAAGAAACTAATCCTTGATAAAAAGAAGAAATATGCAAAGGAGAGGTGGGATAAGTTGATAGATGCTGCTGAATCGCAGGATTCCAGGCGCTTTTGGCAGCTGATAAATGCAACAACAAGGAAAGAGATTAGTATCCCCCTGTTTCCGATACACCCGCAGGAATGGGTGGATCATTTCCATCTTCTCTATGGAATTAGTCAAGAAGATAGCCAGTTTGGGAGTGATATGGGTCTTCCATCAGATTGTCCTAGTTGGCCTCCCGTTACTGGAGCAGAGGTGGAAGCCCTGGTGGATCGTTGTAAATCCCGTAAAGCTTCGGGCCAGGACCTAATCCAAGCTGAATTTATCAAAGCTCATAGGGACTGGTGGGTGCCTCTGCTGGCGGCATTATTTTCAGCTATTAATGAGTCTGGGAAGATACCGGAGGGCTGGGGCACGGCCGTGGTGGTCCCTATATTTAAAAAAGGCTCAAGGAAATGCCCCGCGGATTACAGGCCAATTAGCTTGCTGAGTGTGGTGGCTAAGATCTACGGTCACTTCCTCGCTGATAGGCTGGTGGAGTGGACTCAGCGGGAGAGGGTCATCTGTCCAGAACAGGCGGGATTCCAGGAGGGTAGATCTACCACCGAGCTATGTTTTGTATTATATCATCTTATTGCTAAATATACTCATCATCGTAAGACCTTGTACGCTGCCTTTTTGGATCTTAGGGCAGCGTTTGACTCGGTGGATAGATCTATCCTCTGGAGGAAGCTCAGGGAGACCTCTATAGACCGCAGACTCCTTATGTTAATCATTTCACTGCACTCAAACGCCTCAATCAGAGTTAAAACGGATCGACAGGGGCATCTGACAGTGCCCATTGAGGCTCGAGTCGGAGTCCGTCAAGGATGCGTATTAGCTCCGATATTATTCAACATCTATATTAATGACATCATACCGGTCATGGCCGAGAGTAGATTTTTCCCCCCTAGGTTAGCATCAAGAGTGATAGGGGCCCTTTTCTATGCAGATGATGTGGCATTGTTGTCACAAACTCGCATTGGATTAAAACGACAGATGAACACCTTCAATGCATTCTGCAGTAGTAATAAAATGGCTATTAATTTTGAAAAATCAAAGGTGATGGTTTTCTCCTCACGGAGATTGCAGCACAGATGGGCCGTGGAGGGGCAGATGGTACAGCAGGTAGACTCCTTTAAATATCTTGGTCTAACCTACCATAAATCCGGGACCTGGAGGGAACATATCTCTAGGATGGAGGCCATGGCTAAAGCCTCTTCACTGGAGATAGGGAAGGTGTTTGTCAAATTGGGAAAATGCGCAGTGAAATCTGCAGTAGGGGCGTTTAACAGCAAAGTTAGGGCACAATGCCTATATGGAGCAGAAATCTGGGCACCTTTTTGTGCCCAGAGAATAAATGTAACACAAGCCAGGTTTTTGCAATCTATCCTGGCAAGCCCAAGAGGTACCCCTTTTGCCGCACTAAGGTTAGAATTTGGGCAAATTAGCTGGTACCAGTATGCCATCACTAGGGCCCTGAAGTTTTGGTGCAAAATCCGATTTGATCAGGACTCCCCGCTACTATGTGCCATAAAGGAGGACTCTTATGTAAATCCTTGGCAAGTGTGGGTCGGTGAGAGTTTGGCCAAAATGGGTCTCTCATTGAAATATCTGGAAGGTAAACCTCAGGCCTTACTCTGGAAGGAGGTGCAGACAAGGATCTCAGATGTGGGAAGGCAGGAGGAGGTGGCTAAGATCAACCAGTCGCCACACATGCGTTTGTACCCTTCCTGGACTCCGGATAAAGACTCTATGGCTCACTACCTAGATGCCCAAGTAGTAATCAGAGATAAACAACTCATATTTATGGCTCGTGTGAATGCTCTCCCCACACGGATATATGAGGGTAGGCTGGAGGGAATTCCCTTCTTAGAAAGGCTCTGTCCCTATGATATGCAAGCTGTGGAGACAGTAGCCCATACTATGTTATCTTGTCATCTGTACGACGATTTGAGGGAAAAATTTCTGGACACGATACTTAAGGAACGGGTAGGATGGGCTGAAGGGGATCTTCTTAGATACTTACTTAACAGCCCAAGGATTCAGGTGATTAAGGATGTGGGCGGTTTTCTGAGGCAGGCTATGTGGAGGAGGAAAAACTTTTTGGAATTCAAGCCTATTGGCGAGTCTATGGTCAGTGGCTCCCCCTGTATTTAGCTGATAATTGATAACTGATAATTGTTTAGGGTTGGACGGTGCAGAGAAAGCTTATAAGTTTATATGTTTTAAAATGTTTGATGTTTATGTATGTATATTTTTGTGGCTTTGCCGGCAATAACATATTGTTACGCTTAATAAATTTATTATTATTATTATTATAATCACTCATATCCTTCAGTAACTCCCACATTTCCCCTTGCCCATACCTTCTCCCGCAAAAGTCATGACATAAACCCTGCCCCTTCCCCCAAGCCTTCCAACATGCACATTCCCTACCCTTTCCATTTTAAAGATTAAATACTTGCACAAAAAGTAAGGGAGCGGAGAGTTGCATGGGAGCATTTCGACACAATGCAAGCTGTCTAGCCCCATGTTCCAAACACTGCTGAATGTGCACTTAATGGGCAGGTGTCTGCAAATTCTGTCCCCCATTAAGTACCTGGACATTGGGAAAGAGACGAGAGGCATGACTCAGCAACTGTAACTTGCCGAGGGTGTTGCAGCTTTTCCCTTCCACTTTCCTCTGTCCCAGTCCATAGACAAAGATACACACAGTATGATGAGGAAGAGTCAAAATGACTTTTGTGAAGGGAAGCCATGTCTCATAAACCTATTAAAAGTTTAAGGGTGTGGACAAGGGAGGGGATCTGTGTAATACAGTGGTCTTGGATTTTCAGAAATCCTTTAGCAAGGTAGCTTGCCAGTGGATGTAAACAGAAGTTATGGCGGAGTGCCACCATTACAACCCAATTTGGGCCAGAAACCCACCACCCACACAGTCCCAACCGAGTCGGGCAGCACAACAAACATGTTGGAGGGCAGGGAGCCACACAAAACATACAGCCAGCCCCGCAGTGCGCCTAATGCCCCACCCACCACATGACAGCCGGCCATGGCGGACCCAATCCAGACCAGGTCATGGCAGGCCATAACAAATGTTACATAAGAACATAAGTAGTGCCATACTGGGTCAGACCAGTGGTACATCAAGCCCAGCATCCTGTCTCTGACAGTAGCCAATCTCTATCTCTTGGGAGAAGTACCCGACAGGTCACAATGGACAATCCATTCCCTGTTGGTCCAACCCCCAACAGTAAGAGGTTACGTCCCCAAAACCTACATGACTAATAGCCATTAATTAACGTATCCTCCAAGAATTTATCCAATCCCTTTTAAAAACTGCCTATACTACCACCCTTGACCACTTCCTCTGGCAGTAAATGCCACACGTTAATTGTGCGCTGAGTGAAACAATACTTTCTCTTATTTGTTTTAAATCTGCTGCCAGTTAATTTCATAGTGTCCCCTTATTCTAGTACTTGTAGAGAGGCTAAATAACTGCTTCCTATTTACGTGTTCCACACTACTCATGATTTTATAAACTTCTGTCACATCCCCTTTCCGTCGTCTCTTCTCCAAGCTGAAGAACCCCAACCTATAAAGCCTCTCTTCATACGGGAATCATTCCATACTCTTGATCATTTTTGTTGCCCTTCTCTGTACCTTGTCTAGTTCTACTAGGTCTTTTTTGAGATGCTGCAACTAGAACTGCACACAATATTCCAGGTGAGGTCGTACCATAGTGTCATAAGGAGACACTGGGCTACATGTAGACTACAGGTCTAACAAATATGTAAAGGTAAAGGTTAAACATGTATGAAATGTGAAAGCTGAGAACTGGAAACCCACTTCATGTAATGGAGAAATGCAAAGTCATGCTGAATGTTTATTCAGAAAAAGCCTAAACACCTCTGCAGACGCTAGCCATAGACCATTGAGTTGCAAATGGATTTCTTCCTGTGGATGTGACTGAAAGCACAGAGTCACTGGGCGTGAAATAAAACAAAGGACCCTGGAAAGATACTTAAGGGATGAGACAAGACAAAGAAAGCATTCCATTTTTGTATCTCGCTTACTTGGTTGAGATCAGCTCGTTGAGCCTCATCTGTATCATCTTACTAGCCAGAGAAGGGCTGCACCAATGGAACTATGAAGTAAGGCCTTTTGGGAAACTAAGACTGATACCCGGCTAAGCTTTCCATCGCTGGCTGTGACATGAACTGAAATACCCTTGGACCTTGATTAGGGTAAGCCTAAATCAGGAGAATCCAAGTACAGATAGGAATGCGTTATTAGTTATGTTGTTTTGATTTCTGCACTCGAGTATAATCTTGTACTGCATGCTTATTCATGATTTATTCATTAAACTTCTTTTTACTGAACTTCATATGGTCCAGTGGAATTGCTAATCCTAACATTGGTGGGACACAGTTTGGGGTTAATTCTGTGTTTACAAACACAGACGAACCTAGAGAGAAAGAGTCTGTGCTGGGAAACTCTGTGGCTGAAAAGGTGACAAGAAGGTTCACCCGTTGCAGGCTCAATCAGTTCTGGAGAGAGAGCTGATCCAGTGAGAGCTGCAAGCCAGGGAAATTGAGTCACAACAGCCTAGAGTGGGTACTGAGCACCCAAGTTCATGACACACAGATTTATAAAGGCATTACAATATTTTCAGTTTTATTCTCTATCCCTTTCTGAATGATTCCTAACGTTCTGTTTGCTGCTTTGACCACTGCCACACACTGAGCTGAAGATTTCAGTGTATTGTCCACAAGGACTCCAAGATTCTTTCCCTGAGTGGTAACTCCTAATTTAGAACCCAACATTGTATACATATAATTTGGGTTATTTTTCTTATGTGCATCACTTTGCACGTGTCCACATTAAATTTCATCTGCCATTTAGATGCCCAGTCACCCAAGATTCTCCTGCACAGTCCGCTCAGGTTTTAACTACCTTGAATAACTGTGTCATCAGCAGATTTGATTACCTCACTGTTTCCTCCCGTCTTCAGATCATTAATTAATATATTAAACAACACCGGTCCGAGTACAGATCCCTGGGGCACTCCATTAATTATTTCTCTCTACTGTGGAAATTGACCATTTAGTCCTACTCTTTGCTTCCTATCTTTTAAGTGGTTGCTGATTCACGATAAGATGCTGCCTTTTATCCCATGACTCTTTAATTTTCTCAAGAGTCTCATGAGGGACCTTATCAAACACCTTCTTAAAGTCCAGATACGCTATATCTACCGGCTCACCCTATATTGGTCAGCTCCACCTTATCCACATGCTTATTTACACCCCCTAAAAATTCCAATACATTAGTGAGGCATGACTTCCTTTTATGCCGTGTTTATCAATATGCTCCGTTATTCTCTTTTTAACAACCATTTCCATGCGTTTGCCCGGCACCAGCATCAGGTTCACCCGTCTATAGTTTCCAGGGTCACCTCTGGAGCTCTTTTTAAATATTGGTGTTATATTTGCTACTCTCCAATCCTCTGGTACACAGAGGTAACATTTGCTACTCGACAATCCTCTGGCAGATTTTAGCACCACTATTATAGCACTAAGATTTTAGTTATAGCCTGTTGTGGCCCGCCTTGGCCCAATCAGGTGGACGGTAGCCTGGCTTGTGATTCCAGAGGTCTCTGGGATCACAGCCCTGGCTTGCTGGCAGAACACCAATAAATGTGCCGGTGGTTTGCAGGCCAAAGCTTGATCCATGAAATCTCTTTTGTCCTGTAACTATTTAGCTTTCTTAAGAGACATTGGGTGTTAATATTGATTTTTATCACCCAGTGTCTCTTAAGAAAGCTAAGTAGTTACAGGACAAAAGGTATTTTCTTACAAACAGCAAGGTGGTGCAACTTGCGTAGAGCGCAGAATTATTCTAAATAATTAGTTCCCAAGCTTCCTTGGGAAACACCCCCCACCCCCGTCTTCTCCAATTTGGGCTGAAGCGCCTTAATTTACAAGAGAATCTGGGTTTAGTTTTCTATGATACCTTTTATAGTCTTACAGCATGAATTTTAGATGAGCTAGTGCAATTTCCATTCACATCAGGAGGGCGATTCACTGATGTGAACCATATAGCTAGGGTGTTGCACTCTTAGATTCTGTGTTGGTAAAAATGTGTACACAAAACAACTTTTTTAAAAGATTAAGCACAACGGCCAAACACGTGCTCTCCACACAAGCCAACAATGCATAGTTGTGGATTCTAATTTTGTCCTGAAGTTTGGCCCATTTCTAATTATCTGTTACATGTTTGTAAGACAACAGCTAGCAAATCTGAACTTTGACCAGAAGAAAGTATTTTTGGCTGGCATAGCATCAGAACATGTTAATCTTTCTCCTTCAGTCAGAAGCTCTCTTTGATCAAGGATATAGTGAGACCTCAGAGAAATATAGAGAGGGACATAGTGTAGAAATCCGGAAGGAATGAATAAGCTAGAAATTAGATAATCCTTTCAGTTGTACTTAATATTAAACATCCACAATGACTATTAATAGGGCAGAAAATTAATTAGGCTTCTTTAAGAATTTTTTTTACATATGATATGGGGACCCACATTCACTACATTTCCCCCATTGCTACCAGTGTTTACTATTTTTACTGTTTACTAGGTAATCTTCAGGGGGTTTTCTCTATCCCAGTGTCATAAGCTCCTCCGATAGTTCATCATCAAAACTTATTGTTGGACAAGTTGTTCATTTGTCTATTTTATTCTATGTTTGTTACCATATCTGAATTGATTTTGTTTTGTAGTCAATAATCCTGAAGATCATCAAAGCCATGGCTACTTAAAACAAAATCCTAACTCTATTGAAGTTAATAGGGGGGTTTACCATTGACGTTGATAGAATTAGAATTTCTCCTTTACATCAGTAATTTTACTAGGACAAGTAGACCTGCCTAGTTAAATATTCATAAGTATAAATTTTGGGACTGGGTCTTCAATATTTAAAGGAGGATTTTTTCTAAATTATACTTTCTGTTATAGACCTAATTTTTAAATCTACCTTACTATTCCAAGAACTTGAAAAATAGCCATTATTGTCTGTGACTCGGGCATTGTTTTAAAATCTCTGTGAGCACTAGTTTGTGTAGTTTGTTTATTTATTTGTTTGTTTATTTCCATTTACACCCCACCCTTCCCCGAAGGCTCAGGGTAGCTCACAGTATACAAAACCAGATACAGATATAGATATATATTACAATAAAACCCCTACCTAGTCCAACTCTCCCAACAACCTCCTATCCCTGCCCACCAAAAGCTTTAATAAAAAAAAAGGTCATACACCGCCTCCAGAAGATGCTCAGATTCAAACGAACCTCCAGGGAGAGGGAGTTCCCCAACACTGGAGCAGCAACCAAGAACACTTTCCTGTATGCTCCCGTCATACGGACAACGGTGGCAGATGGAACCCACAAGAGGGTGCTCCCAGCTGACTGTAGGGGCCACAACAGGGCATGGTAGGGCAGGCGATCTTTTAGATATGTGGGGCCCAGGCCAATTAGGACTTTAAAGATCAAAAACAGCACCTTAAATTGTGCCCGGAACGCTATAGGCAGCCAGATCAGACTTCGGAGCACTGGTATAATGTGCTCCTGGCAATTCGTCTCCGAAAGGAGCCGAGCCACCGCATTCTGCACCAGCTCCAACTTCCAAACAGTCATCAAGGGCAGCCCCACGTAGAGTGCCAACAACACCTCATGGTCAACAGTATCAAAGGCCGCAGAAAGATCTAACAAGATCAACAAGGTAGAATTCCCCTTGTCTATCTCCAGGCACAGGTCATCGACCAAAGACACAAGCGCAGTCTCCGTGCTATACCCAGGACGAAAAGCTGACTGAAATGGGTCCAGGAATCCGACAGCATCAAGATGCGCCTAGAGTTGTTGGGAAAACCCATTCACTAGCCTTCCCTAAAAAGGGAAGGTTAGAAACAGGCCGATAGCGGGCGGAGGCCTCAGCATCCAAAGATGGTTTCTTAAGCCAGCGGGCTTAAGTTGCGCTAAACTACTCCCAGTTGTACTAGTTCAGTCATTTGTGCTTTTACATAAAACTCTTATGGCTAAGATCAGACACTACTTTTTTTTTCTTTTTTTGCTCAATTGCTCTTTTCAATATGCTCACTTCAGTTCCATATAAATGTTAATTTTATCAAAGGAGAGCAAGTGCAATATGCAGAAAGGTATTTCAGCCTTATAAATGGGATTAGCCATGCAGAGTTAAACCATTTAAAAATTAGTTTGTTCTAACTGAGATTGGCTGAACATAGTACTAAGTAGGAGTGCTGTTTTGATGAAGTATTAGGTTGTTAAATCATTACTGTGACAGCACTCTTATGACAACAATATGTCCAAAGAATGGTAATACGCTGGTGTAATGTATTGCGGTAATGCATCATCACAACAACAGACTATTGTGCATATATGATGCAGACATTGTTAAAACAACAGTCGCTTTACAGTACATTACTTTTTAGACATGGTTCCAACTTGGAAATGTGCTTCAAATTAACTCTATCATCCCTTTTTAAACAATTCCATAGCTCCTAATTCTCTGTTCCTTCTCCTCTTGTCTTGGCTGCTGTTCCTGCTATCTCTAGGGTCTCCACATTCCAGTACATGCTGCAACTGTCAATTTTCTTCCACAAACAAATACTGACTTGTAATTGCTGTTATCTTCAACAACAAAAAAGTAGCTGGCTCCCCATTAATATGTAGCTCTTAGCACTTTTTAAAAAGGAGTCAGGAAGCTGTTCATATTTTTCTTGTTGGACACCTAAACTATAATAACACAAATTTTTCAATAAGTAGCCTATTCTGCTGATCCCTTCCAGTGAAACTTCAGGACTTTCTGCTACTCTGAAAACCATGCCACTGTTACCTGAGGTGCATACTTTTAAAGTACTTAAGTTTTAAAACATTAACTTGTAGTTGTATTTCTAGGTGTGTATAATACAGTAAGATAGAACCTCAGAGTCATACTTGCATTTCCCTTTCTAAACATCATTCCCAAGTGTAAAATAGAGATAATGATCACTTTTCAAAGTAAACTATATTGCAACCCATCTTCTTTGTGCCTAATTATAGTGCCACAGGAGCAGCTCTATAGTTAAGGTGGCTGAATCACTCTGTTAAAATCATGAACATTCTACTCATAAAATCAAGATGATTTATCCTATCACTGAAATTTTGTAGGGAGTATTGCTTTTGTGAGGGTAGAACTGTCCAAATTTCAGCCAAATCAGTGTAGAAATGGCTGAGTTATAGGATTGTTAATTTTGAAGGTTTTTTAAAATATTGGCTTTTTGGGGGGGGGGGGTTTAAAAAAATTCTGATGCTTTTTATTGACACAGAAAAGTTTGTTGTAAGTTATCCATCTGGAGATGAAGAGGTATCAGAAAACTCAAGTGTGCGTTGTAGTTTCTTCTTCATTTTACATTTTGAAAATCTGTTGTGTAGTTTTTAAGTTATGATGTTTTGAAGTTCCCAGGTTAACCAATGGAGAGAGTGAGATTTATAAGTTATGACAGGATGGTCGTGCATTGCAACAAACATGCATACGTTTTATGTACATGTCCCTCTACCCTCTCATAGAGAGGAGTAGGGAATGGGTATCCATGCATAGGATATATGTGGAGAGGTTGTTATGTGTAGATTCTCCTGTACTGTCATGCAGAGTCTCTTGAAATGTTAAGGAGTGCACATAACGTACATAATTTGTACATACTTTTTGGGTACGTTTTTCCCAAAGTACATAATGTAAGCTGGATGTGGATCGTTTCGTTGCGATCAAGAGCAGGTTCGTTCCCCAAGCAGAAGTTCATCATTTTCCCAGGAGGTTGACAGATCCACCTCAGAGAAAGTAACGAGTCAGGCAGCTCCACCAGGGTTTCTGGAGCAGCAGTCATGCAGGGAGGACCAACAGGTTCCTCAGTCAGGGCCCGATGCTTCAAGCGGAGTAAATGGATCCAAAGTGGGTTGACTTTTCTCTCCCTACGGCCCTCTCCATGAGGACTACCAGGCCAGACTCTTAGAAGTCCAGGCAGGGAGGACAGGCAGGGCCCAATGCTCTAGGCTGAGGTACCTGATCCAAAGCAGGTAGACTTTTCCCTCCCTATCGCCCTGTCCCCGGGGACTGGCATGCTGGACTCCTGGAGTCATGAGGCGGCCTAGGAGGGCCAGCTGCTCCTCTAGGAAGGGCCTGATTCTCTGGACTGAGGCATCCAATCCAGGGCAGGTTATTTTGGTTCCCTGGATCATCCCCAGGGAAGGGAATATAACAGGCAGCGCCATCATTTTTGTCATACTTCGTCACTTTCCTGTATTTTCTATCAATTTGCAGTATGTTTGTTGTTTTCCAGCACTCTGGAAATTTCTGTAAATAGCCGTCATTTTTGTCAATTTTACACCACTTAGCCATCAAGTTGTCTTTGGAGGTTACAGGAGCAGAGGCAGGAGTTACAGCTCTTACAAATTCAGTCATGCTCCAAAAAGCATAGGAACTATAAGTTAAGACTCCTGCCTTAACCTGCGCTCCATGTAAGCAGTAAAGACCTTGTAGTCTTACATATTGTGCTCACTTACAACTTAGTCTCTATGTACCTACCCACCTTGGTTCAGTCCTCCTCTTCTGCAGGTTTGGAGCACCATTGAAGCTGGGGACAGTAGGAATGCAGGGGAAGCTTTCTGCTCCCTGACCCCCTGCTTTTCCCTATATGTTTTCACTTGGGTTGAGGAGAATGGGATGGCTGAGTACTGGTGGGCTGTATATTGGGGGAACAAGGTTGATGAATGCATATAGGAAGACAAGACTGTGGGCAATGGGAGAAGTGTCTTTATGGGGAGGGGGAAGCCAGGTGCTGGGGGAGTATTTAAGGGGGGCAAGGCTGAGAAGTATAACAACATAAGAAGTGCCATACTGGGTCAGACCAATGATCCATCTAGCCCAGCATCCTGTCTCCGACAGTGACCAATCACTGTGGCTTGGGAGAAGCACCCAACAGGTCACAATGAGGGATCCATTCCCTGTTGTTTCCCCCCAGCTCCCGTCATATTCCCTGATCCTGTCTGGCTAATAGATGCTAATGGACCTATCTTCCAGAAACGTGTCCAAACCGCTTTTAAACTCCGCTATAGTACTGGCCCTTACCACAGCCTCTGGCAGTAGATTCCACAACCCAATTATACGCTGAGTAAAAAAATATTTTCTTTTATTTGTTTTAAACTTGCCACCCATGAGTTTCATGGAGTGTCCCCTAGTTCTAGTACTAGCTGAGAGGGTAAATAACTGCTCCTTGTTTATTAGTTCCACCCCACTCATGATTTTATAGACCTCTATCGTATCTCCTCTCAATCGTCTCTTCTGCAAGCTGAAGAGTCTCAACCTACCAAGCCTCTCCTCATATGGGAGCCCTTCCATGCCCTTGATAATTTTTGTTGCCTTTTCTGTACCTTTTCTAGTTCAGCTGTGTCTCTTTTGAGATGGGGCAACCAGAACTGCACACAATATTTGAGGTGCAGTCGCACCATTGATTTGTATAGCGGCATTATGACCTCCTCAGTTTTATTCTCTATCCCCTTCTGAATAATTACAAATGGGTGATGTATATGCATGGTTGAGGCTGGGGGGGCAGGCAGGGGTTGAAGGAAGTATATATATCAGTAACAGACAGGTGGTGGGTGGGGTGTATATGGGGGGAGGGGGAACAATCCTGAGAGATAGGTGATGTGTATCCATGGTCAAGGCTGGGGGCCAGCAATGATGGGGGAGCAGTGTTTGTATGGCAAAGAGGTATACATGGGAGGAGAAGGCTGAGAGATGGATGATGTGTATTCAGGGACACGGTTTGGAGGACAGCCAGGGATGGGGGTAAAGTGAATTATGTTTATAGTATGTGCTTTCAGTTGTGTTGGGGACAACGGGACATCCAAGTACTGGAGGCATATATGGGCACAGGATGTGTACTGGGAGAGAAGACAGGAAGCAGTGTGTGTATGGGCAGCTGGCAGCCAAAGGCTGGGAGGGTGTCTATGAGGGGACAAGGCTCAGTCAGCCATGGATAAGGAGCAGTGTTTTTATAGGGTGCTGGGTGTGTGTGCAGGGGGGAGGGACAAGGCTGAGAGATGGATGATTTGTATTCAGGGATAAGCCTTGGTTAGTCAGAGGTGAGGGAGAACTATATGTATGGGATACAGTGGGGACAGTGATCAAGTCCATGTTGGGGTGGGGAGGAGCTTGCTGTCCCCAGCCTCAGTGTTGCCCCCAAACTACAAAGGAAGAGGATTGGGGCTGAAAGACCAAAGCAAAGTGTGGGTGCATGTAGCCTAAGTTGTAAACAAACAGAATATGTGAGACTGTACAGTGTCTTTGTTGCTTACATAGAGCGGATGTTACGGCTGGAGCCATAACTTACGATTTCCATGCTTTTTGGAGCACGATTGAATTGTAGGAGCCTTAACTTCTCTCTTAAACTGAAGGCTTTTTGATACTACAATAACTGTTTATGTTAGAAATCATAGGTGTGGAGTGTTTTCAAAGGGGTTAACTACTTTATATTTGTATGTCATAAGTTTGTTCCTGGACTTATTAGTATACCTAATTTTATAAATGGGCAAAATTAAGTTCTCATTGAAAAAAAACTTTTTATCTCCTTAATCATTCTCTTCATTGAGTTTCTATATTGTAAAGCTTAATTGTAAGGCTTTTTGAAAATATAGACTAAACAAATGAAGAGGCTATGTTCTAATGGAGTAGATTTCAATAAGGCTAAAACAGTAGGAGTGGAGAGATGGGCAAAAGTGAGACCAACCTAAAATTCTTATTGTGGTTGTCCCAAAAAAGATTTTCCCCCTAAATTTTCAGATGTAGACAGAAATGTGAGTATTTACTGACCAGTTCTCATGTGAATTAAACTGTTTTATAATATTGTACAAAATTAACTGGTACGTTAATCTGCTCCCCCAGCTTCTGAAAATAATTTGCTAAACAAACGACTGAAACTTGATTATGAAGAAATCACTCCATGTCTGAAAGATGTAACTTTGGTTTGGGAGAAAATGATGAGTACACCTGGAAGATCAAAGACAAAGTTTGACATGGAAAAAATACATTCTGCTGTTGGGCAAGGTAAGCATAATTTATTATCTTAGGATGTCAGTGTGTACACTTGTATACTTGATAAGCAACTAGGAAGACTGTTCTTCCTGTACCAGTTTTATGACAGTCTTGTCAATTCAGGTGTTTACCACCACAGGGGAAAAAAGCAGTTCAGATTAATGCTATTTTCCACTGTTATGCAGGTGCAGCTCTCAAAAGAGGAGAGAGTAACCCTTTCCTAAAGGGACAAGACTTGAATAACCGTCCCAAGGGACTGAATAACAGTGTTCTGTTAGGAATACTGAACTTGTGAAAATGGTAGCTCGGTTGCATTGAAGAGAGTAACAACTTGATTTAAAATAAACATGAATAGCAACCCATGAAACCATATCTAAAGAGTTCCCTTGGCAGAAAGAGTGCAACTCTTAATGGACAGTCATATAAGAAAACATTCATAGTTTGTTTGGCTGACTTCCTGTCACTTTCAAGTCATCAATCAAGAAAACCGTGTTGAAATACCATATTACATATATCCTATTGCTTTTTTTCTAACTATTTCAGAAATGACTGAACTGACATCCAAAAATATAATTGAACATATAACCTAAACATTTCTGAAGCACTCTTTGGTCTGAACTAATCTAGTCTTTTTACCATTTGGAACATAGACTCTAACTCCATGTTTGGGTGTGTTTGGTCAGTGATGTTTGGTAATTTCACAAACAAATCAAACCACCACCATTTTCAAGGACAACTATCCTACAGCTTGTGACAATAAGCAATTTGATTACAATCATACCAACTTCTGCTTGGTTGTGTATTATTGTATGTTCGTCAGGTGTAGGTCCTTTAAAGATGCTGTCTGTTTGGTTTGCTCTTGAACACAAATGAAGGCACCTGAACATAACCAAGTATTAAATTTGCAACAGGCTGCAAATTACACAGTAGTAACATGCAAAATCTTTGGAATACCTGAATACTCACTTCACTTCTAACCTTGGTCAACTTATATACATTAGGACTAATATGTCACCTGCTAAATTATCAGTAAACTCTTTGGTGCATTGACTGATTAGCTATCTTAATGCTATTAATCCTGTGCCTTGATGCCCAAGCTTCATTGGGTTAGGCACAGTACAGGAAAAAAAGAAACCGTCAATGAGGCCGATGCCAAGCCCCGCATGCAGCACGCACTATGTGCATACACATGCAAACCATGCACACCCCTGTAATGGGGACATTGTGGCACAAGCGAGCCGCATAGATCTGTGTGGGATCTAAGTGCGCAGCATGCGCAGGGGGTTTGGGATGACATGGCCATTGCCCAAGAGCTGAAAATCAAGTTAGTATTCAAAACCTTGTAACGGGCAAGAAGTATTTTATAAAATGAAGTATTAAGACCCTCTGTCCATTATTATAAAGGTGTTACATCAGACTAGTTAGGATTGTAGCTCTTAATGTTGTTGTTTTTTGTTGTTGTTGTTAAGCATTTATATAGCATCAGGAGTGCACCTAGTGCTTTACAATTATTATTAATGGAGACAGGTCCCTGCCCAGTGGGCTTACAATCTAACATAGACAAGGATGAGGGGAACTGAGACTGAGAGGTTATGACTAGCCCAAGGCCACCCAGGGAGTTCATGGCTTGGGCAGGATTTAAACTGTGGCTTTCCAGGTCAAAGTTCAGCACTTTATCCCCTGGACCATATGTTAGTGTGTGTCTCCAGATTTCTGTCTCTTGAAGCAGACACAGATATTTGCAAAATGGTAATAACTGGTTAGCCCAACTTTCCCTTCCTCTGCAAACAGTCTTCTGTAGTCAGCCAAGCTTGGAACATGATCTGACCAACCCCTTTGAGATAGGTTGGCCTGGAAGTCTGTTTACATCCTTTTTATTGAATTGCTAATATTTATTTATTTTTTATTTTATAAAAGATTTCTATCCCGTCCCTCCTGCCCGCAGGGCAGCCTGGGGCGGCGAACAAGATAAAACAGTAAAACAATTTAAACAGTTTAAAATTCCTGTATGCAGGGGGAAACAACCCCTCCCCAACCCCACCGACCTTACTCTCCACGCCCCCCTCTTGCCAAAAGCCTGGCGGAATAGCCAGGTTTTACATAATCGTCAAAATGACAGGAGAGTGGGGGCCAACCGAGTCTCCTCTGGGAGCGTATTCCACAGCACAGGGGCAGCCACCGAAAAAGATCTTACATCGGTGGCCACCCATCTCGCCTGGGGAACCTCCAAAAAGGCGCCCACGGACGATCTCAGGTGTCGCACGGGCACATAGAGAGTGAGGCGGTCCCCCAATAACAAACCTATGGAAACTGGTAGATGAACGGTGTTTCCTTCCAAAATGTTTCCAAAGCTGCTGCTCCTTTAGAGTGTTTTCGTCAGGAATCCAGGAGCTTACAGGGATGCAGCACTGGTTTGTTTGTTTTTCATATGCAGACATGAAAAAAGTGCTTAGACTCCAAACTGCAGCTTGCAAGGATCAAAGATACTACAATAACCTAAAGAAAAGAAAAAGACATCTTGGGGGTATTGCCTATATGTTGAATGACACAAAATAAGTAGAATTTGAGTCATTGGCTATATATGTCCTATATATGTTCCAAGGCATGGTAAATATTAAAGTAAATAGTTATCTGCTTTCTTTAAAACTGTCCATATGACAGATGACACCTGCTAGCTAATATCACCTAAATAAATATAAATGTAAGAAATATCTAATATCTAATGTAAGAAATACCTGTTGCTTAGGTGGATGATGAAGTCTTTACAGATAAACTTAATAAAGGAATAATTAATTATTAACCATTTGCCCTAAAGTGATTTTAATTTATCTACATTGGTGTAACCCAGTGGTGGGGAACATTTTCTCTCTTCTGGGCTGCTGTGAAAAATAGCTCTGTGGGTCAGATAGGAGTTTATTTTTAAAATTTGCTATCTCGCCCCCCACACCCCCGCCAAAGGCAGCTTGGGGCGGCGTATAGTATAAAAGCACAAAATAAAATATACAACATAACACTTTAAAAAAAAAAAAATCAATAAAAGCAATCATTTCCTCCCAGCCCAACACCATTCCTCCCCTTCCCTCTCACCAAATGCCTGGCAGAACAACCAGGTTTTACATTGATGCCTGAAGGAGGGAAGGTCCTGGGCCAAATGAGCTTCCGCCAGGAGGAAGTTCCACAACCGTGGTGTGGCAACCAAGAACGCCCTCTCCAATGTGACCTCCCGCCAAACACGGGGAACCTCCAAAAGGGCACCCCCAGCCGACCACAACAGCAGTTCCAGAACCCGGGAGTGAGGCAGCCCTGCAGGTAGGTAGGGCCCAGACCACGTAGGGCTTTATAGGTGAGCACCAACACCTTGAATTGGGCCTGGAAGGCAACAGGCAGCCAGTGCGGAGAATAGAGTACCAGTGTTATGTGCTGTCGGTGGCTCATACCCATAAGGAGACACGCCGCCTCATTCTGCACCAGCTGCAGCCTCCGGACCATCACCTTGGGTTGCCCCACGTAGAGTGTGTTACAGTAATAATCAAGCCTTGAGGTGATGAACACATGGATGATGGTGGCAAGGTCGCAGTCTAAGATATATGGCCATAACCGTCATACCAGATGTAATTTAGTAAATGCAGTACTCGCCACAACTGCCACCTGGACATCCATGTAGAACTGCAGATTGAGGAGTGCCCCCAGACTTCAGATTTGCAGAACCAAGATAGGGTGCACCCCATAACAATGGGGGCCTCCACTCCCTCAGCCCTCCCCACCAGCATCACCTCCGTCTTTTCGGGATTCAACTTCAGGTGGCTCGCCCTCATCCAGTCCCCTACAGCTGCCAGACATCGAGTAAGCAACGAGACTGTGGGGGGCAAGGATCTATTTCACACATTGTAGCCCTAGCAGCCTTTGAGACATCCCCTGCGTTGGCAGGGGTCACCGACTGAAATTGATCCCATAAAACAGGACAAGCCGTGGGCATTCATAGCCTCTGGTTCCCCAACTATATCAACTGTAGCAGCGAAGTCATGGTGAATGCAAGCAATTTTATCCACGAAAAAATTGATAAACCTATCACAATGGGCCCGGAAAACCTCCACTTCCAGGTGGAGGGAAGCTGGACTGACCAGCCCCCTTCACCACCCGGAAGAGCTCTGCCGGGCGGGATTTCGCGGACGCTATAATGGCAGCAAAGAACTTCTTCTTTGCCACACACACAGCCACCGCATAGGCTTTCAACCTAGCTCTATGCCGCAATCTGTCATCTTCAGCATGAGTATGATGCCACCATCGCTCTAACTGCTTCCCTTCTTTTAACTGCCTCTGGTCCTTCATAAACCACCGGGACCTGTGGCTCTGATGTTCGGGAAGCAGACACCTGGGAGCCACCCGGTTGATGGCCTCAGATAGCCAGGGGTTCCAAAACACGAGGTCATCGAGCGGGCGGGCATCGAGATCAGAGGGTATTTCCCCCAGAGCATTCTGGGGGAAATTCCCTGGGGGAGTTGGGGGATGGGAGAGAGTGGTTTTGGGATGCACTCAGGATGGGGGAAGAAAGATGGGGAATCAGATTACAGATCCTTTCCATGGATCCATCCTATCCTTGAATGCATGCCCTCATCCTCAGTTCCTTGTCATGACCTCACTCTTTCATTGCTTGGGAGGAAGGGTAAGGCTGCCCAAGGTGCAGTAGCTTGTCTGCCTGGTCACAGTCTGCCCCACCAAACAGCAAGTTGGGTTGCAGGGCTTTGAGTGGCGGCCACCTGCTCCAGTCCCATGCCACCACATCACAGTCAGGGATGGGATAGTGGCTGGGCCAGGGAAGGAGGTGGGGCAGATCCAGGCACCCACTCAAAAAAAAAAAAAAAATTGTATGAAAAATTTATTGTGTAGCCATGGCTATTACAATATTAAATGAGCAAAACAAAACAATACAGAAGTGCAATAATACAAACAAGGCAACAGTATAATCATACAGATCTAAGAAAACCCACACATAATAACCATACATGGGGACCCACTACAGTTCTAAATTACAGGCTATAGGACTTTAATAAACAAGAAGTTTTGCGCATCTCCGAGTGGCAGCAATGGCAAAGAGAGCCACAGCGCGCGTCACTGGAGAATCGATAGGGCTAAGGAACTTCCGTAAAAAAGAATTAACACAAACGGCATGAGTAGAGGAATAAAAAATGCCCAAAAATTTATTCCTTAAGTCTGCCAGAGCACGGCACTGGAAAAGAACATGAAAAAGAGAATCGGGCTCCCAGAGCTCACAAAAAATACAATACCGATTGTCCCTGGGAATCCCAGCATACTGACCCATAAGAATAGCTGGAGAATAAGAGTCGCATCTCAGCTTAGTAAACGCCAATCCTGCAGATGCGTTGAGCCAGACTGATAGGTAGCTAACCTTAGCTTGAGCAGGATCCGGGGGGAAATAGACTGGGGCAGTGCTCTGTGCTCTTAGGAGTGAACTCTCGGCCTGGAGTTCTTGGTCAGCCAGTCTCCTAACAATAAGAGACACTGCATCCTCAGGACCAACCATCTTTAGGAAGTCCCTGGAAAGACCCAATTGATGCACTACCTGCTCAATCGCAGATTCCCAAAAGCCCATGAATGGAAATTAGACCGAGAAGGGACCGGTCCTGCGATGGAAAAAGAGAGACCCTGACCCAGTACTTAAGCAACGAACGCAAAGCAACCTGCCTAATCATGGGGGAAACGATCTCAAGCCTTAAAATTACCTGGGGGGTACCCTTAGGAGCACCCAAGACAGAGCCAAGAAAACCATTTTGAATAACTTCAAGTTTGCTCACAAAGGCAATACCCCAAACAGGAACGGCATATAGAGCCTGCGGGATTACTTGAGCCTTAAAAAGATGGAGGGCTGGCTGAACCATTCTGCCCCCATTACCAAAGAAAAAACTAGTTATCGCCGCAGTGGTGCGTTTAGCCTGGGACTTTACAGCGTCCATATGCAGATTCCATCTGCATCCTCGAGGCTGGACTACTGCAACGCGCTCTACATGGGGCTTCCCTTGTGCCTGGTTCAGAGGCTGCAGCTAGTGCAGAATGTGGCGGCCCGCCTCCTTACGGGGACAGGTTGCCAGGAGCACATTACACCTGTGCTCCAGACTCTGCACTGGTTGCCAATAGCGTGCTGAGCTAGGTTCAAGGTTTTGGTGTTGATCTATAAAGCCCTTCACGGTCTGGGCCCCACATACCTCAGGGACCGTCTCGCCCGCCACGCCCCAAAGTGGCTCCTTTGGTCCGCCGGGGGTGCCTTCTTGGAGGTCCCCCGCGTTAAGCGGGGGATCACAATGGAGAGGGCATTCTCGGTGGCTGGGCCGCGCCTCTGGAACTCCCTTCCGGAGGAAGCCCGCCTGGCCCCAAGCTTGTTAACATTTCAGTGAAGTTGTAAAACCTGGCTGTTCGCCCAGTCCTTTGGGGAGGAGGGAGGGGGGTAGAGGATTTTAGCTCCCCTACCTTATTTATTGTTTTAAGTGAGTCCCCGGGCCCTGTTTTAATATGTTGAATTGTATTGCTGATCTGTTTAAATGGTTTTATATATTTTATATGTATTTTATTGTTGGAAGCCACCCCAAGCTGTTTTTAGGAGGGGCGGGGTAAAAATCTATCAAATAAATAAATAAATACATTTAAATAATCACTCCCAAATACCTGTAAGATGAAACCTGCTGTATTGGGTTGGCCCCAGTGGACCATCGATGGCTTAATGAAGACCTGGAGTTTCCCATTATCATTACCTTGGTTTTACTATAATTTATTGCTAAAGCCTCCTTGCTACAGTAAGCCCCGAACTGGTTCATAGCTCGTCTCAGGCCTACCATTGTCCGGGAGATCAGTACAGTGTCGTCGGCATACAGGAGAGCTGGAATTTTCCTGTTGTTGACGACAGGAGCGTTGGTGTCACTAGACTTCAAGAATGAAATAATACTGTTTAGAAATAAATTAAATAGGGCAGGGGGCAGAATATAGCCCTGCCTGACACCAGCCGAAACCTGAACTTTCCTGGACAGGCTACTAGTATAGTTGTGGCAGATTTGAAGGGAGTTGCCACTATGCAGTTTCACCATTAAAAAAAGCAGCCGTGGATCAATCGAAGAAGTACTTAATTTGAGCCATGACCGTTCCCTACACACTGAGTCAAAGGCCGAATGGAGATCAACAAAACAAAGGTAGAATTTATTGTGGTGAACAACATATTTGTTAACTATAGCAGTAAGAGCAAGTACATGGTCGAGGGTTGACTTACCCTTCTGAAACCCTGTCTGCTCAAGTTCTATTATATTGTTGGAATCCAGCCAAAGTTGGAGTTTGGCTAACAGAAATTTTGCATACAACTTCCCTGCTGTACTTAAGAGACTGATGGGACGGTAATTCCCGAGAAGTAAAGGATCACCTTTTTTGAAGATAGGTATCACTATACTATTTAGCCAAGAGCTGGGGATCTCACCTGTCTCATTGATAGTTGTGAAAAGGGGGCCCAAAATTGCAGCCCACCATTCTGGAGCAAACTTCAACAACTCAGAGGTGATAAAGTCATCACCCGGAGCCTTCCCAACTTTGAGCTGAGAAATAAGGTCCACTATATCCTCCTCTAGTACAGGTTGGCAAGTTTGAAAATGAACTTTTGGTAAAATTGCTAAACTAAATTCAATAGAAAAGTGATTGAAAAAGAGATCCATATAATGATTTTCCCAGACTTCTGGGGAGATGGAAGATGACCCCACAAATTTGTCCCCAACCTTGGTCTTGCGGATAAGCTCCCAGAATTTCCGGGAGTCTCCAGAGCTGGCGGCACAAAGTAGTAAGGCCCAGTTCTTATATTGGAACTCACGCTTCTTGGTAGCCAGCAACTTCCTATATAGAGACCTAGTAGTCTGGAATTGTTTACGAGAAACCCACGAGGGATTTTGAGAGTACCAATGAGAAATGGTCTGAGTCGATTCTTGGAACAATTTGAAGATTAGAGATATTTTGCAGAACATTTATGGAGGATATGAAATAGTCAACAACACTTGACCCTAAGTGAGAATGAAAAGTAAAGTTCTCCATTGTATCACCCGGCAATCGGCCATTCAAGATCACCAACACCAATCTATCACAAAAATCGAACATCAGTTCAGCTCTGGGACCAATGACCCGATCTCGAGAGCGTCTATGTACGGTACATAATTGGGATTCTGGATCATCAAGCAACGGAACATATGGGGAATCCAAAGGATTACCTGTTCTAGTATTGAAATTGCGTCCAATTATAAGTGAGGACAATGGGAAGGACCTCATGGTCTCTAACAAGAGACCAACAGCTGCCTCCCATAAATCCTGAGAGAAGTAAGGGGAGGCAAGTGGAGGGAAGTACACATTCCCAATTAATAAACGCATACCCGAAGGAAAAACACAATGAAAAATTGCAACGTTGGATTTATAGAATGACACAAGTTCCACTTTCAAATTTTGAATAGTTGGAGTAAGTAAAGCCAAAACCCCACTTGACCTGCCATGGGACAGAGGGGGGGGAGGCTTTCACACAAAAGACATCAAAGCCATTGCAAATAAAATCCTCCAAACACCAGGTTTCCTGTAAAAGTATAACGTTAAACCCCTCGATGAACCCAACAAAATCCCTATCTAACTGGCGGGCTTTCCAGCCCGCAATATTCCAACACACAATTGAGTACACCAAGGGGTGGTGGTGTCATAACTTGAGCACTGGATCAGGATGTATTACAGGTACAAACCTAGCCTCTGGGGCTGATTCAAGCAGAGTAAGAGATGTCACTGAGGTGGAATGGATGCTGGTGGTCACTACCTGAGGGTACAAGGTAGGATTCCGGGGACCGGGAGTACTTCCCCCACCTGGCCTAGCCCTACGACAAGGGGGAAATACTGGGGAGGACGAGCTACGCTTGGTAACAACCCCAATCAGCCGCAGGTATCTGTTTGCTCAACCCCATTCCCTCGGGGAGGCCGAGCAATGGACCGTCCCCAGTAACAATCAACGCCTCACCAGGACCATCCCTTATGGGGGACAGTTGAATAGGGGGAGAGGGTGGGAACTTCAGGGGCCACAGCTCTTTGAGGGTAAGACCCTCAGCTCCCTTATCCAAACCAGAGGGAGAAGAAATCCTCTGCGACCTCAATTCCCCCAGCTGTTTATGCAAGTGGTCAAGCCTCACAATTAGGTCCCCATGAGACGCCAACATAAGAGAGGGGGCACCCACTCGTGTGGCCAGCGCCTCAGCCCACCATGCACCATGCTGGAAGGTCCAACAGTCACCTACCCGCCTTCTCCGTGGGGAGGGGCAGCGTCTGCTCTGCTCCCCGAGCTGGCCCCACAGTGTGGTGGCTGCACTTGCCTGCCACGGGGCTGCCAGCTCATATGGCTGCACCTATGTTCTCTCAACCTGATGTAGTGTGCTATGGCCTGACTTCAAAATCCATTTCACTCTTCACGTGTTGTATTACAAATCAAGAGTCAATGACCCCATTTTGAAACTTAAATAGAACCTTGTGATCCCAGGCAGCAACAAAGACAATGCAAATATGAATCACTTTATGGCTTCACTTGTGGTCCTTGGCTCACAGTCTGAAAATTTCTGTTCTAATAATGTTTGATCCCACATTTGGAATCTCTCTCTCAGCCAGATTTGGTTGAGGGGCAGAGATCCAAAGGCAAGTAACCTTTCCCCTGCCGTTGATCACCTTGTGACTTTTATTTACAGTAGGCTTATTAATCCTTTGCAGTTCCTCCCTGACATCGAGAAGCAGATGCTTAGACAGTTTTTACGTGTGTTTTGTGGGGAGGTTTTTGTTTTGTGTTAACCTTTGCAAGCAGAGTGAGGCAATGAGTTTTGTGCCATTTTCTTACAATGGGTGGAAGAGAACACTTGGGGGAATCATAATGTGAAGGAAATTCGCATCTGTCAGGTAGCCATTCAGGTTGCGTGGTAGAGGAAAGCAAGCAGGGTAATTTAAAGTACAAATATTGACCAATTTGCCTTTGTCTATATCCATTTGTCTTAAGACTAAGCTCTTTGCAATAGTGACATTGAGCAAATTCACACATATACCAATCTAGCACTTTTTTTATTTCCCTGCTTGTTTGATGTACGTCGGAATGCTATGCTGCATGCGTTTCAGCCGAAATGAGCATTTTTTCTATGTGCCTGATTGGTGCCCAAATTCTACTGTTACAAGGATGGGTGTTTAAACATGTGGGGAATTAGTATGTGGGAATGGGAAAATGTGCATGGATCGACAGATCAGTATTCCAGGTGGCAGCTATTTTTTGCCAGCATGGAAGGAGGGGGGGCTAAATAGGGACCAGGATATCGGGGATTGTGACTTTGACACTGCCCACACAAAGGAGTAATGGGAGTGAGGGGCACCCGACATGCACTGGGGACGCCAACCCGCTCAGATGGCTCCCCCATCCCAGCTCCCCGGCCAAGGTGGGAGCCAGCTCCCTTCAACAGCTCTGCTGTGCCCAGCAACCTTGCCACGGTGCGGTGGAGGCGGGAGCCCGCCCGCTCCACCAGCTCCTCCACCCTGGGAGGGATGCGAGGGGGCAGAAAACTCACCCAGTGTGTATGTGAGAATGCTAAAATGTGTGGATAATAAACATCTGCCTAAAAGAAAATATGCATGGGAAGTATGGCATGAGAAAGGGGGGTGGCTAATTTTTGTGCCCATTTACCAATGTGCACGAGATAAATGAAGTGCATTTTTGAGTACGTGTGAATGTGCCCGCTGTCTCATATGTTAATGCATTGCCTCAGCCCATGTTAGGGACTTTCTGGAGATGCCAAAATGCAAATAATACATGCCAGTGGCCTGAGCATTGCACACTTCTTGCATAGGAAAACAGCATAAAATCCTCTGTGAATTTAAATCCCAGGGAAGCAGTAGTATATTCCATATGAGGCAACTGAGGATTTGAAACGTCCTATCACTTGTTTAAGCATACACAAATGCTGTCGAAGCACTAGGAATAGAACATGCATCTGTTTACTGTCCAGCTTTGATCACACACGTGGTTGGACGCTGATTAAGGAAAACAGTGTACACTGATGTTTTTGATGATGATGGTGGGAAGTGAATAATTGCTTTCAGGTGAGACCAGTTACACCCTAAAGGCGTGTTGTGCATGTGTTGAACACGAAAAGCTAAAGAGGAATGCTGGTAACTCTTCAGAAGATATGGCCTTTATCCAAGTAAGGTACTTATGTAGCTGGTTCTCGCCCAAGGGATTTGTTAGCATACCCCTTGCTTAGTGAGGCTCTCTCTCAATGCAAATTTCTGCCTTATGCAGCTGCCAACCAGCTCTATTACCATGGTACACTCTTCTTGTACAGCTTTTATACTACTTGTAGTGAGAGAAAATGAGCATTGCATAGCAGATTATCTGCCTTCTGGATACGTTTTCCAGATCCATAGCCAACTTCTCTGGCCTTCCAGTCTGTGAAATTCAGAAAACCATGTAGTTTCTGATAGTGGGAGCTGCAAGCATCCAGTGCTGCTACCATTGTTTACCTGAGACATTGGTCTAATTATTGGTAATATAAATAGTAATCACCCCCATTCACCTTTATTTTTCTTCTTACCTGTACTTTCCTGACAGGAGTTCCACGCCATCATCGAGGTGAGATCTGGAAGCTTTTGGCAGAGCAATACCAACTTAAACAACATTTTCCAAGTAAACACCAGCCAAAGGAAACTCCGTACAAGGAACTTCTAAAACAGCTGACCTCCCAGCAACATGCAATACTTATTGATCTTGGTAAGTCCACAATAGCATTCTAGAATGAGACTGGAATTTTAACCATCTCTGGAGGAGAAGAAACTTCATAACAGCAAAGGAAAGCTGGATTTCAGTATGTGAGCAATGTTCTTAACACAAATTTTCTGAGTGGTACCAGTAAAGAGGAAACTACAGGTAATTGTGGGAGGGGGAAAACTGCAATGTTAGTATAGGTGCTCAGAGGTAATAACCCAGAGGTTCCTAAACTGTAGGAGGAGACCACAGTGGGGTCATGCCATCTGTGAATGGGGTCATGTTCACAATTGATACTGGATATACCAGACATGTCTTTGTTGCTTCCTGGATCACAGGGTTCTAGTTAAGTCTCATAATGGGGACACACTGGGGCCAATGCCAAGATTGGCCCCAGAAAAATAACAAGAAATAATAAAGAAAGAAAACAACAAAAATAATTTTTTCTTTTAAATAGTAGGTTTCAGATGAGCCCCACTATTAATTTTGAAAACAAATTAGTTAGGAAATCTGTGCAGAGCCCATTTCAAAAACAGAATAGTCTTGCTAGATCTTCTCCTGGGATAAGGCACTGGAAGCAGATGATAGATTGCACAGCTGTAACTCCAGTACTGATGCTGAATTTTTTATGTTGGTGGAATAGAAACCACCAGGAAGCTTAGGTTGCATGTTCATTTCAGTTCTTGATACTGTCTTGTTCTTTTAAGATAGGTTTACTTCAAAAAATGTAGGAGGCAGCTTCTGATGAAGATCTACAAATAGTTGGGTTTTTATTCTGCCAGAAAGAAAACTCTTCTCCAACTGATGTTCTTGTAAAATGTTTATCATCATGAGTCTCTCACTTTCACTTCTGAAATACTATGCCCGAGGTTTGTTTGTTTTTATTTTATTTTTTAAAAAGAGGGAGGGCTAATGCAAGTCATCCAAAGATGATGAATGCATAGCAGTCCCCCTCGATTTCACTTGGGTAGGTGTTCAGTACTTTTGGTAGAACTTGTATTAAGGCCTAGGCTTGGGATTTAGAATTCTGTTTTCAGTTTTTTGAAGCACTTGCTCACTTTATATCTTTGATTCTATTTTTGTTTTAAGCATTGAAGAGTGTATAAAACATTACCATGAACAAGGCATCGTTACTGAATTATCTAAAATTGTCATCTTAAGAGGGGTTCAAATATTAAGAGTGAGGAGAGGAAAAGGTGAAGTTCTGTCCTGATTCAAAAACATTTTTTCCTGCCCATCAGTTAGTCCAGGATGGCCAGACGTCTAGTGCACATGATTCACTTGATCTAGGCATTAACTTCAGGTGATCTACCAGGACCCCTCCCGCTAGCACTCCAGCTCATGACCCCCCTCCCACTGGCATCCAGTTCTAGGGCACCTCAGCAATCGGTCGGAAATAAAGAGGAGCACTCTCCCCTCAGAGAACCTTCACTACACTGGAGGGGATCTCCTAGCCCCTCTCCTCCCCAGAGACACTCCCTGGGGTGCCAGTCCCACTCTCCTCCCCAGAGGCAATCTCCAAGGGGCTTTTCCTCCTCCCCACACCATGATCTGTTGGAGAGGAACTTGTGATCCACCAATGAATTGTGGTCTACCTCTTGGCTGTCCCACAGTTAGTCTTTGTATTTTGTTGCTTCCATTGTTTCTTTTCTCTTGTCACCATTAGTTCATTGTCTGTGTTTCTCTCTGCCCTCTAACACACTTGTTCTATCCTCAAAACAATAGATGACTAAATTTAAAAGGGCTTTACCAGACCTAAACTTTGTGTGTCACTACTGAAACTAATATTTTGTGTCTATTACTGGTCCCTAAACTGCTTCAACTGTGATCAATAATGATTTTATTCCCCTCGCAGCAAAAAAATATCCCTGTTTTCCTGTGAATCAGTCATTTTGTTTCACATACTTTATCATTTTGCTTTGTTAGATTCTCCTAATATTTTCCATTGCAGTTTTCCCCCTCCCACAATTACCTGTAGTTTCCTCTTCACTGGTACCACTCAGAAAATTTGTCTTAAGAAGTTTTTTCGCATTTTGAAATGTAGCTTTCCTTTGCTGTTCTGCAGTGCTGCGTGCTTACCCCTATCACTGTGGCCTTCAGTATTATTAATAGAATATCCTGGTTTAATGCTTCAGGGTTACTTAAAATGTTTCCTAAACAGAAATGATTGCGTGACAGGGAATCTACTCTTGTAATGACTTATAGTCTTTGCTTGAATTGTAGGTTGTTTTCATCAATTGATGCTTTTATGGCATATTACTTCCCATTCTTTGGGTCTCTTGGATATTATTTTTTTTGCAGATCCAGACTCAACCATTTATTGTAATCTACTTTCCTAAGAGGACTTCTGCTGTTCATCTATCTACTGTTTACTCCCTGACTAGCCCCAAATGCTAAAGAGTATGTGCTATATTTCAGAGTATTACAGAACTTGCACTTATGGAGTAGAACACAGGTGCCTCTTTATTGTCAACTTGAACAAAAAAATCATTAGGGTTCCAGAAAATGTAGCAGAACTGTTGTCATTTATAGGAAGGCAGGGACTGTAAGTAAATAAGCAACCAATTTTCATTTCATTAAGTGATTAAAACACAAAGGAAAATCTGAGCAACTTGTGCGTTCATCTGAATGACAAATACATGTTGTGCATATTAGGCTTCCTCTGCTAGCCCTAAGGAGGCAACTTTAAATGGCCCACACAAATGGGACAGGAACTGGTTAGACTCCCAGTGCTGCAACAATTTGCATACATGTATTACTACTCACTTGGGATGACTTTGGGTTTGCTTTCACAAGAAGATAATAACAGCTTGTTACTTAGGACCAGCTCCAGAGCTGTAACACCAGTCCTTCCGTCTCTTTAGAGAGCACAACTGCGGGTCAGTCACACACCCCATCACCCTTTTGCCTCATACAAGAAGGGAGAACATATTGAGTTAATTATTCCAGTGATTCTCCAGCTTTTGCTAGTGGCCTCAATCTCAACCCCCGCAGATCTTGTGCGCTCAAGATCCACAGGGCTCATTACACTCGCCTTGAAGATCCGTTCAGTTTGCACACGCCTGTGCACACGCGGGGCGTTGGATTGGCCCCAGTGTGTCCCCATTTTGAGACTTAACTAGAATCCTGTGATCCAGGAAGCAACAAAGACATGTCTAGTATATCCGGTATAAATTGTGAACATGACCCCATTCACGGATGGCATGACCCCACTGCTGTCTCCTCCTATAGTTTAGGAACCTCTGTGTTATTGCCTCTGACCACATATACTAACAAAATAGGGGAAATTAATCAACTACTAATGATTATAAATGATATACAAAGGCAATCAATGGCATAAAAACAGTTTAAGTATACAAATGATGTGTACAAAATGAAGTACATGAAAAATACAAAAGATCCATATAAAACCAACTACATTGGTATACAACTCCAAAAGCCAAAATTATGTGAAGCTGTCCTTAAATCCAAAGTGTGTAAAGTTGTTGTTAACATGTTTCAGCCATAAGACCTTCTTCAGAACATCAAAGTAAAAAAGCCTAAAGGACAGACATATACACTTTATTTAAAGTCAAAGTTATAAACCACTTGCAATCCCAGCAAATAGCAACTAAATCTCAAGGAAGTAAATATGCAAAATGTAACTTACCCAGACAGTATCACTGGCTACTGTAAGTTATCAATTCAGTGTACTTCCCCATTCAAGAAAAAAGCCAACATTCAAAAAAGGAACTAATAGAATTCAAAACCAGAAAAACCAATAATAAATCATTATTGAGGGCGTACTAGGACTGGAAAGGGGGGTGGGGTGTTGGCTTCCTGTAGCCAAGGCCCTGGGAATCCCCACCCCACCTGTGACCACTCTGCTGTCCCTCCCCCTCCAGGTAACCATCCACTACAAAAGGGGAGCAGCGCCTGCCAAAGGGCGAAGTGCCGTTGGCGGGCCGTTCACAGACAGAGGTGGTGGAGGTGGACACCATCGTTATCATTGTTGCTCTGCAGAATGGCCCCAGCGCAGTGACAGTGGCCCGGACAGTGCCTTCGCTCTCCCCGCCCCCCCCCCCCCGCGCTTGGGTGGGAGCAGGGGGGTGAAGATACTGACTGAGGGGTGGGGTCTCATACTTGTGTGGGGAATTGTGTGTGTGGAGGGGTAATATTTGGGTAGTGGGTTGGGGGGATGTGGGGTGGTTAACGGCCTCCCTCTTGTGGCAGGAGGGGGAGGTGTGGAGGGAAATCCCTGGTGTGAGCAGGAGTGACCCTCCAGGGGGGAAGGTTGTCCTCTGGTGGCAGAGGCGGGCAGGGGGGGTTTGGGGTCCCTCTCGCTGTCCTGTCGGGGCAGCCCATGGAGGGTGGGTGTCTAACAGGGTTCTCTGGCAGGGCTTCTGCAGCTATCAGGGTTGTTACAGGTCGGGGGAGATATGATCCAAAGGGGAGGTGTGTTCCAGCAATGAGGAAGGAGCAGTGCCTTGTGCCTGTTCCCCTCTCAACACCCCACGCAAGTAGGCTGTGGGTCGAGACCCAGGAGACCCCAGGCCTTGGTCTGATGCTGCTGAACGCGAGGTCGGTTGTCAATAAGTCATCTACCATCTGGGAGTTAATCCCGGAGTGGGATGCCAACGTTGTGTGTATTACAGAGACTTGGCTGGACAATGAATCGGGCCCTATTCTGGCCGACCTTGTTCCAGCTGGGTTGTCTGTGCAGCATCAAGGGTACTGCTGGTGTACCATGCACCCAATTGCCCGGCAGTATCCCTACATGCTCTTGCTGATCTGGTGTCAGATGTGATCCTTCGGACCCCTAGATTAGTGGTCTTGGGGGATTTCAACATCCATGCTGACACCAATCTTGGAGGAGCAAGGCATAAATTCATGGCCTCCATGACAGCCATGGGCCTGTCCCAAATCATTTGTGGCACCACACATGAGGAGGGACATACTCTGGATTTGGTTTTCGGCACCAGCCTTGAGGCGGGGGGGTCAGTTAGTAGAAGTCAGGAGGGTGGAGCCTTTGTCATGGTCTGACCATTACCTCCTAAAGCATGCATCCTGGCACATGTCATCCCCTAACGGGGTGCAGAACCTATTAGATCGGTCTGCCTCCGGAGACATATGGGCCCAGATCAGTTCCGGAATGCTTTGTGGGAGTTTCCCCTGGACCTTGGCACCCGCTCTGTCGATGATCTCATAGCCTTCTGGAACATCTTGTTGGCTGAGACCATTTACAGAGTGACTCCCAGACGTCCGCTGCCATCCCGAGTCTCCTGCAGGTTTCCTTGGTTTACTGAGGTCCTGCGGTGTTTGAAGTGGGAGAACAGGCGGTTAGAGTGACGGTGGCGCCGGACTTGCGACGAGTATGATCCATCACAGCATAAGAGCAGTTTAAAGGCCTATGCTGTGGTAGTGCAGGCAGCAAAGAAGCAGTTCTTTGCTGCCCTCATTACATCTGCAAAGTCATGTCCAGCAGAGCTTTTCCAGGTGGCGAAAGGCTTGGTCAGTCCTGCCTGCCTCCACCTGGACCTGGAGCAATCCAGTGACCACTATGACCGGTTTATTGAGTACTTTGTAGATAAGATTACTCTCATCTGTCACGATTTCGGTACCACAGTTATTGCAGAGGATCATGTTGGGGCTATGGATGCCCCATCCTGTTTTGTGGGATCGGTTTCAGATAGTGTCGCCTGCCGATGTGGAGTCCTTGTTGGGATCTGTTCATGCCACCACTTGCGAACAAGATCCATGCCCGTCCTGGTTGGTGAAAGCCAGCCAGGAGACATTACGGCCGTTGCTGGCTGGGGTGGTTAGTGCCTCCCGTCAGGAGGGCCGGGTGCCTGACTCCCTAAAGGAGGCTGTGGTTAGGCCCCTGCTCAAGAAACCATCACTTGATGCTGATGCTCCTGCCAGTTACCAGCCGGTCTCTAACCTTCCCTTTTTAGGGAAGGTTATTGAACGGGCTGTGGCACGGCAGCTCCAGGAACATCTGGACCATACCAGTTTCCTTGGCCCCTTTCAGTGTGGTTTTCGGCCTGGGTATGGTACGGACTCGGAGACTGCATTGGTGGCCTTGGTTGACGATCTCCGTCTGGTATTGGACCAGGGTCATCAGACCTTACTGGTCCTGCTAGACCTTTCGGCTGCATTCGACAGAGTCAATCACGAGGTGTTGGTGACTCACCTGCAGGACCGTGCCGGGATTGGCGGAATGGTCTTGGACTGGTTTAGTTCATTCCTGACTGGGCGAACTCACTGGGTGGTCTTGGGGGAGTGTACATCTTCCCCCCGGGGCTTCACGTGTGGAGTCCCGCAGGGTGCCATTCTTTCCCTCCTCTTGTTTAACATCTATATGCAGCCATTAGGGGAGATCATGAGAGGGTTTCAGGGCATGCAGTGTCATCGGTATGCTGATGGCACTCAGCTCTACCTCTCTCTTTCCATCGACCCAGATCACGCAGTCTCCCTGTTTTCCCAGTGACTGTCTGCTGTGGGGGCTTGGATGAGGTTGAGCCATCTGCAATTGAATTCTGACAAGACGGAGGTGATGTTGGTGGGCGAGGGCTTGGGGGGTCTGGGGGTGGTTGAATCTCCACTTGTTGGTGGGGTTCGCCCTCCCATGGTCTCGCAGGTATGGAGTCTGGGTGTGCTCCTCGATTCACGGCTCAGCCTGGAATCTCAGGTTGTAGCTGTGGTGGGGAGTGCATTTCAGCAGTTACAACTTGTCTGGAAGCTTCTGCCGTATCTTTCAGACTCCGACCTCGCCACTGTCATCCATGCCTTCATCACTTCGAGGCTGGATTACTGCAATGCTCTCTACGTGGGGCTGCCCAAGAAGCTGGTCCGGAGGCTGCAGCTGGTGCAGAATGCCACGGCCCATCTCCTTACAGGGGCAGGCTGCAGGGAACACATGACACCAGTGCTCCAGGCTCTGCACTTGGCTGCCTATAAAGCACCGGGCCAGGTTCAAGGTGCTAGTTTTAACCTTTAAAGCCCTTCACGGTCTGGGCCTTATCTATGGGACCGCCTCACTCCCCATGTGCCCGTGCGACCGTTGAGATCGTCCGTGGGAGCCTTGTTAGAGGTTCCCCGGGCAAGGCGGGTGGCCACCGATGCTAGATCTTTTTCGGTGGCCGCCCCTGTGCTGTGGAATTCGCTCCCAGAGGAGGCTTGGTTGGCCCCCACTCTCCTGGTATTTCCGCGTTTATGTAAGACCTAGCTCTTCCGCCAGGCCTTTGGCGAGGGGGAGAGTGGTGGGGTAGGGGGGGAGGGTTTCTTTTCCCTACGTAATTGTGAATTTTTAATTGTTTTAAATTGTTTTACTGTTTTATATTGTTGTTCGCTGCCCTGGGCTGCCCTGTGGGTAGGAGGGGTGGGATAAAACTTTTGTATAAAATAAATAAATAAAATAAAATAATTAAAATTAAAATTATTCTACAAAAATAATTACAAAAACAAAAAACATTAGACAAAACTTTCCTAGTCAGCTCACTTGAAATTATAGGCATGCATAGGGAAATGCCTGCTCAACCTCTGGAAAAAAATTTCCCCTCAGAGTAGAAAGAATCCTCTCTATAAACTTAAACAACAAAACTTAATTAACATTAAAATATTTTAAAAAATTAAAACCACGAAAAAAAGAAGGGTGGGGAAAGGAAACAACCTGCCAGTCCCCCTTGTTTTTTTGTGGGTTTTTTTTATTTTATATTTTCAATGTTAATTAAGTTTTGTTGTTTAAGAAGGTTTTATGGCGGAAACATGTTAACAACAACTTTACACACTTTGGATTGAAGGACAGCTTCACATAATTTCGGCTTTTGGAATTGTATTCCAATGCAGTCTGTTTTTTATTCATTTATTTATTTAAAAATTTTATATCCCGCCCCCCTCCTTGCAAGGCAACTTGGGGTGGTATACAATACAAAAACAACAATATAAAATATATAAACACATAGAATTCAATAAAAACATCAATTCTTCCCTACGTGTCATCCTACCACCCCAACACCACCCTTCCCCCTACTTGCCTTCCTCACCAAACGCCTGATGGAACAACCGGGTTTTACATTGACACCTGAAGGAGGGATGGTCCTGGGCCAAATGAGCCTGCGCCGTGAGGGGGTTCCACATCCGAGGCACGGCAGCCAAGAACGCCCTCTCCAATGTGCCCCCCCCCCCGCCAGAGATGGGGAAACTCCAAAAGGGCGCCCTTGGCTGACTGCAGCTGCCGTTCCAGAACTCAGGGAGTGTGGAGGTCCCGTAGGTAGGTGGGACTCAGGCTGTGCAGAACTTTATAGGTAAACACCAACACCTTGATTCGGGTCAGGAAGGCTATAGGTAGCCAGGGTCTTACTTTTGTATTTTTTCATGTACTTGATTTTGTACACGTCATTTTTATACTTAAACTGTTTTGATGCCATTGTTTGCCTTTGTAGGTCATTTGTAATCATTAGCAGTTGATTAATTTCCCCTGTTTTGTTAGAATATGTGGCTTTTTGGCTTCTTATAGGTTTTTCTTTTCTAGTGTCCATCCCTGTTTTGTTTCTTATTGCCTCTGACCATGCTGGTGTGAACAAGCCTTTAGTTAGGGCAGCATCTCACTGCGGAAATGATGTGCACCTGTCTGCAATTGGAGCTGGTCTTGAAATTCTCAGTAAAACTTTTTTTTTTTTTTAGTCAGTCAGGAAAAACAGTTTCCCCCAATGAAAATACCTCTCAAGGATGTGAGTCAGATGAACAATATTTGGGGGTGGGGTGGGGTTCCTTATGTTTCATGAAAAAGTTTCCTTTTATACGTCTCACTTTTAGGGCAGCTTTTTAAAAAAAATCTTTTCATTGGCTTTGGTCAAACTGTAAATGCACAAAAAGAACTCCTTAGTGATTGCAAGTACAAATATTCTTTCCCTCTTGCTGAAGTTGAGCAGACGTACATATTGCAGATCAGCTGACTCCTGTGTGCAAGCTGCCATGTTGAGAGTTAGAGGTGTGCAGCAATCACAGTTTCCCCTCTTCTCATCCCTTAGTCCCTGGAGAACTCTTCTTGGTTGGGTTTTTTTTCTCCCCAAGTTTATGCTTTCTCCCTGAATGATGTGTGCCAAGAGGCTGAATAGGGTCTCTTCAGATTGTACTGCAACCGCTCCTAACTCAGGCAGGGAAGTGGCTGCAGAGCAATGCAGACTGCTCTTCTACTTGGGAAGCAAAGCACGTGGCCTCTGCAGCACTGTATTCCTTGCTAGTCTGGGTAGCAGGAGACCAGCCCCAGAAATCGGGTGCAGGTTTCCCATAATGTAATGCAGAGCGCTAACCTGCTGGCAGGAGAACCAACTCCAGGCTGTTTTTTTTAAAACTAAGCACTCTGGTGGTATCTGGCAGTTACCTCCCTGAGCAGCATTAGAGCAGCACTCCAGAGTGTGAAGGGCAGGGTGATGTTCTGTAAGTATTAAAGTTTCCTCAGTTCTGTATTTGAAAACACACAGTGAAATTTTCTGTTTCTGAATCACGGATCTGTCCCTTCTTGTGTACGTACCCTCTTTTCTGCTTCCTTATCCTGAGCTCAGTCTTTCAGGACTTAGGGTCATCAGACCTTACTGGTCCTGCTAGACCTTTCAGCTACATTCGACACAGTCGATCATGAGGTGTTGGTGACTTGCCTGCGGGACCGTGCCGGAATTGGCGGGACGGTCTTGGACTGGTTTCGTTTGTTCCTAGCCGGGAGAACTCACTGGGTGGTCTTGGGGGGAGTGTATGTCTTCCCCCCAAGACCTCACGTGTGGAGTCCTGCAGGGTGCCATTCTGTCCCCCCTCTTGTTTAACATCTATATGCAGCCGTTAGGGGAGATCGTGAGGGGGTTTCAGGGCATGCAGTGTCATCAGTATGCTGATGACACTCAGCTCTACCTCTCTTTTTCCATCGACCCAGGCCATGCAGTCTCCTTATTTTCCCAGTGCCTGTCAACTGTGGGAGCTTGGATGAGGTCGAGCCATCTGCAATTGAATCCTGACAAGACGGAGGTGATGTTGGTGGGCGAGGGCTTGGGGGGCCTGGGGGTGGTTGAATCTCCTCTTGTTGGGGGGAGTTCACCCCCCCATGGTCTCTCAAGCGTGGAGTCTGGGTGTGCTCCCTGATTCGCGGCTCAGCTTGGAATCTCAGGTTGTGGCCGTGGTGGGGAGTGCATTTCGGCAGTTACATCTTGTCCGGCGACTTCAGCCGTATCTCTCAGACTCCGACCTCGCCACTCTCATCCATGCCTTCATCACTTCGAGGCTGGTTTACTGCAATACACTCTACGTGGGGCTGCCCAAGAAACTGGTCCGGAGGCTGCAGCTGGTGCAGAATGCCGCGGCCCGTCTCCTGACGGGGGCGGGTCGCAGGGAGCACATGACACCAGTGCTCCGGGCTCTGCACTGGCTGCCTATAGCATTCCGAGCCCGATTCAAGGTGCTGGTTTTAACCTTTCACGGCCTGGGCCCTACCTATCTGTGGGACTGCCTCACTCCCCATGTGCCCGTGCGACCCTTGAGATCGTCCGTGGGAGCCTTTTTGGAGGTTCCCCGGGTGAGGCGGGTGGCCTCCGATGTTAGATCTTTTTCGGAGGCCGCCCCTGTGCTGTGGAATTCGCTCCCGGAGGAGGCTCGGATGGCTCCCACTCTCCTGCTGTTTCGGCGTATATGTAAGACCTGACTGTTCAGTCAGGCTTTTGGTGAGGAATGGGGATGAGGTGAGGGTTTTCCCCACATATTGTATTTTTAAATTGTTTTAAAATTTTATACTGTTTTAATTAATGTTGTTCGCTGCCCCGAGCTGCCCTGTGGGCAGGAGGGGCGGGATATAAATTTTAAACAAATAGGGATAGGAACTGGATCCAGGAACTGGAAAGGGACTAAATAAAAACTAGCTGTGGGCTCCATTTGGCCTAGGTCTAGTTCAGAACAACTGTTCCATTTTCATGAGCAATTTTTTGAAAACGGAACAGTTGCTCCTTACTTTGACCGGAATTCAGATTCCGATCGGAATTCTGGTTAAAGTAATACTTTTTTTAAACAAAAATTGTGCGTGCTCAATGACTTAAAAAAAATATTAAATATTTCATCCGATTCCAGTTGGAATAGGTCGAAACATAGCTGGTTCCAGTTTTCAGCTGGAATGAATGAACTGGCCTGTTCTAGTTGAAAAATCAGAACTGGATAAATTTTGTGTTCACCCCCAATTTGCTCCGCAGGCCTAAAGAGCTGGTCCTTGAAATTTTGCTGGTCTCGTTTTACACTGAGGTAACATACAGAATCTGGCTTTAATAAGACCCCTAGCATCTCTTTATATGCCAGACCTCAGCCCCTCTCTCCAGATCCTGTCACTGCTGCTACTCTGCAAGAACTCATCCATAGAGAATAAAGATTGATGGGGCCAGGACTGGGCACTGTTGCTGGCAAACCATCAAGTGTTGGTTGGCAGAACACCCCCAGTGGCAACAGCTGCCCTGTCCCCACCCAGCCTCAGCCTTTCCTCTGACATGACTGAGGCCAGGGCTGTTGTGGCTTGATAAGGGGATACAGCTACTGCCTCTCATCAGCTGTCTAGCAGCGGAACTCTACTAGCTGCTATGAATGCCACCTGCCCCATGCATCTGGAGTCTGGGCCGGGGCTTCTGGGACAGGCTTGAGCCTCTACTTTTTTTTCCTTTCTCTCTCTTTTTTTTTTTACAAATCAAGCACAGTCTGCAGTAGTTGCCTATGAGCCTGCTTCTCAGCTTACAAAATATATATTTCCACAGTGTAAAGGCAACATTGGTTTTACGTTGTTTATTCAGTAATGCTAGTGATGAAAGTTGACTTTAAAAGATAATACAGCTTTTAAAGGATTCTGTTTGCTTAACCCAACCACTCAGCAAGCCTCTTTTTGTGAAGCCTGAATTGCTTGTTTTCACAGGACGCACCTTCCCAACACATCCCTACTTCTCAGCACAACTAGGAGCTGGACAGCTGTCACTCTACAATATTCTCAAGGCCTATTCTCTTCTGGATCAGGAAGTAGGATACTGTCAGGGTCTTAGTTTTGTAGCAGGAGTTTTGCTGCTTCATATGTGTGAAGAGGATGCTTTTAGGATGCTAAAATTTCTCATGTTTGACATGGGCCTAAGGAAACAGTATCGACCTGACATGACTATTTTACAGGTATTTGTTAAAGATTGTATTTGTTTTCGTTCTTTCAGAGACGTTTGTGTGTTCCGTTTTTTGCTTTGCCCTTTCCACAAAGGCTCAGGGTGGCTTACAAAAGGCTATGTTCACGTGTACAAAACCAGACAGATTTATTGAAGCCAAAGCAGTTGTTCATGTTGTAATAACTCACTTCAGTGTCATACCTTAACCCACAGAGGAGGGGAAACCTCCTGCCCTATGGGCTTTATCGGACGGGGTGGGAAAGCTGAGCCCTCGTGTACTGTGCTTTCTATGGGGGATGATAGAAGTTAAAGTAAGCATTTACATGCTGGGCTGGCTGGCTACACAAAAGGGAAAACAGGGTTTTTTTCTGGGATTTTTTTTTTTTTTGATGGATGTTGTCACCAACTCCAAAAACATGTGATGAAATTGAATGTATAGAATTGCCCCAGCAAGTGCCACCTTACAGGGTCATTGAAATGGCTCCATGTTACTGTGTGTGTGTTGGTGCAGGGAGGGATGTTGAACGTCTTTATTTTTCTTATGGTATTTTTTTCTTTTAAAGCATGTGAAGGATAAATTGTGGATAATTTTCCTTGTAAGGAAGTGTTGCGTAGAGTGTGATCCTATGGTAATTTACTGTACTTCTCCTGTGTCATCTAATGTTTTGTGAACTGTCTTTGTTCCCTTATGCCTTTTCCTACCCCCCCAACCCACCCCCCACCCCCAACCTGCAGATCCAGATGTATCAGCTTTCTCGGCTTCTACATGATTACCATAAAGACCTCTACAACCACCTAGAGGAGCATGAGATCGGACCCAGTCTCTATGCTGCCCCCTGGTTTCTCACCATGTTTGCCTCTCAGTTCCCCCTGGGATTTGTGGCCAGAGTGTTCGGTAATTCCTCGTAAATGCTGTCATTTAAATTTGTCTTTAAGCCATGTTTATAATTTCTTTTGAAATTGTGATAAGTATCCAGTCTTTGACATCTAAAATATTTACCCCAATTTCCCTGAACCCTCCTTTCTACAGTGACAGACGTCAGCTAGTAGGAAATGTTAGTGTGCTGTTGAACAAAACACAGACCTGAGATAGAAGATTGGGCTGTCTTGCTGCTTCCTCTGGTACCTTCTCTGTTTCCAGACTCATGATTTCTTCCACTTGTTTTAGTTTTATCCAAGGATAAATCTTACATGTTGAACATGCCTGTACTTGGATTTTAATCCAATACTGCATTGGTCTAGGTTTATTCCTCACACAGTAATGCTGGCAGTACTGGCCTTGCAGCTAAAGGGGAAGTTACCATAATTGCTAAATATTGTATAATACTTTGAACATTACCCTAGATTGCTCCTCAATATTCAGTAGCTATCTGATCTTTTTATATAGTATCTTTTCTCTCATTAGCGCACTTTGCTTTGTAAACTCTTCTACTTTCCTAGCTTTGATAATAGTCTCAGGACTGGAAGGGACCTCAGGAGTCCTCTAGCCTCTGCCACTCACTTGTGTGCATTAATAAGACCAAGGTAGTTACGTTGCTTCTCTTGACTTCGAGGCTCACCTCTACTTCATAAACACAGCGTGTCTTGTACCCAATTTCTGGTGTCTCCCCCACCCACGCCTCTTGTTTCAGTAATCCCTATCTTCACTCTTTTGTCCTTTCCTTCTGTGTTCCCTCCTGACTCTAGTGTACCCCTTCATACTTCTCCTTCCTTTCCTATGACCTCAGTGATGAACTGTATTCTGTAAGATCTGGGTTTCTCATGTGGAGCCTTCCAAACCTAAGAGTGGCTGGTTGGTCTCCCTTTCTCTTAACTCTAACCCCCTCTCTGTTTGCTAGGCTTGTCCTCCCCTTCATCCTGATATTTAGGTATAAAGCTTTCGTAGCTCTTTTTCAACAGCATTTTCTCCATCTAGAATGGGCCAGAGGTGCCCAAACTATGGATCATGACTAGAGCTGAAATGGGTACCTAATTTAGTACGCAGTGGGTACTACCCACATCTACCCACATCTTCCCAACAGGCTCAGTCGATCATTTCTGATACTGATTTACCAAAAAGAATTTCCTGGTTACCGATTGGTAAATCAGGGTGGAAACTCAATATTCCGGGACCAGAAGGTGACATTCCAGGCCATTGGGTATCCATATCGGTACCGATCGGTACCCAAACATTGTGGATTGATTTGGGTACCAGAAATGCAAGCACGTATACCTGTTTTTGCAGATACTTGATCCACTTCTAATCATGACCCCAAGTTGGCTCATGAGCCCAATTGATACTTTATATACTATGCATGGCTTTTGCTGTCTAGAAGTTTTAAAATGGGATCACACAGGCAAAAAGTATGGGAACCACTGGATTAGATATTCTATGAGCTGTGATCAGGCCAAGAAAATGTCAACATTAGTGTAATGAGACAACGTTCTGGTTCTTCTTCGAGGATCTCTGCGATTCTCACTATTGGGATTCACTTCCTGCTTCACAGGCACCAGAGACCTTAATGTCAGCAGTTTCCAGGCAGAAGAAAGCCTGGAAAAGACTAGAACATGATGGGGGCTCCGCCCCTCCACCCCTCTCCCATCCCGTTGAAAGCACGGGCTCCAGATCTCGTGAGAACGAGACTGGTTAAAAGGGGGGAGGAGCCCTCACCGCCTCAGTTCCTTCCAACCACGATTGGAAGACTTTCTGTGCTCCCAGCAGTGTCTGAGGTGCCTGTGCCCTAGTCCGCAGGGTTTGTCCCCCGGACTCTGCCTCCCCTTTGTGGGCAGGCAGATTATGCCAAAGCAGCCAGAATTCAAACGCTGCAGCTCTTGCCCTGCTACACTCTCTGTGAGTAACCAACACGTGCAGTGTCTTGTTTGTCTGGGAGAAAGCCACAACACCCGTGCATGCAAGTTGTGCGCAAGCCTCTCCGCCAGAACTAAATGGGCAAGAGTGCTCTGGCTGCAGGACATTTTAACCAGACGGGCGCTTCAGGGTGGTGAAGAGGGGCCGCTTAAGCTACCCACCCGGCACTCCACTTCGATAGATGAGACACTGACTCTGACCGTTCCGTCACAGCCTCAGGAGGCCCACGGTACCATCGGTGCAGAACCCCAGCCTGCCTTACTATTGGTACCGGCTGGAGCTAGCAGTGCTACCCCCTCCCAGACTAGCTCCTGCTCCAAAGAGTGTCACTCTAAACGGCAGGGGGAGCAGCGCAAGAAGATGAAGAGTTCTAGGAGTGCCGATGCGGGGGATACCCCATGCACGGTACAGACAGAGACACTCTCCTCTGAAACTGAGGGACGCCCACCTGCTCCGGGCCCGTTGGTACCAACACCCCCAGTACCACAAGTCTCTGCTCCGCCAGAACAGCCCTTTCTGTCCCACTCAGAGCAACCTAGAGACTCCTGCTCTCTCTCCCATAGCGCATACCACCGACACCATCAATCCCACTCCGGATCCTTATCCCACCAGGCAACGCTGGAGCTGGACAGACCCACCGGACATTTGCAGGCATCCCCGCCCAGGCATCGAGGCCCACCCTTACAGTAACATAGGGACCAGAGATCACGCTCCCCTTGCTCATGCTGCTCCCTGTACGATAATAGTCGGTACTGCAGATATGACTATATAGAGCCTTACCAGTACCGTCCACGCTCTCGCAGCTGATCGCCGTACCCCGCATGATCAGACTTCCAGGACCTCGAGCTGGCTACTTATACCCGCGCCAACGGTGGACCTTACAGGCCTCCAGCTCCTCCCCGAGTGGCCACTACAGCGACAATATCTAGACTCCCACCTGACCCCCCCGGCTACTTACAATCATGCACCTTCTCAGGAAACAGGGTAGATGGCCCCGCCGGAGGATTCCAGCCAATCCCGACCTGTGATTCCGCCGGTACCGAGTGCACCTGCGGTGCAACACCAGGATCCAGGGTCAGCTCAGCACTTGGGATCTACTCTTCCCGATTCCCTCCTGGGTATTCTACCTTCAGAGCACACAGGTGCCCCACAACCCCAGGGCTCTAAGATCCTGTCTGAGCGGTCTGCCTCCACCTCATCTTCCTCTTCCTCTCTTCTAGAGGAGGATGAGACTATTTCTCCCCCACCACCAGATGCTATCTCTGATCCTAATTTGAGCCTCGCTACAGAGGATACCAAAGCCTTTCAGGCAATGTTAAAGAGGCTTGTCTCTGCTCTCCCCACTAAGATGGTGAAAAAGACGCAGTCAGGGCCTCTTTTTGGAATTTTGGGTACCGGCGACACCAGTCACATCATGCTTCCTATGCTCAAACAACTGATGGAGCCCTCTAAAGCTGTTTGGGCAAAGCCTTCGTCAGCCACCCCCACTAACAGCTAGCTGATTCCTTGCATGCTATCCCTAAAGAAGGAGCCAGTATGTTTTATAAACACCCCGCTCCGAATTCCCTAGTTATTGCAGCTGCCTCCCTAAAGTCTAAAGCGGGAGGTATTCAAACATCCCTGGTGAATAAGGAAGGGAGACGCCTGGATGTAATTGGCAGAAAGATATTCTCCTCCAAGACTCTGTCCCTTAGGGCGGCCAACTATGCCTCCGCCTTATGCGGATATCAGCACTGGCTTTGGTCCCAATTAAGCAGGGCCACTGACCCAAATCAGATTTCTGCCCTGCAGCGTGAGTGAATGCAGATAGCACAATTCCAGCTCACGACAAATATACATATAGCGGACTCCGACATTAGGGGAATGGCCTCGACCATTACCCTTCGAAGGCATGCCTGGCTCTGGTCCACCGCTCTGGCCCCAGAAAATAAGACCCGTATAGAGGACTTACCCTTTAGAGAAGGCCATTTTGTTGCTTCCACTGATGACACCTTGAAAAAGATCAAGGAAACATGTCAGACAGCCCGGTCTACCGGAGTCATTCATCCCTTTTCGATTCTACCCTTCTTCCAATCCCTACCCCTCCAAACAGCGCTCCCCTTACTCATACCAGGTGGGCAGGCACTTTTCCGCTCAATATCACTAGCCGCAAGTGCTGACCACTCAACCTCGAAGGAGGTTCACTAAACAAAGGGGAAAGGGGAGACCCTCCAACTCGTCCCCCAGACACCCTCCTAAGCTGGGCTTTTAACTCGGAGAGTAGATGAGCGTCGTCCTCTATTCTACAACCGTCTCCGGCCCTTTTATGATCTCTGGGCTTCCCTCTCTGCCGACCACTGGGTTAGGGAGATAATTTCCTGTGGTTATGCCATTCAATTCCACTCTCTCCCCCCAGACTCCCCTCCCTCGCCCCTCCGGGGCTCCCCCCAAAACACTCAAATACTTCTAGAGGTTCGGAAACTCTGCTCTAAGGGAGCTATTGAGGAGGTACCCTTTGCAGAGAGGAACTTTGGATTCTATTCCAGCTATTTCTTAGTTTCCAAGAAAGATGGGGGCTTATGGCCTATTTTGGACCTTTGCCGTCTTAACAAATATATGAAGAGATTCAAATATGACCTCCCTCCCTATCATTTTTTTAGGCCTTCAACAAGGAGACTGGTTGGCCTCTCTTGATCTCAAGGACGCATATTTTCACATTTCTATTAATCCTTGTCACAGACAATACTTGCATTTTGTTGTAGGGGACCTGCATTTCCAATACAAACAAGGGGCATCAGAGTTTTTCCCTACCTCAATGACTGGCTCTTGTCCACCTCCGTGAGCACAATTTAGTGTACCACCTCCACGGGACCTTATCGCTTCTCCGGAACTTAGGCTTCATAGTCAACCTCGCGAAATCTCATCTCACCTCATCACAATGCCTACAATTCATCGGAGCTGTATTGGACACGCAACTCTCGATGGCATACTTGCCACCAGACAAGTTTCAGGCCATCAGGTCCATCATACTAGGACTACCCTCACAGGCCACCAGGACAGTCCTTTACTTCCTCTGCCTCCAGGGGCTTCTTGCCTCCACCACGGCAGTGACCCCTTATGCCCGACTACGTCTGTGACCCCTTCAGCAGTGGCTTGCACGCTCCTACAGCCCCTCCACCCATTCCCTCGCCAGCAGGATAACCGTCCCTCACGAGGTCTATCTCGATCTACTGTGGTGGACCGACCCAGATCACGTTCTAAGGGGTCTTCCTTTTGACCCCCCAGAAGTCCACATATCCGTCACATAGATGCCCATATGAATCGCATAAGGGTACATGGCCTCTGGTCCCCAGCAGAGAGGGAATTACACATAAACATGCTGGAACTCAGAACCATCCGCTGGGCCCTCAAGGCCTTGATTTCACACACAGCAGGGGAAAATGTCCTCGTCATCACGAACAATACCACGGCTATGTGGTATATAAACAAACAGGGTGGAGCCAGATCCACACGCCTTTCCTTAGAGGCTCAGGCCATTTGAGACTGGAACATCAAGCACAACATATATCTCCAGGCCATTCACCTAGCAGACCAGGACAACTCCGTGGCAGAACAACTAAGTTGTCGTTCGTCAGAAAAGCACGATTGGTCCCTGAATGACTCTGTCCTCGATGACGTTTGTCGCTAATGGGGCACCCTATCCATAGATCTCTTTGCTTCAGGAGAAAATGCGAAACTCCCAAGGTTCTGCAGCCACGCAAGACTGGCACCAGGCTTGATCTTGGACACCTTCGTAATCTGTTGGAGTGGGGTCTTCCTTTATGCATTTACCCCAGTCTCTCTCATGTACAGGGTTCTCAGCAAAATTTGGTCAGACAGGGCCCAGGTAATTCTTATAGCACCCTTTTGGCCTAGACAACCCTGGTTTTAGACTCTACATGAGATGGCATTGGAGATCATACACCTTCCTCCCCAGCCCGACCTCCTATCTCTCCAACAGGGCTCAATTCTACACCATGAGTTAGGAATGTTCCACCTCTGTGCGTGGTTGATCCTTCTGTAATGCCAGGGGCTCCCCCGGATATTGCAACGATTCTTCTGAACTCTCGATGTCCTTTCACTCGAGCATGCTACGCTGCTAAATGGTCTCATTTTTCGAGATGGTGCTCAGCTCTTGCAGTCATCTTATCTTCCCTCAACATACTGCATGTATTTAAGTATCTCCTCCACTTGCAGGGCTTTGGCCTATCCATCTCCTCCCTGAAGGTACACCTAGCTGCCCTTTGCTCCCATTTGCAACCTAAGGATGCTGATTGTTTTCCCATCCTCTCGTCAGAACCTTTTGGAAGGGTCTCATAAACTCCTTCCCTCCTACCACTCAACTGGCCCCTCAGTGGGACCTTAATCTTCTACTAGCCAAAGTGATGGAACCTCCATTTGAACCATAGGCCTCTTGTACAATGGAAAACCTTTCTATCATGACGGCCTTTCTACTAGCTACCACCTCTGCTAGGAGAGTCAGTGAGCTCACAGCTCTGAGAGCCTCCCCTCCATATATTCTTTTATTTAAGGATAAGGTGGACCTGCGAACGATCCGGCGTTCATACCTAAGGTTGTCTTGCCCTTCCACTTGAATCAGACGATCTCTTTGTCGGTGTTTTTTCCAAGGCCACATGCATCACGAGTGGAACAGGCTCTCCATTCCCTCGATGCCAAGAGAGCCCTATCGTTCTACATCAATCGAACTAGACACACCAGAGCATCCAACGCTCTCTTCATCTCTTATGGAGGACAGAAAATCGGGGTTAGAATCATATGTCAGAGACTTTCGAAATGGATCCTTCTGTGTATACAGAAATGCTACAACCTAGCTGGACGTTTTACGCACGCACGCACGCACGCACGCACGCACACACCCTACCTTCCAGCCCACTCCACTAGGGCTGTAGCCTCGTCGTTGGCTAACTTTCATCGTGTTCCTATCTTGGACATATGCAGGGCTGCTACTTGGGCCTCTGTGCACACGTTCACAAAACATTACTCCCTGGACCTAGCAGCCAGGTCGGACACCCGAGTTGATAGAGCGGTTCTGGAATCATTGTTTCATTAATCTCTTTGACCCCTCTGCCTGAGGTAGGTGCTAAGAACTGCTATTCACTCTTCAAATAGTGAGAATCGCAGAGGTCCTCAAAGAAGAAATAGAGGTTACTTACCAGTAACTCTGTTCTTCAAGAGAGCTCCGTGTATTCTCACAACCCGCTCTCCTTCCCCTCGGTCTCGGATGTTCCTTAACAGGTCTTCTGGGACGGGGTTGGAAGGAACTGAGGCGGCGAGGGCTCCTCCCCCCCCTTTTAACCAGTCCCATTCTCGCGAGATCTGGAGCCCGTGCTTTCAATGGGATGGGAGTGGGGTGGAGGAATGGAGCCCTCACCATGTTCTAGTCTTTTCCAGGCTTTCTTCTGCCTGGAAACGGCTGGCAATAAGGTCTCCAGTGCCTGCGAAGCAAGAAGTGAATCCCAATAGTGAGACTACGCGAAGCTCTCTTGAAGAACAGAGTTACTGGTAAGTAACCTCTATTTCTCAGTGACCTACACATACAGTGTATATTCAAAAGGGACACGAATCCAGACAATCTGTGTGTCATGACTAAATTGTACACACACATCTATGTAATCAAACTTAAAATAAATTTCATACATCTGAACTGTTTTAGTGGAACAATGCTAGATGAATGCAGCCTTTGATGACGAATAGATACGTTGGCCAAAATTTGATGGGCCCCTGCAGGAATGATCTATATCAGCCAGACTAGTTGTTTGAGTCAGATTAGTTGTTTGGATGTCTTGGGGACAGGCAGGAGAAGGAAACTCAAAAGGGCCCATGGGATAATTATGCTATATAGGACTAAATTAGTTTACTGCTGTATTACCATATAGAATAATGAGGCTACAATCCTCAAAGCATTTACTACAGACTAGTTCCATTGAGTTCAGTTAGCCTGCTGTAGAGTGAATGTTCTGAAGCTTTAATTTAGAAAAATATACCACCCCAAAACATCCAATTAGCAACAGACATAGGATGCATTGTCTACCTGGAGATAATATTGGGACCAGCACAGCAACCACACTTTCTGTGGTCGAACTGATACACTTTTTAAAAATAATAGCATCTACTAGCTGCATTTAGGATATTGCAAGAAACCCAGCTGTAAGTCATTATAGAATAATCTGCCCAGAGGGAACATTTTTCATGCTAAATCTCATTAACTAGAGGCTGATTTATGCCTTTAGACCTGTTTCTTGCTATTGTAACTGATTGATCTCTTTATCCATATATATATCCAATTTCTCTTAATCCTGTTATGATCTTTGGTGTGTGATGGTTTATAGCAATGAGTTATACAGGCTAGATGTGCATAATGTACGCGGGGAAAAGAGAGAGAGGGAAATTCTGTTAGCAGTTTTCAGTTTCCTTACCTGTCCATCTCATTGTTCCTTTCGCTGTGAGTGTGAATGAGACTCGGTAGGTTAGGACTCTTCAGCTTGGAGAAGAGATGACTCAGAGAGGAAATGACTGAAGTTTATAAAATCATGAGTGGACTGGAGCAAGTAAATAGGGAACTGTTGTTTACCCTCTCAAATCATATTAGTACTAGGGGACGCTCCATGAAACTTAACTGGTAGCAGATTTAAAACCAACAAAAGGAAGGACCTTTTCACTCAACATTCAATAAATTTGGGGAACTTGTTGCCAGAGGATGTTGTGAATGCCAGTAGAATAGCCAAGTTTAAACAAGGAGCGGATAAGTTCTTGGAGAAGAGTCTTAGTCCATAAATGGCTATTTGTCAAGTAGCTCAGGGGACACAACCTCTCTCTGGGCATTTTCACACAAGATACTCACCACCTACCGACTATACATGTTGCAGGGCTCCAGTGCCTATTTGCCTATGGGTGCCCTGTAACATGTGTAGTGGATGGGTAGTGAGTGGAGAGTGTCTTGTGTGAAAATGCCCTCTGTAAGGAGCTAGCAGTGAACATCAGGGAATGGATCACTCCTATTATGATCTGCGAGGTACTTCTCCAAAGCAACTGAAAGTAGCCGCTATGGAAGGCAGGATACTGGGCTCAGTGGACAATTTGCGTGGCCCAGTATGGCACTTTTTATGTTCTTACGCATTGCCTTTCTGATATATAGTTGGCTTCTGAGAGGACATGCATTTTTCACAGAATAACTTTATGCTCTAATTAGGTTGATCTTGCAGTGATAAACGTCTGATAATTCGGTTCTTCAGGCATGGAACAAAGGTGTTTTAATTCCAAGTATGATCCATTGAGGTTGTAATTCAACATTTGTATTTTCAATTATCCATAATAATACATTATATGAGCCTTGGCACTATGTATTAATGTTTTGCATGAATGCAAACAAACTGAAAGCATGTGTGTTTCTTAGACATTCACAATCCAATATATTCAAGAGTCTTCCCAAACACAAACATAGACCTTATGTCCTCATGATTTTGGATTTTGTGTTGCTCTTGGAAGATTCTAAATTTTTATTTTATTTTATATTATTTTTTTAAAAGCAAACTCTAGCTCAGGTCAGATGAACATAGTGGTAGCATCTGGCCTCCCAAAGTCTATTGAAATTAAATAAAATGAATACATAAGTAATTTTTATTTTATTTATTTAAATTTCTAACCCATTTCTAACCTTCCCATTGAGGCTCAGGACTATATAAATAGGTAAATGGCTTTAATGGAATGAGTTAGATGGATGGTCCTGAATGTCAGTGGAGCTTCCCAGCATAAAAATCATGATGGGTAACAAGCAATTCCTGTGCAATGGTCTCCAAATGTTGCACAGACAACTTGCAGTTTTCAGGCAAAGTGGCTAGCCTTCTATCTTTAAAACAGCCAACTCATGCAGTCTCTCTTGTGTCTCACCAATGGCTGTAGTCATAGGTACAGTACATATAGATGCCCTTATATCCTGCTTTTTTCTAAAGTCAGTGCTCTAGTTCGTAAAAGCCACAGGTCATAAACAGGATACTGCAGTTACAGGATTGTGGTCTGCTATGAAGTTGCAAAACTGCCTCTTTGTTTCCCTTTGTCTGACCTTTCAATGCTCCTGAGCAGACGGTCATGTGGGGGGTTCTGCATAGCAAAGATATGTTCTCTAAAACCTCCTATTTACTTAATAGTGGAAGAGACTTGGAAGAACAATGTTTATTCTGTTCCAAGATTGTAGATAACTTGATTTTAAATCCTGAAGTCTGCCAGTCATGCTGACATTAATTCACATGCCTGCCTTGCACTGTTGCTGGCTTGCAGCCTGTTTACTGCAAGCTTTTGGAATGGATAAGCTCCTAAAACAAATGGGCCTTTGTTAGTTGAATATGAGTGAGGGATTTCAGGAGCATATAATCAGTCCAGCTCATACGTTAATACAGTATAGGTCACCTTGAGTTAATCTACCCCTTTTTCATGAGGCAGATATTAGGTCATGTATATGCACATTATTCTTGGTTAAAATTAATCAAGTTCTGTTTTTTGCTTCATGTTTCCGGATTCTTGGTTGGTGTCCACTCTCTGTATTAAATCCTATAACTTTTCGTATAGGAACAAATGTTCACTCACCAGTACATAATTTCAAATGCCCCTACCTCTTAGAGAATATACTGAATTGCATTTTGAGCCTTTTGTACTGCTTTTGGATGAACGGGACAGACATGCAAGGCTTATGGTCTTTGGAATGAATCCATCTCCATCTTCACACACAGAGATATAGATGTGAATGGAGTGAAACATGTTTTGTTGTCTTGCTGAAGTCAGGCATATGGAGAGACATTTTTTAATTGCATATGTGAGGAGAAGTTTCTGCGGGGCTAAGGATTGGCCGGCCCCATTTGTGGCTATGAGAGGGGACATGTTTCCACAAAACTCAGCTCCTCCTCCTCCTTGTATATGAAATGTGCTGAAATTGACAGCAGGTTTAAGACAAACAAATACTTTTTTCTCAGAATACACAATTAACCATTGGGACTCATAGTCAGGCAATGTTGTGAAGGCCAACGGCATATATTGTTCTTATTGTGAGTCACCTCGAGTCGCCTGTGTGAGAGAGGTGGGATATAAATATGAAAAATAAATAATTGGGTTCAAAAAGGCCTGGGCAAGTTCCAAGAACTGATCTATAAATGGCTATTGATCAAGTTGGCCAGGGGATGATGAGTGCTAGGAGTGAACAGCGGGAAATTGATAACTTAGCTGTAACCTGTTGTGCACTTGGTTCTCTGAAGCAATGAAAGCTGGCCACTGTCGGAGACAGGATGCTGAGTTAGATGGACCATTGATCTAACCCAGCTCTTAAGTTAATTTTTGAGTCTGTATTTGGTGTCAGCCTCTTGCACTATAAAATATTGTAATGCTACCAATAGAGCATTGTGACTTGCAGGATCAAGTAGAAGGGAGTGTGTTCCAATATCCTAAATGGTTAGCAATTCTAGACTAAAGTCATAACTCTGCTTCCTCCACCCACCCCTCTACAATATTTCTTTTAAATACTGAATAAGTTTCCATGGTCTGAAAGTTCCCTTCTTAAAAACCAGGTCAGATTCTGAGGTCTAGCAGTAAGAGAGTGAGCCACAGAAGTGACAGTCAGTCTGTCAAGAAAAAGAGCTGTTTTGTATTTCTCCCAGTCAGATGGATTGTGAGTTGTATTGTTGGCTACTGCAAGGATTGGCCTCGTGTATTTCCTGCCTCCATAGCATCCTGAAGGCAGTTGTCAAGGAAAAGAGGGAAAAGGAAGAGATGTGGAGAAAAATAATGTTGAAAGTCCAATATTGTGTCCTCAGAATGCTGAATGTGAGCCAGGATGCTGCTGTTGCACATTCACCTGCCATATTACTGGTAACCTTATATTAGTAAAGGTTCAAATAATAGCACCCAAGTACTCAATAGTATGTCTTCTTACAGTGCTGATACATTTTGTGGATATGCTTGGTGGATCTTTTTTTAAAAATAAAAAGAGGTGGCCAGAATAAAATTCAAACATGTGCAGTTCAGTATGTTTTCTTCCTACAGTTTTACCCTTCACTCTAGTATGTTAGAATTCAAGCTTTCCCTTGTTAGGCTTTTATCAAAGATCTTCGAATGGGATTAAAATCATGATGCTGTCTAAACTCAGAAGTGGTAGCTGAGTGATAACTCGTATATCTGTTTACCACCTCAAACGTCTGAAGCACCTTCCAAAAAATAACACATGCAATGAGGTCACATCCGACTAAGTACCATGGTAGCCTAAGTTGTATGTGTTTAAAGTTTGCACTGGATTCTAGGATAACTATACTTTATCAAATCACAAATTTCCTCCATTCACAGACATATTTGCAACTTGATCAGTAGAGGTAGAAAGATTTCTTCTTGACACTTGCTGGTTAGTCCACGATTTTAACTGTGTGACATAGCTAGGTGAGCCAAAAGTACAATTATATACACGGTTATTTATCTATTGGCTCCTTTTGAAATCACCCTTTCTGTGTGTCTCCTTACAAATTCCTCAGTTTGCAGAAATGTCCCCCCTCCCCCCCCTTCATTATTTGCCTTTGTGATTATGAGAATAAGCAAGCAGGGAGGTGAAACTGGAGGAATTTATTCCTGTAATCCTTCTACCTGGGTGTTATGTCTTCTGGTCCTTATCTTTGCATTGCACCTAACATTAGGGTTTGATTCATTTACTGGAAGTTAGTGAAAAGGGAAACCTTGAAGGGAGGTAGTCCCAGCTCTGCCTACTCTGTGAAAAGTAGCGGGAGGCTTTCTCTCCCTTGAGTAACCATTCTTTCCATAGTGCTCTGGCTATGTTCGCATAAAACTGTTACCCACGGGCAGCTGCTACTTACCCCAAGCACTCGCTTAGTACAGTGCAAATTCTAGCCTGTTTACTGTGAACTAACTCCTCCTGTCTGAATCAAGAGTCAGTTTTCCTTTATCTGAGAGATAGAGCTACCTTTGATCCCAGAAGCATCAGTGAACACTGCCAGGATAATTTACCACAGGGCGGCATTTTTATTGTGTGCTAAACTTGCCTGTTTCCGAGGACTTGACCTCCATGCTCTGGTCTACCAGAGCTACAGAAAGACTACTCAGTATGAAGAAGGCATGCAATGTTCTGATCTGTCGAATAGAAGCTCTTTGTGGTAGGAGCTATCTTTATATCTGTGCTTTAAAGTAATGAGAGCAGCTTACAGATACTGTTTGCATAAAAAACAGAATTGCAAAAAATAAGTTTGTGAAGTTGTTTATAGCCTCTTAATCCATATATAGACATTTAATTTTAGGCATGTCATATATGTGTATATGAAATTGCACTTTGGAAAGTAATTGTTGTATTAGAATTGAACTTGTTTGACTTATTTTTTCCTGTCCTTTGTTTTTGCAGACATGCTCTTTCTTCAGGGATCAGAAGTTATATTTAAAGTGGCATTAAGCCTGTTGGGAAGCCACAAGCCCTTGATTCTGCAGCATGACAACTTAGAAACTATAGTCGATTTTATTAAAAGCACTCTCCCAAACTTGGGCTTGGTGCAGATGGAAAAGACCATTAATCAGGTATGAGATGATGTAAATATTATACAGGCAAACAATAGTAACAGAAGTAACCTGCAGTATAGCTTCATAATGTTGTAACAAATAAATGTATTCATATGCTTCACCTGAAGTGGTTTGAAATATGCTTGGTAAATGTTGATTAATTGAAACACTATTTATACAGAACCTGAACATTTTTCCTTGTAGGTCAGGGTTACTTTTACATAGCCTGTAATAAAAGTTATTTTATTACATAAACCTAGTTTTAAAAAAAATGTTGTTGAATACTGGAAGTGCTTTTGCAGTAGCACTTTATGCCGTGCAACAGCAGATTGAGAATCTACTAGACTTGCTTCTTTGCAGACAGTAATTATCTACACTGAGTTTCAGGACTAAAAATTAGTTTACACATGCACATTTATCTTTTTTAAGCCAAGCTATGGGCTAGAGTGCCTTAACCAGGTTGGCATGATGAGCTAATGTGGCCATGCTACCAGGCTCAAGACCAGACTTCAATTTTGATGGACTCCTCTGCTGAATGACTCCTGCTCTGCTATGTAGAAAACACCATGAAATGGCAAGCTTGGGTGACGCAATCTACATATCTAACAGACCACCTCCCCCCTTATACTCCTCCGTGGTGTCTAAGATCGGACAAGAGTGCTCTCCTGCAAATTCCATCATTGCCCAGGTCTCTTTGACCCAGGCAACCAGGGAGGAGTGGCTGCTCCACAGCTTTGGAACTCCTTTCCTTGGAAGTTCACCTAAGCCATAGTCTGATCATCTTCTGGAGGCAGTGTAAGATCTATTTATTTGGACAGGCATTTAACAGGCAAGGGTAGGATTTGGGGAGGGGGTGATGCATTTTTAATGTAGTTTTGGAAGTTTTATCTTTTGTATTTTGTGTTTTTTATTGTTCACTTCCCTGAGCCTTCCGAGGTAGGCCAAGACAAAAGTGTAAATAAATAAATTTAGTTGTTCATTCACCATCTGTACTGGAAAATAATATTTGATCCCATGGGGCCCATTCTTCCAGATGGCATTGACTGTTGGAGGGGAGAACATGGCAAGCTGATCTAGTTAAACTTTTCCAGAAGCAGCTAGCAGATGTTTAACTGGTAGCTTGTTGCAGGCGACGCTGTTCAGCCTCTTCAGGTAGCCAGAAGCTGGTAGTTGGACAGTGTGTAAATATGGATTGGCTTGCTTTAGGAACCTCTCGATTTTTTTACTTGGACTGTGTACATTCACAAGTCCATAGTGTTAGCCTACGTAGGCAGGGAAGAGTGCAACCCTCTGTTCTGTACATCTATTTCGCCCTCTGTGGTGTAGCACGTTGGATGATGAACATTCTCTAACCACACATGAGATCTATTCCTCTATGGTTTAGTTGCATTGGCTGTTTAGCTGCACAACACCTCTCTGTGGTGGGCACTCCAGCTCAGAGTTGATTATCCAGAAAAGCCATTCATATCCCTTTACCTATCATCATAGGATCAGAGTTGGAAGATGCAGGTCAGTAGCTAGGATGTTCCACGGAGGGGTGTGGGGCAGACTGTGTGACCAGGGGACAGTGAGGGGGAAAAACCTGTTGGACATCTTGTTACTAAAGAGGTGGCAATGCCCCTTCTTGACACCCTTTAGCTACAGGCCTGCTGCTGTGGCATAAAGCAGGGGTGAGCAAAGTTCCCAAGCTTAAAAGGCGTATACCAAAATTTTTATATCCCCAAAAGCCGCAAGAGGCATTACACCACTCATGGCTTCTCCCATATCCCCATGCCCACATCGTGGCTCTGGCTCCCAGGCAGTCTGGTGGGTTTGGGCAGCAGCAATAGCAGCCCAGGGCATGTTTCCATGGCCCCCATGAGACTCCAGTGGTAAAAATGGTAGTTTGACTTCTCTTGCTTCTGAGGGAGCCGCATGGGCACACCCCCAGGAAGTCACTTCCGATGAGAGCTGCAACACAAGTGTTTAAAAGCTGCATACTACAAGCTCTTGAGCCTCCATTTGCCCACCACTGGCATAATGTTTGCAAGCTTCCCGCAGGGCAAACTAATAATAGAAAACCTAACATTCTGTCGAAACATACAAAATAATATTGCACAACAAGATCAATAAAGATTTTGTTACCAAATCCTGTCGCTTCTCCCTCCATAACATTGCTAAGATTCACCCTTTTCTCTCTGTCTCCTCTGCCAAAACCCTTGTTCATGCTCTGGTCATCTCTCGCCTCGATTACTGTAACCTCCTTCTCACTGACCTC
>QEPC01005573.1:2500544-2519189 GCA_003113815.1 Sphenodon punctatus | reverse complement strand
ATCCCTCCTCAAGACCCACCTCTTCCGCTCTGCCCTCCCCAACTCCTCGCTCCCCTCACCTAACTCCTGCTGATACCCTCCATCCAGTACAATCTGTTACCTGAGGTCTGTGTACTCATATCCTCACCACATGGACCAACCAGCTATCATTCTCAATGTAACCAAGCCAAGTGCGTGCACCTGGGACCTCGCATCCTCATGAATGCTACACTCCTTGTCTCTCCCTCTGTTCCCCTTCCTTCGTCTCCCCACCACCCCCGTCTCTCAGATTGTGTCTATTCAATTACTTTGTAAAGCGCCAGGTACATTGCTGGTGCTATATAAATGTTTGCTTTATAATACATTTTGTTTTTGTTTTAAAGAGGTCTGTAATTTTGAAGATTTCCCCCTCCTTTTACATAAGGAGAATCTGAGGGACAGGGGGCACAATTTGCAAAAGTGATGCCTTGTTTAGAGGCCTCCTTTTTGGGCTGTCCAGAAAGCATGGCAACTTTTAGAAATTTGGGTTTTCTTGGTCACACATGCCAAGTCACTGGCAGGATTTGGGAATGAGCACATGCAGGTTCTGGATTCTAACCACTGGCCATCACATCCTCAAATAACAATAGGCATTAATCCAAGATCCTTTTTTACTATACTCTGTATACAGTGGTAGAAATTAGATTTTCACATTCTAGGTTCTTGATATTCCAACTCTTTTTGCATTTGTGTACATAACAGGTGTTTGAAATGGATATCTCGAAGCAGCTGCAAGCTTATGAAGTTGAATACCACGTGCTTCAGGATGAGCTGGTAGATGCCTCTCTCGATGACAACCAGAGAATGGATAAATTAGAAAAAGCCAACAGCAGCTTACGCAAACAGAACTTTGATCTCCTGGAGGAGCTGCAGGTACAGTTTGTATTTTCTAACTAATGGGCAATTGACCCTGTAATTTGCAGACAAAGGTCAGATTCTGACTTCAGTAAAAGCAGTGGTTGGTTACTTGTCTTCAGTCTATGCTATTAGTATTTGGACATATCACTATTTAAAGCCAAAATTGGTCTGTGGAGCTTCTGTTGGAGGTCTTTGGAAAATTGGTAGGTCCCATGAAATTGGCTCTTGTTTAATGATATGTTAAATGTCTGAAAAAAACATCCAAAATGTGCTTAATGTGAGCAGTAGCTGAACTTGCAGCAGAAATGTTAAGCAATAGCAACAGGGAGGAATGGTGATCCATGCTATTGCAGATGGGAGGGTGCATGTGTATGATGTGCCCCCTGATATGAGAGAGTTTGAGAGCCTGTGGTTGGATAGGATTGGAAATGTATGAAATAATGCATTTATACAGTGCCCATTCAGTATGCCATTGTCGGTGTCTGCTTTCCAAACTTACCTTTCATGGGCTGATAGAAACAGCTTTACTGGTCAGGCTGACCCAGCTGTCCATTTCTTGGCACCACCAGCTGCAAAGCAGTAATGAAGAGTACAACCAAATACCAGAAGCAGAAATCAAAATCCTAATCAAGTTCCTTTTAAAACAATACGGCGATTCTGTGCAGTTTCACAATGAGATCCACAAATGCCTTATCAGACCCTCTCTCAGAACTCCTCTCTCAGCAGTGGCTCTTCCCACCCCCTAACCCCACACCGTGCGCACTGTGTTTTTGTTCTCTGTGGCCAGACTTGAAACGGAGGTGCTGCCATCCACCTCAGTTCCTTCTGTCGGCTATTGTGCAATCTTTCTCTCCCTCCTGCTCACTCCCAGCTGAAAAAGAATAGCAGAAGGCTACACAGGGAGGAATCCATCAAGTTGCATGAGTGTGTGATAGGCATGTAAGAGATGGTGACATGGTAGTGTGGAATGGTGGTGGGGTCAGCCTGAAAGTTTGCATAATCTCAACTACAGAAACTGGTCCAAGGAAAGGTATCGTCTGAACCACTGTCTCCTCGTCACTGGACATTAAACCATCTAGGCAGCCCTTCCCCCTCCCCCCCATGGAACCATTTTGTTACAGCCTGGGCTAGCTTGAGTGAATGATGTAGCAAGGCTACAAAAGAATGGGAGTTTGCAATGCCCCATATTTTGGGTTTTTATGCTTTCTGAATCAAAGCTGTGTGGCAGACTCCTGGGGTAGCTGAGTTGTTGCAGGATTTGCTGCCTCCGGACACTAGCAGCCTGTCACTTAAATGGCTGAATGGTTACACCTGGGGCTGATGAGCCTAATTGGCCTGACGTGCAGCTGAGTGGTATCGGAAGCCCCTGGGAAGAAAGGGGGGTGAGAGATGCTACGTGTTACAAGGGAGGCTAGAGACACATCTCTCTGGATAAACAGTGATACTAACTTTAATTAAAATGCTCCATCTAATAAATGTAAAGATCTTTTGGCCAATTATTTGTAGATGCAATAACTTTCTAATCTTCTCTGCAACATTGTAGGCCTAATGAATGTAAAAGCCTAAACAATCAAGAAGAAGGAAGGGGGACAAATTATATTGTTGCAGACCAAATTCCATTTATAAGTGGTTCTTACTTAGTGCATTGAACCAATATTACACTTCCTTTTTTGCATACTTTTAACACCTTAAATGTGACCAGATCAAGGACACGCTCTGCCATTCTAAGCAGATAGCACCAGTGGTAGCTTAGTGTGGTAGCTACGCCATATGAAGTGAATAGGACTCGTTAGTCCAGTCAGAGGATTGTGGTGTGGGGAGGAGTTATAGCAGGAGACGCATCCCCCACAAATTTCCTCCCACAACAATTCTAAAGATATGGGGGTGGAGCTTATTTGGGTCCATATCCCCCGCAAATTTTAGCCCAAAGTTACTCTTGTGTGTGGAAATAACATAAAAACTAGCGCAAACTCTAACAGACTAGGGAACGTATGCTCTGATTGTGACCGAATAGTCCCGCAGCCGGGAAAAATGGGAATTACTGCCAGGATAAAAGATGTTAGCATGCAAATGGATATGGGAGTAGCGACAGCTTCTCGAATTTCTCCTCTCTTGAAACTGATAAAGAAGCACACTTTTTGTTTAGAAACATATTTGCTAGTAGTGCAAAATCATAAACAAAGGGAGGCAATCACAAGATTACGCCTGAATTTAATGCATTCTGAAGTTGTTAAAGGTAGATGACAGCAAATCCCATAGGCTGACAGAAAATATTCTTGTGGGGAAAATGGGATTGATGATATAAACCATTATTTATGGTCTTGTATGTTTTTCAAACATATAAGAGGAAAGTGGATCTCCCCTCTGGCGGAAAACTTCAGATATTGGTCTGTTACAGAAAAATCAATTTGGTTAAACAAATTGCCTGCTCTCCTTTATGCTCTGGGGGGGGGGTCTATATTTATATATATATATAAATTTGTATATCTTACTGATATATTTAAGGTACTGTTATAGTTTTTCTGTAACAAATATTTGATGAAAACTAAATAAAAACCTGATTTCCCAAACTTCCTGTAAACTTCTTACCTTTTTAAGGTTGCAAATGGAAAGATCCAAAGCCTAGAAGCTACAGTAGAGATTCTCCTTAACAATGAGAGCAAGCTAAAGCAATCTCTTCTTACTCTGGAGCTGGAGAGGAAAGCATTGCTACAGACCGTGGAGGAGTTATGCAGGCACCCTGCAAACCCAGCGGGGAAACCTGTCCTCACTCGGCAAGAGGAGATGGACGCCAACTGACAGCTGCCAATGGCAGGCAGCAGACAACTCCTACAAAGACAAAGGGAAGAACTGTTTTCTAATGTCACTGCTGGCATTTTACAGTCTCCTTCACGTTGGCCAAGTGAAACAAGCAAAGACTTTGCACAAAAGAGAAGCATGTTTCTCAGGGAGGAGAATCTTGCTTAGGATTTGAAAGGGCTATGACACAACAGAATAATGAGCAGGAGAAACTTACCCCAGCTTTTCTTTGCTCTTTTGCCAGTGACACGCGCATCTGCCTCATTTACAATCCACTGTAAATACCTGTAGTCATGGCCTCTCCAATAAGTGCTTTCTAAACTCTTAAGTGCTTCAAGTTGGTTACACGTTTTACATTTTGTATTTAGGCAACTCCATGTTTAGTAAGGTGTAGTGTAAAGTGCTGGAGAATTACTGCATTGAAGAGCTCTGGAAGTCAATCTTGTACTTTTTTAGGGGTTATGAAGTATTAGTGTTCACACAAAGCTTTGTGGCCCGACTCAATACATTTCTGACAGTATAATTCCCCTGGAGTTTAGTTGGGTTCCACTAATCCTGATTTTAGACCTCTGGTAACTACTTTGGGGGGCTTGAAGGTGTTCACTTCATGGATGCTATTTTGCTGTTTGTAATTATAATTAATTGATGGAGCATTGCCATTTGTTTTTCTAAATATATATTAATACTTTTTTGTTTTAATATCTAGCATTTTAGCACTGTTTATTGACAACATCTGACAAACATATCCTTGCAGGTTACTACATTTTATTTTCTGTCCACAGAATATGCAGGTGGTGGTAAGACTAAGTTGGTAACTAGGGCTGATGCGGCAGCAGCTTTTACCGCGCCGCGATTCCGTTCCGCCATTTCGGAACTGCCCGCACCACACCGCGACTTTTCTGCGGATATTCCGCTAATTCCGCCGGAATTCTGCAAATCGCGGCATTGCGGAAAAATTGCGGAAATCGCGGAAAACCGCTATTCCGCTATTTTTTGGCGCTGGCGGAATTGCGGAAATAGCGAAAATGTCATGTTTCCACGATTCCACTAAGTTGCGGAATCAAATAAGCGGAACCGCGGAATGAAAGCCTCTGCCATGCCGTTCCACTAATTGCGGAAACACTGTTTCCGCCGGAAATAGCTACCGCTGCGATATTTCGCGACAGCCCTATTGGTAACTCTCAGCATTATACTGGGTTTATCTTCATGCCTTAAAATGTTTTGCTTTTATTTATTTCTGAACTGCTGTGTGATATAGGACATTCTTGAACTGGGAACGTAATACTCGCCAGTTTTAGTTTTCATTTGGTCCTCGGACCCACCCGCCCCTTGGGGAATATTGTTCTTCAAGACAATCTTCTGAAAGAGCGGGGGAACAGCAAGGAGTGATTGTGTGCCAGACACACTTAAACAGCTTTATAAAAGCTATCTGGCTGCGCTAAAGTCTCTTTACAATGCATCTTTTGAGCAAGATTAAGCTTTTTAAAAGATCTCACTTTTCCTTTATACAATGAAAGTAGTTTTCAGGCTAGTTAAAAGCACTGCTGTCTTCAGTGAGAAGTGCATTAATTTCCAAAGATATCCAGTTTATTTAGTTACTATAGAGGAAGATCAAATAATACCCCAAATCTGTTTGATCCCGAAACAGTGTTGCTGGGATCAGTGTGGTGATGTGGTTAAGACTCTGTATATTTGAGCAGAAGGTTTCTGCCTAAATTGTTAATTTTAAATCTTGGGTTGCCCTTTTTTTTTAATGTCTTAGACTTATTCTCGCAAATCCATTGCTGCTGCTTGCTCGCAAAAGTCAGTAACTACAAATCCATTGACTCACGTTTTTGTTTTTAGTTGGGAAGTCCTGCAGAAGTTCACTCTTTTTTGTTTTTTAATTCTCCCTTCTCTCCTCCCTACTTCCTCCCATTGTACCTCTTACTGTTTGAGTGTTAAGTTACCGTGCATTTGAACATCTTGATGGAGTTACTCATGCATTGGCTTTTTACACTAAACAAAGGAGCAATAAAAAAATTAATGAACTATACCAACATTAATGTTTGCAGTTTGTTGAATCCAGGAACCAAAACATGGCTATTGGTGTGGTGGTTCAGAAATATGTTGATAGGTTTTTCCTGAGATCACAGTAGAAGTCTTAAATTGTTGTGAACAATAACAGATAGACATTGGGTGCATCCATACAAGCTGGAGCAGGCCTGATGCCCTGCATGCCCCGTGGCGGGCAAGTGCAGCTGCCACACTTTGGGCCGGCAGGGAGAGCTGGCTACACGGTCCACTCCCATGTGGGCATCACCAGTTCCTCAATGCCCTGGGACGAGCCAAGAAACCAGATACATGAGGCTGGATGCTCTGCCTCCTGCTGTGCTGCAGGGATGGGCCTGCTGCCAGAAGGCAGCTGTTGGCGGGAGGCGGAGGAGGTGATCACAGGGGAGGGGAGACTGAGAGGAGCACACGCGCCCTTCTTTCCACCCTTAGAAACAACTGATTGAGGGAGATCAAGGTGGGGAGAGGGTCATGTGTGTGCTCCTCTGGGCCCCTCCTCCCCCAATCAGCTGTTAGGGTCGGGAAAGGAGCACACGTGCTCTCCTCTGGGCCCCTCCTCCCCCCCCCGATCAGCTGTTAGGCAGTGGGGAAGAGGGTGCATGCTCTTCACAGGCTCTGCTCCCCCACAATCAGCTGTTAGGCATGGGGGAGGAGCATGATCTTCTGGGGCCGATCCACAGACCCACCCCCACCCCCTGCCTTGCAGCAGGGGGTGGGCCCTTCTTCCCAGTTTGGGCAGCCTTGCTACATGCTGCGTCCCTGACCTTTTTCAGAGGACGCATTGCATAGTAGCTGTGGGGCGGGGTGAACATCTGGTGGCCGCTGGGCATATGAGCCACTGCATTGCGTAGTGTAACTGCCTAAATTGGGATAACCTCTTGTGTGGCTGCGCCCTTGTACTTTATGATGGCTGTTAAAGATTCAATTATAACCTTGGTACTTGCATCTCTATACTACTTGGCTTGAGGGGTATATTAACTTGGCTGGCATACATCTCCTCTCCCTGGGTAACTGCAGGAGAGCTTCTTGACCAAGACTTTTTGAAACATTTATTCTCCTTCAGCCAGTAAGACACTGACTCTTAGAATAGCTTTTCTAAGAGCGAATGACTGTGGTTAGTAAGAGGCATCCATTTTCAGCCTCAAGTGTACGCATATCTTGTACCTTTTCTTTCCTCCAGAGAGCAATGTTTTCCCTGGTGAAACTCGTCCAGTACTGCTGAAGTTGCAAATACTCCACCTGGCTGAAGAGCAACAATACTCTCCGCACTGACTGGACATCCTGGGAGGAGCTCACCTGGCCTACATGAATCCGATAGGCTGTGCTGTGCCTGTGGGACTATTTTCCCTCTTTGATCCTTCTGCTCTGAGCCACAAGATAAAACATGCAATAGAGGAGATGCCATTCTCAAAGGCACCAACTCTTGCAAAATTTCAGAGATTATTTGTGCAGCAGAATGAGGGAGTAGTACTGTTCAGAGCTGTATGGTGCCCAGGCCCCCATGATTAGTCCAGCGTCTGCTAAATCTCTGGTGCTAAGGGAAGAAGAACTAGAAAAGCAGCTACTGGCCCTATGGACTGGTTCCTGCACTGCCACAGAGGGCAGCCCCTGGAGCTAGCAGAGCCCAGTGAATCGAAACCCTGTGCAGCAGTCGCTACGAGGAAAAAGCTAACTTTCTCCAGAAGCCATGGTTCCAGGAAAATAGGGTGAGAGGCCAGAGGGGGGGAATTTGGTCAGCCACTGGGCACTCTTGACAACAGCAGCAATAAGTAGCCCCTTGGTCTGGAGTGTAAGAGTGTATACTTCGCCTGCAAGCAAGATGGCTGTTTTTCACTGGATGCACTTCAGAGCTTATAGGAGTTTATACTGCTTATGCCCTGGCTCTTTGGTGCATTTTGATAGATTGTCTTTTAATCATTTATACTGAAATACTGGCCGCAATTCCATGCGGGATCCGCATGGGATCTGCGCAGCACAATGTGTTCTCTATGGATACGTGTCAGTTGCACGCACATGTGTGCACAGATTGCGTGCAGCACGCGTGGGGCATGGGATTGATCCCGCCCTTTGGTTCATTACCACAAAAGTTGACTTTTCCAGAGTTTTGTTTTGTGTTTTTGTTATCCCCATTTTCCCAAATATACAGTCCAAAACAGGAGTCCTTATTCCCTTAAACCAATTTAGAATGCTCTAGATCAGATGCTGTGCTACATTAGCACAGAATAAGTACATGGTATAGGTGACTTAGTTTGTTGTGTAATTGAAAGGCGTGAGTTCCCTCCAAATCACCGAGGTTTAGCACTTACCGCTTCCATGTTGATCAGGCTAACACATTCACACCAAGACAGACAGGCAGTGCAAATCCTCACACTCCCCTTTTGTCAGTACAGCAGGTATTTCATGTTAGTGCTGTAAATTTAAAAGTTTCTAGCTGATTCTTCCCTCCCCTCCAATATATAACTCATCCCCTTGCCACTCCTAGATCCCATTTCCTTTCTTTCCAAAGCCCAAGCTTTTTAGTGCCTCATCCTTGCTTTCATATCTGTAATTTGAATACTTTACAATCAGGGTGCTTCTGAAAATACACATTAAAATGGGTGTGGGTAGGAGGGAGTGGATTGTACTGACATCATAACCTCCATTTGTGGAATCTATTGCTGCATGTCAACAAATAGCCAGCTGCCACAACTGGTGATTGGGTGAACTAGAGCTCTGGTTGAAGCATCTAAGTGTTATCCCCTCCCTTTTTGTGTGCTAATATGGGCTGGGTTGTGTCATCTGTGGACACTTGCCAGAATCCAAATGCAACAGTCCATGGTGGGAGGGCAAGCATGCTGTGCCAGATTTCCATTTATGGTCCTTTTATAACAGTAAACGTTGAGGGAATTTGTGCCTGTAAGTCAGAGTTCTGAAAGGCTGTTGGAAAATCTCACACCATGATGCTTTACCTTCAGTGGCAGAAAATAGTATTTCCTGCACAATCTTTAGCAGCAGGCTCATTTTCGGTCATAATAGAAGTATCCTGCATAAACTTGGTTGTGAACTTTCAAAGTACTGCCCACCTCTTCATAAAGGAAAATGGAATAAAAACAATCCAGTGTGGGGTTAAATATAGACAGGGACCTGGATTCACTGCATTTTCCCCATTAGCACCTGTGAGAAAAATGCAGTTAACAGGGGCCCTGAATATAGATGGAATTCTTAAATACCTTATGTACATGGCATAACCTGGATAAATTAAACTTTCTAGATTCTGCAAATCCTCAAAGGGTGTTTTCAGATGGACAAGAAGGCAGCCCCACCTGGGTCAGGTTCAGACAGGCCCGGTGGGTTCCCTGGACCATGGTCTGTCCATGTGGCACCCACCACCACCATAGACTTGTGGGCAATCACCCAACACTACTCTATGGTATTACCCGGGGCAACAGCCAGCTGGAAGCAGAGCAGCAGCATCAGACGGACAGCTGCCCCACTTCGGGCCAGTGCCCCGGGTTTGACCACCCTGCTCTGCCGGCATCGCTACAGGTTGTTCTGGAGCACCACTGGCAGAGCTGCCCTAGAGTAGGTCCAGCCTGCTCCGCTTCAACATCTGGCGGGCCACCTTTTAGACAGACGGGCCTCCCAGGGATGAAACAGGCTGGTGCACCCAGCATTAGGGCAGCCTGTCTTGTCTAAAAGCACCCAAAGTGGTCTGTTCACAACTGATATACTTTTAACACATCATCTCATCAAGAAAGCAAACACTGATTTGGATTGAGTTGAATTAATTTGGATTAATTTGAGTTAGACTCTGCTGTAATAAGTGTATTTAGAATTTCAGCTACAATCCACCAGCCCTGTGCACATAAACCAGGCAATGGACCGTATTTCTGAGCATTTCTCTATATTAAGAGTGAAGTCCTCCACCATTAAAGCCAATGGGAATTTTGCCATTGACTTCAAAGTGAGGAAAATACTAAATATTGCCTTCCCCATACCTGTTGTACTAGCAAGGGCATTACATATGGACTGTGTTTTGGTCAGGTTTTGTAACCTGCCTTGAGCCCTTGGGATAGGGCAGAATATATGTCTAAATACATTTGTTGAAAATTATCTTGGACGAACCATCCCATTTCTTCACTGAAGGAATAATTTTATTATTATTTATTTCCAATGTATATACCTTCCTATCCCCAAAGACTCAGGGCACCTCATAACAATTAAAAAGTACTAAAACAAAAGAGAAATAAATCATGTGTATAAAACATCAAACCTCCAACTCTACCCCCACCTCTTTCACCCAGGGGTTCCCTCCACATTCATACTCAAAATCATACCCCTGGCTCTCACAAAGTGGCCATAGTTGTCCCAAACAACCCTCTTTTACTGCCTCCATAATACAATTAAATAACCTCCAAATTCAAACTTAGACTTATAAAACTTCTATATAACCTAATATAACTTGACAAATCATTTATCCCATTTCTGACCAGCTCTAAAACAGATAGCTGCAGACACATTCAACCCCCTGAACACCTGGAGTATCTGACATCCCGTAGTACTTACACCATGTAGCATTGAGTATGAGGATGTTCCCATTGTTGTGTGGTTATAACACACAGCGCCACCAGCTAACCTTTTCTGTGAAGGTTTTTTTGCACTTGGATGTAGTGACACCTGAATATAATTTTGTGGTTACCAAAAATTCACTTTGTGTCTTTAATGGTGTAACAAGGCTTTGGCAGGCTCAGGCACGTATCCCAATTATTATGGGGCCCCCTAAATGCAAAGGTGTGTGGTCTTCCTAACTGGCAACCCTCCAAGAGGTTTTCTGGTCAACCTTGACCTCCCATCACAAAGGTGGTGGCTCCCAGTGAGTCTCCTTGAGCAGCAGCACCTCGGCCAGTAATGAAGCTTTGAAAAGTAGGCAGGGGCAGGATAGGCACTCCCTTGCCTGCCCACTCTGAAACCTTCCTTTTTGGTGCGGCCCTTTGTGAATGGCCTAAATGCCACTAGGAAATTTTTCAGAGCAAGCGGGGTGGAATGTTGGCCCTGCTCCCTCCCCCACCCACTCTGAAAATTCCCTAGCAGCCCTCAGGCCACTTGCAAACGGCTGCCCTACAGTCCAGGTCCAGGCTCAGCTGAGCCCCCTTGTTCGTCGGTAGCTGTGCCCCAGTGGCCCAACTGTGGGTTACCACAACAGTGGGTTTCCACAAAGATATTTTGAACTTTTTAGGATGTGAATATGATTCTCTCTGTTGAGTACATGCTTTTTGGGAACTATCTTGCATGTATCTACTGTGTATACAGTATGCTCCTGCCCACACGCCATCCACACCCTGTGAGGTGTTTCTTCAACAGTGCTTTGCAAGGGCTGGAACGTAGGAGGTAGAGGAATGTTGGCAGTAAAACTAACTTGCATGAGGCAGGGCCCAGGCTCTGCCTTTGGAAGGAACATGTGATGGTTGCAGCACCTTGGGTTTATATAACTTAACACAGGGCGGGCCAGTCAACTCCTTCATGCAAGAAGTTGCCAGAAAACACTCATTAAATAGTCTTGAGGCGGCAAGAATCCAGTCCCTCAAAGCAGGACTTTTTAGGTTAGGCTGAAAGGAACCAAGTCAACAAATATTTTAGAGTTGTTCCTTTACCAGTTCCCTTTATACCAGTAGTACTTTGAAAGGACTGCTGTTCTAATCAACTGGACAAAATGGCCGTCATTTTGGTAGGTGCAGGAAATACAAAACTGACATTGCACCATCCTCATTGCTGTAGGCCTCCTTAACCATATGCCTAACCAGGCAGCTGGAAACTGCCTAGGGTAGGTGCAGAGAACCCCAGGCCTGAGGGGGAGAATGGGAAATTTCTTACCTGTGAATTTTTCTTCTCCCCCGTGGCAGGACAGATGGTCTTCTTCCTTCCCATTTGGGAATTCCACCAGAGAGTGGGGGGGCACTTCAGAGTTGACCATCTCAAGTCTTCCTTCTCCCTCTGCCCTGTTGTCTACTGATTTCTCTGTGATTTCTGAATTGTCTGGTTAGTGGACCAGTTTAGTTCTTGTTCGCAATGGTTAGCAGTTATGTTCTAACTTTTTTTTATTAGCTTTGGCAGTCTCGTCCTGGGGTCTTGATGAGAACTGTGCCCCTCCATTGGACGAGGCTGTCGATCATCATTATTAATCCTGCCTATCCAAGTGAGGAGGGACACCTCCCATCAGTCAAGACCATCTGCCCTGCCATAGGAGAGAAGGAAAATTCACAGGTAAGAAATTTCCGAACATCTGAGTTAGAATGATTGGTGTAAATGGCAACACACCAAATAACTACTTATTTTCTAAAGTAGCATGGAGCATTTCTCTTCCCATGGCTTCTCCCTCTCCTGTAGGAAGCATCTGGCAGGCAACTAATTGGTTCTAGGACACTCTAGGCCAGACACTCCTTCAGAGGAGAGAGACCAGAAGATCCTATTCCTGGCTTCCTGCCTTACCCTGTCTTTCAAAGTTGTTGTTCCTGACAAGTTAACCTACAATTAGGAAGTCACCATCTCCTAGATACAACAGGGTTTGTCCTGTTTCCCCAGATTTATTTACATAAACTATAATAGGGTGAATGAATGCCCATTGATACTCCCATCTCGAGTCTCTTTTCCCTCCATGTCCAGCATTGAACTTGTCTGCTGCTTCAGGATGTTTCCCAGAAGGGGCTGACTCCAGAAATATGGGCAAGGTGAATGCTGCTGCAGCCCTGTCTCAGGCACCTTATTTGTTAGGGTTAGCTGGAAATAGCTGAGAAGGATGGAAAGCTTATTGGCTATTGAGCCGGGTCCTCTCTCACCAAGGCAAGGTTACCTGAAATGAACAGCTCAGCAGTAGGGGTTTCAACTGAAGAATAATTAACTGACCTTAGTTACATAAAGGTACCCCCACAACAGACCAAGTATAGGAAGATGCCATCACTGCTTAGTATGGCTTGTACCACACTGCCCACTTTCTTAATGAATTACCACATCCCTTATGCTGAATGCATTCGATGACGAATCTAGGGTGATAGTTTCTTTCAGGTTTGTGGGTGGGAGCAATCGAGGTGGGAAGTACTCTTACAATAATTTAAACTCATCCTAGCATAAGCTTATAGGGCAGTGCAATGGATTGGATCTATTTCCAGGAGCCTGATCAGAATCTTGTCACTACGTCAGCTCTCCGTGCTCACCATCTTTTAATGTCTGTGAGTAGCAATGTAGATGGGAGGTGAAATCCTGGCCACATAGGAAGTCAATAGAAGCTTTGCCATAGATTCTAGAGGAGCAAGAATTTAACCTAATTTAGGTGCCCAATGTGAAAGCCTAATTTAGCCGCTGTAACAAGTTTGCCCTGAACTCGGCATAAGTGGCTGCAGAATCTGCTCCCTCACCAGTCCAAACACTGTTCCAATCACTCTTCTGTCACCAAAGTGTGCTTTACTTTACAAGGGTTGTCGATCTTTACACAATGGGCACCTCGTATGCAGGCACCCCCAGGCTCATTCCCTGCCAGTCTGTTCTCCTTCTGAGGAGACACCACTGGCCTAGTCTGACCCCTTGCCAGTCAGTTCTCAGGGGTTGTCCCATCGGACACAGGGCTGGCTTGCTGGCCAGCTTCCACTGAGCCTTCAGGTAAGCCCCCTCTGAGGCAGAGCCCTCTGGCTGGCTCACTGCCTCTCCCTGGTGATCTCCACCCCACCCCCCTTCAGCTTTCCAGCTCCCTTTTATAGCTGAGGCTCAGCTGACTTACCGAGCCATGCCCAGTTAGAGTCTCTCAGCTGCCCTTAATTGCCTTCTAACCACTTGGCCCCTTAAAGGGCCAGATACCTTTTGGAGCTTGGCTTGCTCCTTTAGGGGGATACGCTCCTGCAGGCACTTACCCCAGCCCTGTGGACCTGGGCCTGCAAAGACTGACAGTACTCTCTACAGGCACACTCAGATTTTACAATTCTGGCATCAAGTTTTGGCGATTAATACTAGATTGCAAAACAGAGGAACAGAGTCGCTTTGTTGCTTTAATTGGGGGAGCTGGTGAAAATGTGGCTCAGAGGAACTGTGGCTGGCAGAGATGCAGTGCCATGTTGAGCCCAACCCTGATAGGAATTTTGACTGTGCCATCCACAATATGCCCTGGGCTCCTACTGGAATATGCCAACATTTTCTCCTCTCCGTGGAACACGTTAGGGGGAAAGATAGGAAATCTGGCAGCAACAATGGCAAGAGTACTGGCACCATGCCAGGCTAGCCATGGGCGGCAAGCTCAAAGTTGGGAACAATGAGATCAGGGTCCATGACCCTAACTCACCTTCCAAACTGATTGATGGAGCTGAGCGATCACAGTAGGAGCACATTGTGTGACAACAACATTAGTAACCAGACTCAAAATGCGTAAGCATTGTATAGTGCTGCTGGGATGGGGAACCCCTTGTCCGTGGGCCAAAGATGTCCCATGGCCAGTATTTATATGGCCCCTTTCCAGTTCCTAGATCAAGCTTATGAACCCAGCCCTTACACTCAATTACTGAAGAAGTGCACTCAGGAGGAGGGGAGAAGAGATGCACTTGAGGGTAGTAGTGTATGGGCCTGTGGATCAGATCCATGATGTCTCTTTCCCTTCTCCCATCCTAAGTGGGCCCATCAAGTTCATTCTTGCTTTTATTCCTCAAACCCCTCTCTGGTTCACAGAAATTGTACTGATTTTCAAAGTGCCTCACTAGGGGGGAAACATTCCCCATGCCTGGTGCAGTGTCCAGGGAAACCAGGAGCAGATGGTTTCTTGCTCTGCTGAAGGACCCAAGGAGTTATAACTTGCAAGGCGATTCCTTCCTGCCTCAAAGAACAGTCAGCCTGACTTCCTCTTTTTCAGAACTCAACGCCTCCACAAGAGGAAAAGAAATTCCATGATCAGCCTTTGCTTTAAAAAGAAGTAGGAAGTTCTCTGGTTAAAGGAAATTTTACAACCAAAGCGTATGTGAGGTGAAGGAGGAAATGAGAGTTTAAAAAAACAAAGAGCTGACGGAAGGGATTTGCCCAAACTCTTTGTATAAGCGATAACTCCTACAGAGCTCAGCCAGAGCCTAGCCAAGCCCATGAAATAGCTCACTGTAGTCCAGACTACAACGGTCGCTTCAGAAAAGAACAATGAAGCGGAAAAAGTTGCAACAAATACTTCATTAAAAGCTAGGGATGGGAATACTGATTTAGTATTCATACTAATGTGCACTCAAGTAGACACTTCAGTATTAATACTAGTACTATAAAGCGAGTACTAAAATTCTGTTTATTCAAATTTGGAAAAGGTGCCGTTGCCATCTGCCGGGCTCTGTTTGGCTTGCTCTCTGCTGCTCTGCATCTTCCCCACTTGTTAATTGCAGCCCGGTCAATTTCACCTGGGCTCTGGCAATGCTACTGTTCTCTCATTCTGCTCTGTCTCCCAGCTCCGCTCTCCAGCCTGGGTTACTGCTGGCCCTCCCATGTCGGTCTCAGGCCCACCAACCACCCGGCAGCTGCCTTGTCTCACCTGTGCTGCGCCCTGAGATTAACTTGCTTTCTGCTTGTCCCCAGATGTAGGTGAAGAGGGTAGCTGGGGGCAGGCAGAAAGTAAAGTTGATCTCGGGATGTAGTGCAGGTGAGATGAGGTGGCAGTGGGGTGGGGCATGGGGAGGCAGGCAGAGGGGGTTAGAGAGCCAATTGCAATGCAGATGCAAAACACCCCCCACCCACTAAAAAAAACTCCAGCCCCTGGCATTCCTTCCCAAACCCAGTGATGCCCCTCATCTAGGCACAGCCAGCCCCCTTTAACCCCACAGCACCCCAGCCCAGAGCCACATGGCACCCTTTGAGCCCACAACCACCTCCAAAGCACCCCCACCCACTAAATGGAGCACCGGTGGCGTCAATCTTGCGCTGAAGCCAGCAAATTGCGACATAGAGCTAGTTTACAAACCTATGCCGTGGCTATGTGGATAGCAAAGAGGGAGTTCTTTGCTGCCCTCATAGCAGCTGCAAAATCCCGTCCAGCAGAGCTGTTCTGGGTGGTGTGGGGGCTGGTCAGTCTGGCCTCCCTCAATGCGGGGGTTAAGTCATCTTCTGCCCGCTGTGACTTTTTTTGCAGATTATTTTGCAGACAAAATCGCTCATATTCACCAAGACCTCGAGCCACACTTAATGCAGTGGAGGAGGTAGAGGGTGTAGAAGCCCCAGCTTGTCCAATTTTGTAGGATCACTTTCAGTCAGTGATGCCCGCTAACGTGGTGGGGGTGCTTGGGGCTGTTTGAGCCACCTCTTGTGAATTAGATCCGTGCCCGTCCTGGCTGGTTAAAAGCTACCGGGAGACATTGGGGGCGGTGCTGGCCGGGGTGGTCAACGTCTCCCTCCGGGAGGGCAGAGTGCCGAGCTGTCTCAAAGAGGTGGTTGGTACGGCCTCTGCTCAAGAAACCATCACTTGACGCTGACTCCCCTGCCAGCTATCGGCCTGTCTCTAACGTTCCCTTTTTAGAGAAGGTTATTGAACGGGTAGTGGCTCAGCAGCTCCAGGGACATCTTGACCGCGTCAGTTATCGTGATCCTTCACAGTCTGGCTTCCATCCGGGGCATGGCACTGAGACAGCACTGGTGGCCTTGGTGGATGATCTTCGCCGAGAAAAGGACCGGGGTCGATCGACCCTATTGGTCCTTTTAGATCTGTTAGCAGCATTTTATACCGTTGACCACGAGATGTTGGTGACATACCTGTGGGACAGTGCGGGGGTGGGCGAGATAGTTCTTGAATGGTTCCGCTCATTCCTGACCAGAAGAACTCAGTGGGTGGTGCTCAGTGATTGTTTTTCATCTTACAGAGACCTCCCGTGTGGGGTCCCGCAGGGTTCAGTTCTGTCCCCTCTCCTGTTCAACGTGTACATGCAGCCGCTTGGTGAGGTGATTAGAGAGTTCGGGGTGGATGAAACCTAACTGTATCTCTCATTTTCAACTGACCCAGGCCCGGCTGTCTCGGTGTTTACCCGATGTTTGGCAGCTGTGTGGGACTGGATGAGGGCTAATTGACTACGACTGAATCCTGACAAGACGGAAGTGATGCTAGCGGGTAGGTCAGCAGAGTTGACAAGCTCCATCGATTGATGGAGTCTGCCCTCCGCTGCCGTCCCAGGTGCAGAACCTGGGAGTGCTCCTCAAGGATGTGGTGAGGAGTGCCTTCCGCCAGTTACATCTGGTGCGACCGCTTTGGCCACTGGTTTTGGCTCTTGACCTGGCCACGATCATCCATGCTTTTATTGTCTCTTGGTTAGACTACTGCAACGCGCTCTACATGGGGCTACCTACGGTGATGGCTCGGAAGCTGCAGCTGGTGCAGAATGCGGCGACCCGTCTCCTGGTGGGGTTGGGCCACCGGGAGCACATTAAACCAGTGCTCCGATCTCTGCACTGGCTGCCAATAGTCTTCTGGGCCCGATTCAAAGTGTTGGTTTTAACCTATAAAACCTTACATGGCCTGGGCCCTGCTTATTTGCGAGACCACCTCACCCCACCCCCGGGTTCTGGATTGGCCCCTGTGGTCGTCTGGGGGCATCTTGCTGGAGGTCCCCCAGGTTTCCTGGGGGGCCACGCAGAATAGGGCGTTCTCTCTGGCCACGCTGTGGGGGCACGGTTGGCCCCAGACCTTCTAGCCTTCCGTAAGAACTGCAAAACCTGCTGTTCCATCAGGCATTTGGCAAGGGAGAGGGCTAGGGTTGGATGGGGTTGGGGAGGGAGGAGGGGGGAATTGTTTCTGTTTTATGATTGATTATGTTTTATAGTGCTTAAAATTGTTTTATATTATATTTATTATATGTTATTGTTAGCCGCTCTGGGCCGCCTGTAGCGGGAAGAGCGGGATACAAATCTTATAAATAAATAAATAAATAAATGCCCCCATTAACTTTAGTAGGCACTTTATTAGTTTTAGAAACCCCATGGATCTTTTTCCATTGACATCTATGGGAAAAAGCTCCCAATGACTTCAGTGGTAAATGAAACAAATGAAACGGTACAAATACTCAACAAAAATGAAACAGAAGTAAATACTAAGCAGAAGTAAATAAGTTCATCTCTTTTAAAAGCCCAATCCTTGATTCCTCTCCCATCATCTTTCCTACCTCACAAGCTTCTGTGGCCCATAGTTTTGTGAGCACAGTGGGACACACTGGGCATTTTTACTCACACCTCAAACTTCCGGATTTTTCAATCTTCTGGGTTTACAAGCCCATCAGTAAGTTCCGGATGCACTTTTCACACAAACACTGCCCTGAGGCAGCCTAAAGTAGCTGCAGCCGCAGCTGTAGACATGACAGGCTGCCATGGAAACCAAGTGACCACAGCTGCCTGGAGCAAAGCAGTTTACCAAGATAACTTTTTACTCACAAAAGTTCTGGGAGAAGTTCTACGCAGAAGTTCAAAGAGCCGGATGTTTAAGATCTGGGTGAGTGATTTAGACATGCACAAAGTTCAGGATGTAACAGCAAACATGCAGGAGAAATGTGTGTGTAAAAACACCCACTGTATGTCAAAGACCTCAAATCTGTTCCCCACAAGCTACATCTTGCCTACTGATTTATCCGATGCATGTATTCCAAGATTTATTTATTTATTTAAATTTTCATATCCCATCCCCTCCTGTCTAGGCAGCCTGGGGCAGTGTACAATATAAAATATAAATATAGATACATTTAAAACAACAAAACTTCATACAGGTCATAACAACCAACCCAACCCTCCCACTTCCCATCTCCCCCACCAAAAGCCCATCAGAGCAACCAGGTTTTACGTTGATGCCTGAAGGAGGGGAGATCCAGGGCCCGGTGGACCTCCTCTGGAAGGGAGTTCCATGAATGAGGTGCAGCAACCAAGAACGCCCTCTACAATGAGGGTGTCCCCCCCCCCCCCCCC
>QEPC01005573.1:2483209-2498486 GCA_003113815.1 Sphenodon punctatus | reverse complement strand
CCCTAACCCAACCCACCCACCCCATCTCCCTCGGGAGAAGCCTGGCGGAACAGCCAGGTCTTACATTGTCTACGGAAAGAGGGGAGGGAGTTCCACAGCCGCGGCACAGCCGCAGAGAACACCCTCCTCATAGTAGACACCCGGGAAACCTGGGGGACCTTGAGGAGGGCGCCCCCAGCCGACCGCAGGGGTCGCTCCAGGACCCAGAGGGTGAGGTGGTCCTGCAGATAGGTGGGGTCCAAGCTGTTTAGGACTTTAAGGTCAGGATCAACCCCTTGAATTGGACCCGGAAGACTACTGGCAGCCAGTGCAGAAAGCGAAGCATCAGTGTGATATGCTCACATTGGCCCGTCCCCATCAAGAGATGGGCCGCTGCATTCTGCACCAGCTGCAGTTTCCGAACCAACACCAAGGGTAGCCCCACGAAGAGTGCATTGTGGTAATCCAGTCTCAAGGTAATAAAAGTATGGATGACTGTGACCAGATCGGAGTCCGAGACATATGGCCTAAGTCAATGCACCAGGTGTAACTGGCAAAATGCTCCCTTTGCCACAGCCACCACCTGGGCATCCAGGCAGAGCTGCGGGTCCAGGAGCACCTCCAGACCTGAGAAACCAGGGGAGGGCAGACCCCATCAATCATGTGGGCCACCACTCCCTTGGCCTTCCTCACAACCATCACCTCTGTCTTGTCAGGATTAAGCCTCCAGCGGCTCGACCTCATCCAATCCCCCACAGCGGACAAACACCAGGTAAGCACTGAGACTGCCGGGCCTGAGTCAGAGAAAAATGAGAGATATATAGCTGGGTGTCATCAGCATATTGATGACATCTCACTCCATACTCCCTAACAACCTCTCCCAGAGGCTGCATGTACACATTGAACAAGAGAGAGGTAAGATGGAACCCTGCAGAACCCCACACGTGAGGCCCCGGGGGGAAGATGAAAACTCCCCCAGCACCACACGCTGGGTTCTCCTGGCAAGGAAAGAGCGGAACCATTCAAGAACAGTCCCGCCAATCCTTGCCCAGTCCCACAACCGAGTCACCAACAACTCATGATCAATGGTACCAAATGCAGCCGAGAGATCTAATAGGATAAGCAGGGTTGAAAGACCCCAGTCCAACTCACAGGAGAGGTCATCGGCCAAGGCCACAAGCACAGTCTCCATGCCATAACCCCGATGAAAGCCCGATTGCAAGGGATCGAGAAAGTTAACCCAGTCCAAATGCCCCTGAAGATGCTGAGCCACCACCCGTTCAATAACCTTCCCTAAAAAGGGAAGGTTAGAGACTAGCTGATAACTGGCAAGGGTGCCAACATCCAAAGATGGTTTCTTGAGCAGGGGCCACACCACCGCCTCCTTGAGACAGCCTGGCACCCCGCCCTCCCCAAGGGAGCCATTGACTATCCCCACCAGCAACGGCCCCAATGTTTCCCGGCTAGCCTTAACCAGCCAGGACGGGCAAGGATCTAATTCACAATAGGTGGCTCAAACAGTCCCAAGAGCATCCCCCGCATCTGAGGGCAACACCGCCCAAAACTCATCCCATAAAACAGGACAAGAAGGGGCTTCTACTGCCTCTGACCAGTTCCCTGCTGAAAAAGTCACATCAAAACTGTGGTGAATTTGAGTGATTTTATCAGCAAAAAAGTCCGCAAACAAATCACAGCGAGCATTCGATGGTTCTACGTCCAGGTGGAGGGAGGCCGGACTGACCAGCCCCCTCACCACCCAAAACAGCTCAGCCAGGCCGGACTTAGCAGACGCAATGAGGGCAACAAAGAAAACCTTCTTAGCTGTCCGCGCCGCAACGGCATAGGTACGTAACCAGACTTTATGCAGCAACCGGTCAACTTCAGTACGCAAATGACACCACCGTCACTCTAACCACCGCCCTTCCTGCTTCATCCACCGCAGCTCCCCGGTATACCACAGGGAGCTACATTGTCACCAATTCAGGAGCAGACGCCTGGGCCTCCGTTAGCACAGTATTCCACCTGGACATGAGGTCATCGAGCAAGCGATCATTGAGGTCAGAGGAAGCATCCCCTAGGGCTATCTGGAACCTTTTAGGTTCCATAAGCCTTCAGGGGCGAACCAACCTAACTGGTTCTACACCCTCCCGGGGGCCGACATGTGCCAGGATATCCGCCTGGAGGAGATAATGATCCGTCCACGACAACGGCACTGTTGACACTTCCCCCACCAACGAATCCCCTGCCTCAAGGACTGTGCAAAATATCATGCCCAGGGTATGTCCTCCAACGTGTGGGGCCCACTACTCTTTGAGATAGGCCCATGGTGGCCATGAACTCACACTCCACCCCTCCAAGACTGGCGTCAGCATTGATATTGAAGTCCCCCAGAACTTTTGTCCTGCTCGGTCAGTGTGTGCAGGGAGGCTGCCGTACAGGTGGGTGCATGGTATATCAGCAGTATCCCCACTCTGTCTCCAGCCAAATCCAACCCCCGATGGAGACCCTCTATACCCATGATAGATCGCACAGGGAATCTCCTCACAGACCAGGTATCCTTAAAAAGAATGACCACACACACATACACACACACACACACACACGTCCCTCCAGTCACAGCCGATGCTGCACAGAGTACCCAGCCAGAACAAGATCAGCCAATATAGACCCTGATTCATTGTCCAGCCATCTCTCGGTGACACATGCGAGGTCGGCCGCCTGGTCCAGGATCAACTCCCGGACCACAGTTGTCTTATTAGCCACCAACCTCGCATTAATCAGCATCAAGCCAAGACCAAGGACCCTCTGGACCCCGATCACCTCACCACCTGCCTGGGGGGCCAGTGAGCGGGACAGAAACACACCATCTGTCCCATCTCACAGGTCGAATCCGCCTCCCAGAAGAACCATAATTCCCTCAGCCCAGAACGACCCCTATGGCTGCAGACCCGACCCCCCCCCTTGATCCACTCCATCGACACACACCCCAGAGGCCGTCCCACCAGCTCCCTGAGGGAGATCAACACCCCCCCATACTCCGCTGCCACCTGAGGATCCCTCCCTCTCAAAGGGCTGCACCCCTCCCTCACACCAAGGGGGTCAGCCCTTCCCTCCCTAACCAAGTCCCCTTGTCCCCCTCCCTCAAAAATAAAACACCCCACCCTAATCCCCCTTAAAACAGCAAAAAAAAGACTCCACCCCCAGTCCTGCTAAGGGCCACGCCTAAGGGCCGGCCTTTAGGCATGGCGCTGCCGGGCAGTGGACCGCTTTTCGTACCTTCAAATCCCTCCTCAAGACCCACCTCTTTCACTCTGCCCTCCCCGACTCCTCGCTCCCCTCTCCTAACTCCTGCTGATACCCTCCATCCAGTACAATCTGTTACCTGAGGTCTGTGTACTTCTATCCTCACCACATGGACCAGTCAGTCATCATTCTCGATGTAACCAAGCCAAGCGCATGCAGCTGAGACCTCGCATCTTTGTGAAAGTTACACCCCTTGTCTCTCCCTCTGTTCCCCTTCCTTCATCTCCCCCCCACCCCCACCCTATTTCTGAGATTGTAAGCTCTAGGGCAGGGACCATGTCTACTCAATTAATTTGTAAAGTGCCAGGTACATTGCTTGCGCTATATAAATTCTTGCTAATAATAAATAATAATAATAATAAATAATATAATTAATACTTCAATAATGAAATAAGCCACCCAACGGTGAGTTGACAGTAAAGGTGTTAATTGGCTGCTGAATTGGACTGGACTGAAACCGGGGTTAAAAATCCTACCAGGTAGGAAATATTTGTTTCAAAGAGTGAGTTGAAGAGTTTTACAAATGATGGAAAAAACCACTGGGTTGAATCTTTATAGCGCCTGCTGGGTTACAAAAAAGAACACCACATGATTCTATAACTTGAGGCTCTGGCCGTTCTTTATAAAAGGATGTGAATGTTTTAAGCTGCAATCTACAAATCGCTTACTCTTCAGTAGGCCCACTGAAGCCAGCCCACTAAGTGACTTGGGAATCACAGCCTCAATGATCAGTCTGTGTTAACTGACATGGTAGCATACATTGTTTTTAATGGACAGTTTTACAGAGGGATTCAGTTTGGATGACATTAATTTCTAGATCTATCATAAGATTCATGTCAGGAAAAATAAATGAAGGGTTTGCAATGTAAAGGTGGTACCACATATATAGCGAAAGTCTTCAAGGTGCTTCTGTCACTTGTCAGGCAATCCTCCACCATTAAAGTCAATTAAAGTTTTGCTACTGACTTCAGTGGGTGGAGGATTTTGCCCTCAGAAAAGAACCCGCATGTGTGTGATCTGTGCATTTCTGTGAGGAAGTATTGTTGTGCCCACAAAAGGACCTTTCCTGCTTCATTGGAAAGGGGAGAAATTGTCAAGAAAGTTATTCCAGCAGAGACTTAGTTAACCTGTTTGTGGTATTTTCCATTGACTGCTTCGTTTGAAAGACTCCCTGGTGGGAGTTTTGACATGAATTTCCACAGAAACAGAGCTGGCTTTTACCTTCCCTAGCTTGGATGAAGGCCATTTTTAAACAGAGATGGTTGGGAGGAGGTGGTCCATGCGCACTGAGTGGAGCACTCATGCATGTTTGGGGAATGAGGTGGGGGGATTTAAACGGACCGGGGATGGGCTTGCCTTGTCTCCGCACAGAGTATCCTGGATTTTACCCCAGTACTCCATGCGTAGGCATGAATGGGTGCTGCGTGAGGGGAGCGTGCGCCCCCCCCCATTCCGCCTTCAGACAGGTGCTCAGGTGGGTGGGGGAAGGGTGGACCTGCATGGGCACATCTTGTGTAAAAACGGTCGAGGTGTCTGCCATCAGACAAGAGGGTTTTAGGGAGAGTGGCAAGGGGGCTTAAAGCACAGCATCCCAAACTATGTGGGTCAGGACCCCAACTGGGGTCACATCTTCTGTGGATGGGATCACAACCTGATTAATAGCTGATTTACTTAGCTATTTTAAAATTATTATTTCCCCCCCCCCCCTGCTTTTTTAAGACTTATATTTAAGTCTTAAAATAGGCTCACAGAGGCAAACATCTGGGAACCACTGCCTTAAGACCTAGACTGAGCCCTGTAGAACTCTATAGTAAGAAAGCCACCTCTCTGGATTGAAGTCTCTGGGTTTTGAACCAGAATCTCTGGGGGAAACCCCAATTACTCTGCACCAGTCAGAGGCACACCTGGGAGCCCTGAGAAATCTCGGACAGCTGAGAACAGCCAGGTCGGAAAAGGGCGGGCAATAGGGACTTTCCAATGTGGTCTTACCCCCGCAGAGCATCGTGACATCACAATGCTCTGTAAGAGGCAGGGTTCCATCTGAAAGGGCCATGATAACTCCTTTGTCCTGCCCTTGATGATGTGACCCCCTCCTCTCCCTCGGGGAGGGTGGTGGTTGCCCTGCTCTAAAATAGTTTTTCTCTTGAGTGATGGAAGTAGGACAGACATTTAACAAACCACTCTGTTCTATTCCTGGTTTTCTCAGTGCTTGAGCTAAATAATGCACGCCATCCTTTGGGTTCTGAATGCTCCCCACGGTGAGAGAGCATTTCCCCCCGGGACCTCACGTGTGGAGTCCCGCAGGGTGCCGTTCTGTCCCCCCTCTTGTTTAACATCTATATGCAGCCATTAGGGGAGATCGTGATAGGGTTTCAGGGCATGCAGTGTCATCAGTATGCTGATGACACTCAGCTCTACCTCTCCTTTTTCATCGACCCGGGCCATGCAGTCTCTTTATTTCCCCAGTGCCTGTCGGCTGCGGGGGCTTGGATGAGGTTGAGCCATCTGCAGCTCTTGTCAGGACAAGACGGAGGTGATGTTGGTGGGTGAGGGCGTGGGGGGCTTGGGAGTGGTTGAATCTCCTCTTGGGGGGGGGGGTGGAGTTCGCCCTCCCATGGTCTCGTAGGTACGGAGTCTGGGTGTGCTCTTCGATTCATGACTCAGCCTGGTGGCCGTGGCAGGAAGTGCGTTTCAGCAGTTACATCTTGTCCGGCAGCTTCAGACGTATCTCTCAGACTCTGACCTTGCCACTGTCATCCATGCCTTCATCACCTCGAGGCTGGATTACTGCAACGCGCTCTACGTGGGGCTGCCCAAGAAGCTGGTCCAGAGGCTGCAGCTGGTGCAGAATGCCGTGGCCCGTCTCCTTACTGGGGCGGGCCACGCCGCAGGGAGCACATGACACCTGTGCTCCGGGCTCTGCACTGGTTGCCTATAAAGCACTGGGCTAGGTCAAAGTGCTGGTTTTGACCTTTAAAGCCCTTCACGGCCTGGGCCCTGCCTATCTGCGGGATCGCCTCACTCCCCATGTGCCCGTGCGACCCCTGAGATTGTCCGTGGGGGCCTTTTTGGAGGTTCCCCGGGCGAGGCGGGTGGCCACTGATGTGAGATCTTTTTCGGTGGCTGCCCCTGTGCTGTGGAATTCACTCCCGGAGGAGGCTCGGTTGGCCCCCACCCTCCTGTTATTTTGACGTTTGTGTAAGACCTGGCTGTTCCTCCAGGCTTTTGGCAAAGGGNGGAGTTTTGGGGGGGGAAGGGTGAGTTTTATGATTTGTTTTAAAATTTGTAGATTTGTTTTATGTTGTTTGCCGCCCCGAGCTGCCTTTGGGCAGGAGGGACGGGATATATGTTTTAAATAAAAAAAATAATTTAAAAAAAATTGACTGGAAGAGTTCTGTCAGTTTAATCCTGCTTTCCGCTAGAATAAGGGCAGGTTGTGACCCCTCGGCGCCACACTGAAGAGCTCGGCTTGGATTCACAAACCACTTAGCCTGAAGTAGCTCTTTGTGCCCCCAGTGGTTTGTGGATTGCATCCCTCAGTTCAAGACTACACACATTGAGAGTGTGATTAAAGAGGGAAGTGGGGAGTAACTGGGACACCAATAAGGTGGCCATACCTCTACTTTAAAAGAGGATGCTTATGAAAAATACATGGTGCAGGGCTGCACTGGTTCCAGTACAGCCCTGCCCCATGTATTTTTCATGCATCCTCTTCTAAAGGGGAGGTATGGCCATCCTAGACACCAACCTGGTGGTTGACATGGGATGGGGTGACACCCAGTCCCCCCCATTGCTGTATCCCCTCCATGACTCTGCTGCTCTCATCCAGCCTCGAGGCCAGGAGTGGGGAACATCTAGCTTGTGGACAAAATCTGGCCCACAGCAGTTATGTTTATTTTGCCCCTTTCCAATTCCTGACTCTTGCCCAGGGATCCAGTCTCTACCCTCAGGCACTGAAAGAGTGAGCTTGGGGAATGGGAGCAGAGATGAGGGCATGCACTCAGGGGTGGATCCACGATCAATGATCTTCCCCTTTCTTCTCTCAGTCTGAGTGCTTAAGCGCCCCACCCTCCACCCACAGAGTTTGTACTCATTTTCAAAGAGGCCTGAGGGAGGGGAAACTTTTCCCACTCCTGCCCCAGGGCTCTCCTCACCCACAGTCACCTACCACTTTGGGGGAATCCCCTGATCCTGCTCTTGCTGCTGAGAAAAGGGATTTCTATGACAACTGCAGCTGCAGCCATAAATTAGAGTGAGAAAGATTCTTCTCCTCAGAACAGGGAGAGTTTTTCCTCATGAGTAATGATAGTTAAGTTACTCCAGAGAAGATAATACTCCTGCTCCTTCCACTCCCATGGTTAGGGAAAATCAGGCATTAAATAGCTTTTCCCCCCCACCCCACCCCTAATGCCTCTGCTTAGAAACTTGTAGGGAACTGCCAGCAGGGGACTCGGGGCGCTTTCACACGGACAAAGTAATCCTTGATAGAATCAGAGCTTATTATCTAGTATTCACAAACTCCTGTTCGTTCGGACGGACATTTTCATGCTAGATGACGTGACGTTAATCCTTGATAGTCTGCGTGAACACAACCTTACTGTTTATCGGGAATTAGAGTCTCCGGGATGAATTTCAGTCCCATGGTGCTTTTCATCCGTGCTCAGCACACTGATTTCAGGGATTGAAGAAAATCTGATTTTTTTCATTTTTCTGATTTCTGAGTTGGAGAAAATGGAAACTCATCCATTTGTTCTGCAGGTATTTGAACTTGGTGTTCCGCAATGAATTGCAGAATGATGATGGAGGCATCCCAGTGTTTTCCCTAATCCTTGATGATAATCTCGGATTTGCGGCTTTAATTCCTATTTAAATGTTCATGTGAAAATGCCCTCAGAGAGGCAGAAATGCTATCAACGGAACACAATAGGAGAAATGACAGGATTTTTCTGGGACTACAAAGGACTGAGACTGAGGTTCCGGTACAAACAAGCCTTGCTCCCCACCTTAGCCACACTTGTTTGGAGAGGTAATCTCTTCTTTCTCCTCACTTTTAACCCCCTACTCACAAGAACAGAGGGGCAATAAAGTAAGTGAAGAGGTACTTATCTCCCTGAAAGCCCTAGGGGGAACAAGCCCTGAAAATCAGAGTGGCAGAAAGGTTTCCCCCTTCTTTGCTGAGAATGTAACAAAAAATAAAACCACACATTTAAGCTTCAATGTAATTCACTTACTCTTGACAGCTCTGAATTTCCCACTGCCTCCCAATGCAACATTTTTTTTCCATGCCAGGCACAGTAAAGCTACTATTAGCATGGAGAAAAGCATTTCAGAAAGAACCATGCATAAGAGAAATGTTTCAGTGGGAAATACCAGAGCGCCGTGAAGTGTGTATGACCGTGTAAAATATCTAAAAGGAAGTGAAACTTCTATTGCCAGCACTCTTGTCCTGCTCCTGCTGCTGCTGCTGGTGGTGGACAAATTTGCTGTAGCTCATATGTCCAGAGAACACAGGCCACACTTTTACTGGGAGCCACTTTTCTTAAATAAGAGGTTTTTAAAAAAAGAAGAAGAAAAAGGCTGTGAATGTGAATAGTTGTCAATCATGGACTAACTATGGAAACCGCTGGAGCCACTACATTTAAGAAAGTCTATGTCTTTCCGAACATCTCTCAGCTTTATTGTTCACTAGTTGAATTCAGTTTCCAAATTTGGCATGGTGGGCATTCAGAGGATAATTGGTTTATCTGTTTCTCAATGACACATTTAGTAACTTTTGCAAGAGCAAGTGATGAACAAAAAATTGGTATATTCGGCTGAAAATTGCATCTACCAAATCCTATATAGACTCGCTGCTAAAGATTTCCCATAACTCTGTTTCTAGCCACAATGCAAATCAACAACCCCAACATTCTGAAAGTCCCACCTTCCCAAAGTGCATGTCTAAACGTTAGGTTTCAAAGTCCATTTTTAAGCAGCTAACCCAGAATGGCTGGTTTCCCAAAGTGCTGAGCTGCTTCTTACTGCCTCCTCTACAGGCCTAGATTTGGATTAACAAGCTTAACATTAGGCACCTAATTTTAATAAATAAATAAAAAATAAATTAATTAAAAATTCAGTCCTTGGAGCCAGATTTTGCAAGCAAGTCGCTTTCTCCTTTCTGTGCCTTACGTTTTCCCATTTGAAAATTGAAGATGGGGCTACAGGTCCCCATGAGGGTATTGTGAAGATTTAATGAATGTATGTAAAGTTCCAAGACATTTAGGAGGCCAATGTTATAGAATAAGTGTCCATTTTTATTAAGGAAGAAACTTTCCATACTGGTTCCATACTGAATCAATTCTCCACCAGATGGCAATGTTGTTCCAGCCAATTTGTGCTGAAAGATTGCTTCTCTCCCAAGGAAGACAGCTCCAAAGGTGAGGGTAGTCTAAACTTCTTGTGTACTGAAAATGCAATAAATGAGCTATTGGGTCAGGGTGAGAGAGAGAAAAGAACTTATCTAATCCTTTATAAAATTCTGGAGTCCTGTGCTACAGTTGTACTCCAACACAGTGCAGCTGCCAAGTGGTGTTTGGACCAGGATGTAAAATGCTGTGGTGTGCATATGTCTTAGTAAGAACTGACCAAAACTAACTAGTACTGGGATTTCCACATGATGTAGCTTAACATGGCTAATATTTTTAGCATCTAGGTTGGATGGATTACCTCCTGGCCACTCCAACCCTATCCCCCTTTTAATATAGCCCACCATGACCCCTTTTATTTGGCCTGCTTTGCTTCACTTGCCACCAGCCTGCATAGGGCTCTTGCCTGACCCCAGCCCCTAGGAAGTATGAAGTACTGGGCATACCTTTCTTGTGGGGCATGCATGCTTCAGGCTGTTTTTACATGATCACAGTTAATCCAAATTAGCTTTTAATCCAGATCCATTAATTGGGTTATTATTCAGGAGTAACTGTTTCCGCGATAATTTTGAACCAGAAATAAGAATTAATCCTGATTTGCAGTGTAAATAGATTAATCCTGATTAGGAGCAGCAGGAAGACTATGTAATCCCATGGTGCAGCACAACCAGATTTCACCATCTTCTTCTGCTCTGATTTCTGGGAGTACAGTGACAGCAACAGATACAGCAGTCACCTTGCAAAATGGAGGAGTCTTCACCTTGGTGCGGTGTATTTTAAATTTGGCGTGTCAAGCAGAGGCTGCTGGAAAAACTGCAGGATACCGTAGAGAATACATATGGCTAGAGAGGAGACATGTCTATCTGCAGCACTCCATAACGCCTGGGCCTCAGTCCGTATTAACTATTCACACAGTCACTAATTCAGATTGAGCTTAATCCACATTAAACTAAATCCTCAAAAATTAGGTTTCCAGAACCTGGTTTAAATTTTGAATCTGGGGTCATTAATTTGGACTAAAGTGTTCACACAATCAACTTAATTCACACTAAGAACTGCTTAATTCAGATTAATGCTCGTGTGAAAACAGCCTCCGTGTCTGCAGAAGCTCCAATAGTGACAGTTGTAGGCCTTGGGTAGGGAGAAACCCATGAGAGTGTGCATCTCTGTGCCTCGCCTCCACTTTTAAATTGTCAGTGTGGTCCCAAATCAATATCCTTCCCCACCTGTGGTCTAAATTGTTCAAGTAAACTGGCTTTGTTGTGACAGAAACTAAGTGGGCCAATGGCCAGGCCGTGGTGCTGTGCTGCAGTTCAGGTACAGTTCTTAGCCAGGGCTGGTCCTGGGTCCTGAGCTGTGTTAATGGTCTTGTATCTGCCTTCACTGCAACCAAGTCTCGGCAGCTAAATTACAGCGGCTCCTCAGAATTTCACCTTCCAAACCACAAAACACCAGCTTTGCCAGCCAGTCACAAAGCAGGAAATGTTTGTGTCTGTGCTAGTACATTTCTGCATATGAATGCATCTGTGTGTCGCTTGTGGCTCTTGAACGCATGAACATTTTTGGTGCATGATTCTTGGGGTTGGGAAATTTGGCCACGCTTGACATCAAGCATGATTTCATCACCTCTAGGCTGGACTATTATAACGCGCTCTACGAGGGGCTACCCATGGTGACAGCTCGGAGACTGCAGCTGGTGCGGAATGCGGCGGTCTGTCTCTTAGTCGAGTTGGGCCTCTGAGAACGTGTTACACTACTGCTCCAATCTCTGCACTGGCTGCCTATAGTCTTCTGCGCCCGCTTCAAAGTGTTGGTGCTTGCCTATAAAGCCCTAAATGGCCTAGGCTTTACCTATTTGCGGGACCGCTTCATCTCCTGGGTCCTGGATCGGCCCCTGCAGTCGTCTGCGGGTGCCTTCCTCAAGGTCCCCCGAGTCTTCCAGGGGTGGGAGCATGATGGAGAGGGCATTCTCAGTGGCCACACCAAGGCTGTGGAACCTCCCTCCCGGTGGAGGCCCAATTGACTCCGGACCTTCCCTCTTTTCGACAAAGTTGTAAGGCCTGGCTGTTCCAACAGGCATTTGGCGAGGGAGATGGGTGAAGGGTGGGGGGAGTGGGTTAGGGTATGGGGGGAGGTTGTCTTTTTAACCTCCTGCTTTGTGTTTTTATCTGTTTTTAATGTTTTATTGTTGTTGTTGTGAGCCGCCCCGAGCTGCTGTGTCAGGAAGGACAGGGTATTAAGTGCGTATAAATAAATAAATAAATAAATATAGGCTGAACTGACAACTGGTGGCCCACCATGTTCTCCTATCCCATAATTTCCTGCCACTGGATCTAATCTGTCTAAATACAGATCCTGTGGTTCATCCCCATTCACCAGCCCTGCCTGGGGACTATTCCCTGGAAAAGAAAGTGGCAGAATCTGGGCTCTCTAGGCTTAGTCAGGATGTAATCATAATTTATTATTATATAACAGCCAGTAAGTCCCCACCCGGGAAAGGTGAGTTCCTGTGGCAGCACACGTCCGTCCCCAGGGAGCCCTCCCCAGGCCAGCCACTGAAGCAAAGCAGGGCAATAATGAGACACCATGGGAAACCATTTGGACTATATTAAAAGTGAGGTGTGGATAGGGGTTCCCCTCTCCTGCCATAGACTGGTGCTGATGGTGCAATTGTGATACATATTGCAACCAATAAGTAGAGGACGCACTGCTCTGCATAGCCTGCAAATCCCTGTTGCATGATTGCTCACCATGTGAAATGCTACAACCGGGTTGGGCAAAGTTTCAAAGACCTAGAGCCTCATACTAACATTTTCATATTGCTGAGAGTCACAAGATTCTTGATTGTCAGCTTCCCCCGATCTTGGAGACAGGACAACATAGCTTTCCCTACACCTTTCCCCCCTCCCCCCGAATCCCTTTTATATAAAATCTCTGGTTCTCAGTTTGGCAGGTTTGGGTAGCAGCAATAGAGCTGCTACCCAAGCCTACAACAGAAATGCACTGTTCATGGCAGCCTTGGATGAGAAGGACAGCCAAGTCCTTCTCAGCATGTGGCAGCAGGTGGACTTGGAGGTGCGCTAGTGGTCCCAGCAGTGGGGGTGCGGAGGGAGCGTTAGGGTTACTATAGTGTCTGGAGTTTCCAGGACATGATCACTTTTTTCATCCACCCAAACCCATCCAGGGGGCATAGGCTGAACAGTAGAGTTAGGGTGGCCACTGAAGCATCCCCAGAATACAGGACATGGGCCCAGAATACGGGACATGGGGGGAGGAAGAGCACAGCTAGTTCAGGGCTCCTTCTCCCAGACAGGGCTGAGCAACAAGCACTGAGTGAGTGGTGGGGAAGGGAATGCAACAGTATTGGCAAAATCCCAGCCATGGGTGCATACTTTAAAAATCCACCTGGATGGGGTTGCGTAGATCAAAAAAGTGGCATGTTCTGGAAAATCCAGACTCTATGGTAACCCTATTACTTCCCCAACCCCCACCCCTCAGTGCTGGGACCACTGACTCACTTCCAAGTCCACATGCTGCTGACACCATTGTTCCTGCCTGGAAATCATGAGATCATGACGTGTGCGCTCGCTCTCTCTCTCTCTCTCGTGGCAGCACCGGTAGCACATGGAAAATACAGGACAAAAACATATTAATAGAGGACAATGGACAAACCCTTCCAAAACCAGGCCTGTCCTGTATAAAACAGGGCCAGTGGCCACCCTGTGTAGACTTCTCCATCTGTTTAGCAGCATCTGTAAACTCCCACTATCCTATGGCAGTTCACACCTTTGCTGTCAACACCCTTGCTATGGACCTGGAAGGTATGTGATACCCCTCCTCCCCCAGCTCCCATCTACAGAAGATTTACCATGTTTTTGTCCTCCAAAAAGCTTTCAGTTCTTCCAAGGGTTCAGAAGTTTTTCCCTCCCAGGGGCCATTTTGAAAATTAGTACAAGCTCTGAGAGCCACACAGAAGTTGGCTGTTTAAGGGATGCACCCAGGAAGAGGAGAATCCAGATCATGGATCTGTACCATAGATCTGCTCTCTCTCCTTGTGTGCATGCCCTCATCTCTGCTCCCTTACTCTGAGCTCAGTCTCTCAGGGCTTGCAGCTGGATCCAGGGATCAGAGCCAGGAACTGGAAGGTGGCCAAACTAGCCGTGGGCCGCATTTGGCCCCTGGCCTGAGGTTCCCAATCGATGGTTTAGGGGGACTGCTTGAACCCAGAAATCCTGCTGTCCCAGACTAAGGGAATGGTGTCTCCTCAAGCTGAAAAGCAGTGGACTCCCCTCTTAGGCTGGAGCAGCAGTGGAGTGGAGCTACGCAGTTGGTTGAGCCCTGTGAACAGTACCCAGCTGCCCACTGGAGGATCTCCTTTCTAATCCATTAGGGTAGAAGCAGAATTGGCAGCATGGAGGTAGAGGATGGGAGCAGCAACGGTAGGATGGGGGTGGGGTGGGGGCGGACAGGGACACCCCCAGAGCCAGAGGAAGACGGGGATCAGGAAGTGAATGAAGCTTTCATAGTCAGGGGATGGGCCCAGTTCTGTGTCTTGTGTTTAATCCCTTCACATGTATAACCCATAACTAGCTGCCACTTGTGTGCACCTGGCTAGCTCATGGGGGACAAGATCCTCCTGCATCCAAAGTTTCAGGGAGGATGCACAGCTGCAAGCCCTCTTGTACACAAAGCAAAATAAACACAAGGCAGGCGTGTCGCCCACACCCAGCATGCACACCCTTGGCTTTAATATCCCATGCAATATGAGAAGCGCACTCAATCACAGGCCAGATGTGGGTGTCGCCATCGCTTCTTTCTCAAGCATGATTAACTGCCAAGCAGCTGGGGGAGTTCGTGTACAAAGTATGGTAGAAATCTTTAAAACAGGAGGAAGCCAGTGCTCCTGGTTTCTATCCAGGTTTATAAGGCTTACACAATCAGCACATAAATAGGAGTGGTGGGGTATCTCCCCGTCATAACTTTCCCACTGAGCAATTTCAGCCAAATGTGGTAGGGGAGCAGAGAGCCTGAAGATCAGTAAGGATGCATAACAATGCATTTCATAACAATGGGTGCATCCTGAAAGAAAACAGGGTCACTTTTGTAGTTAAACATCCCATTGATTTTCATTAGCCATTGTCTCTCTCTTAGGAAAGCAGACTTCATTAGTCTGGGTGCTGGCTGCACAGAACTACTTGTTAATAATTGCTAGACAGACTCGTCTGGAACAGGAAGCATCATAGACTGGGCAGACAGAAGAGCACCACCTTCCTAGCTCTCCTAACGCTGGCCCTGCCTGACTGGGCAAGAATTAGCTGTTTGGAACCTCCTGTGTCAAAATCCAACCCAACTCGCTGTGTGATGGTTCGGAACACTCAAGGTGGAGATTTGGATATCTGCACAGCTCCGCAGTGGGGACCATGATATTGTGACTCTGGTTTCTCAAGTACAAGGCAGGTTTCATAGCCAGGAAGCCCTGAAGAAAGGAAAAGACCAATAGGTAGCCAGAAACTGTTCTGATTATTTCTCCCCAGTAAGCGATGATGTAATAATAATAATCTTTATGTAGCGCCTCTCACCCCCCCCCCCCC
>QEPC01005573.1:2445571-2472737 GCA_003113815.1 Sphenodon punctatus | reverse complement strand
TCGCCCGGGCTTGGGGGGGGGGGGGGGGGGGGGGGGGGGTAGGTGGGGGGCGGGAATGTTGGACTGTAAGGATGTAATTGGGGGTTGTTTTAAAATGTTTTAAAATTTATAATTTTTTTATTATTATTTGTTTTAAGCTGCCCTGAGATGCCGTAGGCATGAGGGGGTGGCTAATGAATGTGACAAAATAAAATAAAATAAATAAATATTTTGATAACTGGCCCTGACACCCGAAATGAAAAACAAAACAACAAACACAGCACTCTGGTATAGTCTCTTGCCTGCTTCTCTTGCTTCCAGTCTAAGAGCTGAGTTCCAGAAACAGCTGGCAACTCCCTCTTCAGTTCCTACACATTGGTACACAGTTCTGGGATTTATTTCCTTTGGTTGGGCACCACTGTCATGGGTTGGGGGCTCAGTACCCCACTTTAGGCTGTTGTGACTCAGTTTCCCTGGCTTGCAGCTTTCACTGGATCAGCTCTCTCTCTAGAACTTATTGAGCCTGCAGAGGAAACCTTCTTGTCACCTTTTCAGCCACAGAATTTCCCAGTACAGACTCTCTCTCTCTCTCTAGGTTCGTCTGTATTTGTAAACACAGAATTAACCCCAAACTGTGTCTCACCAATGTTCGGATTAACAATTCCACTGGACCATATGAAGTTCAGTAAAAGGAAGTTTAATGAATGAATCACAAATAAGTATGCAGTACAAGATTATACTCGAGAGTGCAGAAATCAAAATAACATAACCAATAACGCATTCCTATCTGTACTTGGGTTCTCCTAATTTACACTTACCCTAATCAAGGTCCAAGGGTGTTTCAGTTCATGTCACAGCCAGCGGTGGAAACTTGGCCGGGTCTCAGTCTTAGAGTTTCCAAAAAACCTTACTTTGTAGCTCCTTTGGCCCAGCCTGTCTCTAGCTGGAAAGATCTCTAGATGCAGATGAAGCTCTCCTTCAATGCCTCTCCGGGGTCCTTTGTGTAATTTTCCCACCTGGGGACTCTGTGCTTTGTCCACAGGAAGGAATCCAATTGCAACTCAATGGTCTATGGCTAGTGTCTACTGAGGTGGCTTAGGCTTTTCCTGAATACACATTTGGCATGACTTTGCCTTTCTCCATTACATGAAGTGAGTTTCCAGTTCTCAGCTTTCATATTACATACATGTTTAACCTTTACCGTTACACATTTGTTAGACCTGTAGTCTCCATCTAGCCCAGTGTCTCCTTGTGACAGTCTCCTTAGACAGAAGGTCTCTGAGTCCGTATGGCAGTTTATATCTAGTCTACATTGCAGTAGCAGAGACTTTCCATCTCCCGTCCTGACCCAGCCTTAGCCTCGAGAACAGGATGGACAAGACCCACAGGCAGTGCTTCATTTGTAAAAATAAAAATAAAAAATGAATTGCCAGGGCCCAAGTCTACCTCAGATGCCACACCTCCTGCCCAGAAACCACGTCTCCAGGCCCAGAGCTTGCCAGAGCAGGGAAATGAACCCTGTATTCCAGCTAGCAACCACTGGACTAACCTGCTTCTCAGGTTAGGAGTTCTTGTGATTTAATCTGAATGATGGCCAGTGCAGGGGGTAAGCAAGGAAAGTTATTAATGTAATGAAAGCTAAAAACACCAAATATCGTTTCCTTGGCAAATACTTATTCGGGTATTGGGTGGCCTATCTGAAAATGTGAATAATATTATTTATTTTGATTTCTCGCCTGCCTTTTCCTGAAGTCATACAGACCTGGTGCGATGATGGAATTTGCAAGGGGGTGTCCCTGGCTGACCTTCGGGATCATGATGGAACATAGGGGAGAATGTTTTGCACTGAGAATATGAATAAATATTCAAACACCTATTAATTTCATCATTACTCAGCCCTCATTTACCCAGCATGCTCCTGTGTAGCCAGCATCTGGTCATAAGTGATAAAACAAGAACTGCTGGATGCTCAACATCTTTGAAAATCTAACCCCAACTTTGGTGTGTATGTATGTGTGAGATGAGCTTTTCTGAAAATCTGGCCCTGAATTTGTATGTTGTTTGAAAATCCAACCCTAAGGTCTTTGAAAACATGACACCATGTTGGTTAACAGGGATACCAATCTCCTTTGTTCTGCATATTCTGTAGCAACATCCAGTTTTGGAGATGAGAATTTCATGAACTGCTAAACCTGTGTTTAGTGTCAGTGAATTAGGCCATACCAGTTGTGTTTCACTAGATGGATTTCCACTTCTTAAAAGAAGAGCTTTTAACCATTGTCCTTCATGCATCACTTTAGGAGAATTCTTGGGGTTATTATGCTGCCCCTCGAGGAAAGTTAAGACTATATTAGCATTATGTTGATGGATGATGCAGCCTTCTGACTCCTATATGTGTGATCAGCTCTATGAGCTATTGAGAGAGCTGGGGAGAAGGTAAGGTCTGTATTCCTTTCCTTTGAAGGCAATTTGTGCCCTTGGTTGCCAAGAAGGTGCAGGTCTGGTACTCCACCACATCCTTTCACAGGATATGGAGGGAAGGGAGTAAGACTTCTCACATCTTTACCACCCATCCGTGTCCATACAAGAATTAGATGGAATCTAGCCCCTGACGTAAAGTCAGTATTGCTGCCAGCACTTCCTCTGTCACACCAAGATTGCATAAGGGAAACAGGAGACTTAGGGTGTGCATCTCTGGAGCAGCGCCAGATTAGGAGAGGAGGAATGGGTTGCTGGGCGGTGTACCTGGAATCTGGTTGGGTGTGAGAGCAAAAAAAGCAGAAAGGAGAAGCAAGAGAGCACAAGAAGTGTCACTTTGGGATAACAGGAAGCAATGGTAAAGCTTGTTTATGTAATATATTTGCCAATGTGATGCCATGAGCTTCCTTCTGTTTACTCCATGGAATGCTGATCAGTGATGGGTAGTTTAGCTAGTTCTACAGACAAGAGAAAAATGAAGGCCTGTGTTTAGCAGAGGTAAAAGTACAAGTATTATGTGAAAGTATGTATCCCAATTCCAAATTAGGGGAGAGACACTTGACAAAAACAGACTAACATCATGCTCCAGTAGCAGAGTCAAACTTGCAGCATTTATGTATATTTTTAAGATGCTCAGATGATTAACATGATCCAGGCAAGAACATCTTCACATGAGGCACTCATTCTCTGTCAGAACTGGCTCCTGTAATAGGCAAGTGTTGGAACTGAGGGTGTGTGTAATATACCATACCTTGTAGGATTTGGCCCTTCAAAACAGAACTTTACTAAGAACTCAGAAGACATGCTTCCATACTGTACAGACGGCATGGGACAAGATAGAGGAGAGAGAGGAGAAGAGAGGAGACAAGGAGGAAAAAAACCCTGTTTCATTCCCTGACCCTCCCCCTACAGGACAAGCCCCATATTAAGTTTGCAGAGCTTGCAATGGGCTTTTACTCGTGACTGTTGCACAATCCAACAAGTTCATAGGCATGTTTTTTTAGCAACGCATAACCACTGCCAGTACCAGCCATTGCAAAATAATGATGACTTTCTGGATGCTGCTGGATGAGGCAGTCGACACTTTCCTTCATGGAAATTCATGGTGGGAAGAGGAAATGGGTGTTTTTTCATATGCCAATTGTTTATGCTAACACTGCTCCCTTACTCAAACCATATTCAAATTAGGGGTGGTTCAAACCAGCCATTCCATTTTAACTGTACAATTCCACAAAAATGGAATGGCTGGCAAAATTTTGATCGGAATTCTGATTGAACCATTTTCCGTATGTGCAAAATGGCCGCTGCCGTGCAATAAAATGTCGGCTGCTGTAGTACGATGACTGCCATTTTGTTGTATAGCTGTGGCCATTTCGCGCATGTTCATGACTATTTTGCACACGCACAAAATGGCTAACGTTTCTTTCAATTAGAATGAAATTTCATTTGTTTCAATTTTCAGTTGAAATCATCGAAACACCCAGTTCCAGCAGAAATGGAACATGGACAGAATCTCCACTTCACTCCTAATTCAAATCTAACATGGTGTATCGCTTCCTTATTGAGACAATCTAATCAACAAACAGAGAAAATGGCTTGCAAGTACATTGCATAGTTTGCAGCCCGAGTGGCTTTCAGAGGCAACTTCACGGGAACAGCTAACTGAGGAAAGTCCCACTAAAAAAAATGTGTATCTGTTAGTTGTACAAAGATTTAAATAGGTTTTGTTTTTGCCATTTTCTGCTCCCCTCAGTATGGCTGGCTGGGGCTGATACCGCTCTAGTGCTCCTGAGTACCATCCTAGCATGTGCCATGGCAACAAGTCCTCCCAGGGAGAAGTGGACATGCAAGCCTTTTCTTACCATCCTAGGATTGAAGCAAACTGCAATTTTGCTGCTCGCAAGAATTCTCCTTATTTTGGGATCCATTTCCTGTTGGTTTCCTGATGTTTGACTGAATTGGTTAAGGGCAGTAGATTGTACAATACATTAATTCACAATGCATTTATTATTGTTGTTGTTGTTATTGTTATTTATTTTATTTTTTATTTTATTTATTATTGCTCAAAAATTCAGTTGGGCATCGAGAAGTTCAATGAACTGAGAACTGGGATTTTGACAGGATATGTCGTTTTTGAGAAATCTCATTTCAGCCCTACTTGCATGCCATTGGAATAAATTAAAGAGGTTGGCCACGTGGGGAAGCTCTTCCTGAAATGTTCTAATTTGAATGTGAGCAGTATGGAATTTCGGCTCTGCAGTGCAGGCAGTTTGGGGTAGGCTTCCCAACCCTTGCCAGACCAGAATTACAGCCACACCTTCTTTTGTCACACCAAGGTTGTGTAAGGGAAGGAGGGTGCCGCTGGCTAAGGGTGTGTGAGTTTCTGGATCAGAGTCAAGTGGGAAGGGAATTAATGGGTGGATGGGCTGGGGGTATCAATTCAGGTCAGCTGTGGGAGAAAAACAGGCTTTAGGAGGAGGCTCTGCAATGGATAAGAAGGGAGTAATCAGAAGGAGTATTCTGCCCTGTAAGGGGAAGGGATGGAAGAGCTGAGGGTGTTTGTCTCTCACTAGTTGCTCAGGGCATCAGCAACCAATGGTAGTTCCATAATGACGAGATAATGTTTGGTTATGTATTATCTATGCTTGGCTTATTTTGCTAATGTAACATTTAGCTACCTGCGGGTCCAGGCCAGCTTCTGTTTCAGCAGAAAGAGTCCCACTGATTTTTGTGGGAGCTGTATAGGGCCCTTTGATGGCTAAATTTAACTTAGAACTGTGTGGCAATTTCTCTTTCTTCCCCAAATTAGTGGCGAGACCCTTGGCGAGAACAGATTAGTATCACACACTTCAGCAGCACAGTTAACAATCCAGTCTATTGCTTCAGCAGCTGTACAGAGAATCTGCCCTTCTGAGGGAGAAAGGGTGTCTAGTGCCCTCCTTTCTCTCCATCTGGATCACAGATGAAAGCCCTGCCAAAAGCCTCCCAGGGGTAGCCTGTAAAAGTCCTCTTCCTTTTTAATTTTTTTAAAAATTTAAATAAATTTATACCCCTCCCCTCCTGCCAAAGCAGTTCACGGCACTACAAGATATAATTATAAATACAAATACAACATTTCTGCCACACTGAGGCTGTAAAAAAAACAAAAAAAACCCACCATCAACTCCAACCACCCTAACCCAGTCCCCCCAACCCTTCACCCATCTCCCTCGTCCCAAAGCCTGGTGGAACAGCCAGATCTTACACTGTCTCCAAAAAGAGAAGAGGCTAGGCCTCTGCGGGAGAGAGTTCCACAGCATTGGCGTGCCCACCGAGAATGCCCTTTCCATAGCCACCTCCTGGGATACCCGGGGGACTTCGAGAAAGACGCCCCCCGAGGACCACAGGGGTGGATCCAGACCCTGGGGAGTGAGGCGGTCCTGCAAATAGGTAGTGCCTAGGCTGTGTAGGGCTTTATTGGTAAGTACCAACACCTTGAATCGGGCCTAGAAGACTATAGGCAGCCAGTGTAGAGAGCAGAGCACTGGTGTAATGTACTCCTGGTGGGCCATCCCTGTAAGGAGACAGACCACCGCATTCTGCACCAGCTGCAGTCTCCAAACCATCACCATGGGGGTAGCATGTTACAATAGTTCAGTCTTGAGGGGATGAAAGCATGGATGATAGTGGCCAGGTCAGAGTCTGAGACATATGACCAAAGCCATCATATGAGATGTAGCTGGTGAAAGGCACTTCTCACCACAGCCCCCACCTGGACATCCAGGAGGGAGCTGGGAATCGAGGAGCACTCCCAGACTACGAACCTGAGAAATCAGTGGGGGGCAAACCTCATCAATGATGGAATTCAGCTTCAGTAGTCTCGCCCTCATCCAGTCCCCCATAGCCGCCAAACACCGAATAAGCACCGAGACTGCCAGGTCTAGGTCAGATGAAAAAGAGAGGTAGAGTTGGGTGTCATCAGCATATTATTTATTTATTTATTTATTTATATAACATTTATATCCCGCCCCTCCTGCCCACAGGGAAGCCCGGGGCGGCGAACAACAATAATCAACAATATTGATGACACCAAACGCCAAACCTTCTCATGACCTTGCCCAGCGGCTGCATATACACGTTGAACAGGAGAGGGGACAGAATAGAACCTTGTGGGACTCCACACGAGAGATCCTGGGGAGATAAAAAATGGTCCCTGAGCACCACTCACTGAGTTCTTCTGGCCAAGAAAGAACAGAATCATTCAAGAACAATCCCACCCACCCCAGCTTGGTCCCGCAAGCGACTCACCAACAACTCATCGTCAATGGTATCAAAAGCAGCCAACAGACATAATAGAATGAGCAGGGTCAAACAACCATGATCCAATTCACAGCAGAGGTCATTGACCAAAGCCACAAGCAAAGTCTCAGTGCCATAGCCTGGACGAAATCTGGACTGCGAGGGATCCAGAAAATCGATACAGTCCAGATGCTCCTGCAGCTGCCGAGCCACAACCCGTTCAATAACCAGACTGGCCGATAGCTGGCGAGGGAGTCAATGTCAAGTGATGGTTTTTTGAGCAGAGACCGCACCACCGCCTCTTTGAGGCAACTCAGCATTCTGCCCTCCTGAATGGAGGCATTAACCCACTCCCACCAGCAACGGCCCCAGCGTCTTCCAGATGACCTTTAACAGTCAGGATGGGCACAGGTCCAGTTCGCAAGAAGTGGCTCTGGCAGCCCCAAGAACATCCCCCGCATCAGCGGGCAACACCCACTGAAACTGATCCCATAAAATCAGACAAAGCGGGGTTTCCATAACCTCTGGTTCTCCTATCGTAATAAGTACAGCGTCAAAATCGTGGTGAATATGAGCAATTTTATCAGTGAGGTAATCAACAAACATGTCACAAAGGGCACCTGAAGATTCCAGTTCCAGGCAGAGGGAGGCCAGACCAACCAGCGCCCTCACCGCACGGAAAAGCTCTGCTGTATGAGACTTCGCAGATGCTATGAGGGCAGCGGAGAACTTTTTCTTCACTTGCCCACATAGCCACGGCATAGACTCATAAACTAGCTCTATGATGCAATCTATCCGCTTCAGCACGAGAACAGTGCCACCGTTGTTCCAACCACTGCCCTTCCCGCTTCAGCTACCACAGTTCCTCAGTAAACCAAGGAGTCCTGAAGTGCCATTGTTTAGGGATCGGACGCCTAGGAGCCATCCATTCAATGGCCTCGGTCAGCAAGATGTTCCAAAAAGCAACAAGGTCATTGAGCGAACAGTCATCAAGATCAGAGGATAACTCCCCATGAGCATTCTGGAACCTCTCTGGATCCATTAGTCTCCAGGGGCGGACCAACCAAACTGGTTCCACACCTCTCCAGGGGCAGACATGTGCCAGGTGACAGGCCCAAAGAAGGTAATGATCCATCCATGACAAGGGCACAGCTGACACCTCCCTCACCAACGGATTCCCCCGCCTCAAGGATGGTGCAAAAATCAGGTCCAGGGCATGCCCTCCATCATACGTTGAGCTGATGACCACTTGAGACAGGCCCATGATTGCCATGGTGGCCATGAATTCACGCTCCGATATTCATGCCGACGCTGGCCTTGGAGGGGCAAAGTCCCCCAAGACTAATGTCTTTGGGGACCGCAATACCAACTCCGCTACAGCGTGCAGGGATGCTGCCGTACAGGTAGGTGCACAGTGTACTAGCAGCACTCCCAGTCTGTCTTCTGCCAAATCAATCACAAGATGAAGACCCTCGATACTCAACATAAGTTGCATCGGATACCTCCTAATGGGCCATGAAGCCCTAAAAAGAATTGCTACACTGTCCCTCTGACCATGGCTGATGCTACACAGAGTACCCTGCTGGAATAAGGTCAATCAGAATAGGTCCCGACTCAGTGTCTAGTCAGGTCTCCCTAATGCACACGAGGTTGACTGCCTGGTGCAGGATCAATTCCTGGACAGTTGTTGGCTTATTAACAACCAACCTCATGTTCAACAGCATCAGATTCAGGCCAGGGGTCCCCTGAACATGAACCACTTCACCGTCTGTTCGGGGGGCAGTGAAAGGAACAGGCACCAGGTACCTGTCCCGTCTCACAGATCAAACACTCCCCCCAAAAGGGACCATACTTTCCCCGCTCCATCACGACCCCTATGGCTGTGGTCTCCACCCCAGCTGTCCCGTTCCCCCTCCAGATCTCTCCTGCTCCCCAGGTGCTCTGCCCAGATGGCGAGGGAGACCCCTCCCCCCACCCCCTCATACGTCCCCGCTCTCACTGGGGGGTACTCAGAAGACCCCCCCTTGGGGAACACAACCCCCCCTCTCACCAGGGAAAATGACCCCACCCTCCCTATTCTAGTCCCATCTCCCCCCTTTCTCACTGGGGGAAGGAAACCTAACCAATAACCCCCGATTACAAAAATCCACCACCCAAAAAACCAAAATATACCCTCCCCCACCACCAGACTACCTCCAGCAAATCACTGCATTATGTAATAGCGAGTAAGGCCCCTAAACTAACCCCCCCCCCCCTTAAGACAGTAGCCCAACAGAATTACCCCCCAGCTCCCCCAAGCCACGCCAAAGGGCCCTTAGGCACAAGGCCTGTGGTGTGCACCTGCAGCGCTGCCAGCAGTTGTGCCGCCTTGCAAGTTCCTCTGAGGCCAGGTCAGGCCAGAAGCCGCCAAGAGGGAATCCTGGCCCCGCTCCCTCTGCCACCAGGAGTGGGGAGATAGCAACAGGGGGCCAGGGAATCCCCTTCCCTACAGTCAAGCTTTGCATCCCATGAGGCTCCTGGGGGCTTGAGTTCATGCCGGTGGCCCTGGAAGAAGAAAGGGCGAGCCCTCAGGGGGAGGATCAGCCAAAGATTTAGCACACTTCACTCATTCTGGTTAGGCTTGCCAGATCAGCATTTTATAAATAAACTGTTCTGAAATAAGAGGCACCTGACAAAACCTCATTTTAATCAGGATTCCTCTTCCTCCCACCAGATTCTACCCATGGTTTAAGATTCATTAAGACCGGATTATATATATATGTGTGAGAGGTTCACAGAAATGAGTAGTTGGGGTGTTTTATGTATACTAGGTATGGAGTTGGGAACTGGGGAGCTGCCCCTTTAAACTGGTGAGGGGAACACTTGAAGAGAGGAGGCCTGGTCTAGGCCAGATGGCGGCACGTGTTGTTGTGTTAGTGTGAGGGGCCCCCACCCAAGGCCTGCTACTCCTTGAAGCTGCCATTTGTACCAACCAAAAAAGGCCAGAACTTGAATTGAATAAACATACCTGTTTGATAAACTATTTACATGGACATAATTATTGTGGGGAACTTGGCTCCCACAAAGCTATAGGCGTGGGGGGCAGCAATAGCTCCATCCACCATTAAATTTGCCCTTGGGGCAGGAGGAAGGAGCACGAAGCAAAGTGCGGGTAAGTGTGGGACAGCCGCGCTCCCTAGCCTCAGCTGCCAGTGCCACCACTTCCCAAGAAAAGAGACTTCAGCCGATGTTAAGATGGCCAGATAGGCAAATTCTAGAGGACACTTATGAGGAATACAGGTTATAGGGCTGGATTGACTCCAATGCTGCTCCACAACCTGTATTTCTCATAAGGGTCCTCTAAAAGTTGCCTATCTGGCCACCCTAGCCGATGTCCTTACTGTTGGGAGGAGAGCCCTAAGTAGCCCCCTCCCCTTCCCACTGGGACTTGATGAGTAAGGGAGGCTTATCTCCCGCGCTACTCCCTCTTTGTCTCTCCAGTTGTTTCCCACTGTCCCCCACAAAGTTTGGGGGAATGTTATGCGACTGTAAACTAGGCCTGTCTCCTGATGTATGATAACTGGAGATATGACTGGCATGAGGGAGGTGTCAGGAAGACGGTGTTAATAGGGCTGGTATGGAGTAATCTGGACAGACTGACAAGGATAACTGGAAGGAAGTTTAACTCATCAGGGAGAAAGGAAGTCATTCCAATTACTGGAACACCTAGGATGGGCAGTTGACAGAAACTGTGTAACCATCTAATCTTATCATTCTGACCATTGCCCTTTTTGGCCTTTGACTATCCCCTTGTTTCAGCTGGAATGTGTAAGTTTCAGGGCAGGGCCAGTGTCTTGTTTTTTTGTGTTGTGGGGTAGAGCCCTGCATACCGGACCCCTAAGGGGACCTGTTCGGTTATGTTTGGTTCAGGAGCCCTTGCGGTCCAAGTCCCTTGGACTCAAACAAGGTTGGGCTCCCCATGAGCAAGAGACTATGCTATCACAGAGCACCAGGCTTCACATGGATGAAGCCATGTCAGGGAAAGAACAGTGAAACATCTTAACCTCGCCCTTTTCTTAACTTTTCCCCACCCCCAACAGGCTGGGGTGCTCTGTGGGCAGGAGGCCTACTCACATAGAGCGCCATGATGTCAAGGTGTTCTATGGCGGCTATGTCGGGAAAGGGGCAAGATTAAAACATTTCCCACCTGCAAAGTATTGTGATGTCATAGAGCTCCATTGGGGTGAGGCCTCATTAAAGATCAGGTCCGGGTACAGAAGACCCCAACTGCGTTGCGATGGGGTTTGTGTGGGTCCTGGTGTGGTCAGACTCATAACAGATGCAGGCCTGATTTTGGAATATGTGTAGGGCAAAAACATAGCTATAATAGGGATGGGTGGTACTGCTGCACCGAGGTCCACAAGCTTGAAGGACCCACGTGCACTGCTGCAGCTGCATCCCCTGCTGGGAAGGGCACTGCGGGACTCCATCCCATCGTCTTCATTGGGGCCTATTCTAACCTACCTACACCTCTGTCTGGTGCAGAGTTCTACTGTGAGTGCCTACCACCCAGTTCTGGAGGTTTGCATAATGTAGCACGTCGCTGGAAGAGTCAATTTTCTGTTTAAATTCCTAACTGCTCCCACTAAAGTCAGGGGTGGTTTTCTTGCAAGCACTGGTGCTTTGTGAAAACAACTCGAAGAAGGAATGGGCAAAAACAGAGAGTTTTTCCGTATTTTGGAACATGTGCAAGGCAAAGGTGAAGGTGTTGCAGCTGCACCAATGCCTACAAGCCTGGGGCATTCACACTCCCCTTACACTAGATTTCCAATTCAGCATATTCTCACCAACAGAAGTTGGTCCAATAAAAGATATTATCTGAACTACTTTGTCTACAATTCAGCACAAGCAATCACAAAATGGTTTGCCATTATCCTGCTGTCACAACCACCTTAAAAGGGTTCTACATGCTTATTTCTGGGGTAGGGCTTTGGGTGTGGTTGGAAGCAAAACTTATTTTGACCTGATGAACCAGATCGGCTGGATCCGTTTCAATGGGCTGTAACCGTGCAGGTTGCTACACAATCCTCGGGTAAATGCCTGCAGCCATACACTTTATCATGCAGTTCCCGACCTAAGGTCAGATACCTTGCAATAAATCAACCCATTTCAAACACGCCCTTGTGATTTGTTGGAACATCATGCTGGGCAGACACAGTGAAGGAAGCCAGCTAATAGCATTACAGCATCCAAGCATTCTTGTCCATTTTCTTCTATTTAGTATCCTTTACTGCCACTGCAGTTGTTCTATGTTTTGGGGAATGGGATTGTGTTTCACTGTAATTGCGAAAATAAGATACAAAACGATGGCCTTGAGTGAAAACAAACGAGATGATAGCCCACGTTAGCCCGGGACTCACCTGCTCATCAGTTAGGTCCTCACCAGATGTTCACTTGCTATGGCTTTGGGGCGGGTGGCCAGCTGCTATGCAATGCGTTGTTGGGAGACATTCAGCGATGCAGCCCGGGCTGGGCTAATCCTGGCTAACACGCCGCCTCTCATTTGTTCAGCCCTGCCCAGTCCTGCCAAAGGGTGAGGTCCCAGAATTAGCCCCGGAGGAGCACGTTGACCTAGTTCACTGAACAGCTGGAGGAGCATGCTCGTCTAGGCCCCGCTGATCAGCTGTCCGGCAGGTTGGGTGCATGTACTCCTCCAGCCTCACCCCACCCCACCCCCATCCGTTGTTTTGTGGCAGCTCTTCCTAGGGGCCCAATGCTTCTGAGAAAGGGGTCAAGAAATCCTGTTCTGTGTAGACAGCGCCTCAGGCCAGTGTGATGGCATCCCTCATGCCCAGGTTGGAGGGGAGGCTACTTGTGTGAACAGCCTTCCCTGCTGACACGAGAAGTGGTGGGTGCAGTGACCTTTGTCAGGACAGGGAGCCGCCTTGCTGCTGTCTTCTTTGTTTTTACTCCTTGACTCTCTTTTGGTTTAAATCAGGAGTAACTTCTTTGAAACCAATGTAATTATCCTCGTATAAGACACAAGCAAAAGAAAACCTTATTTTAAAAAAACCCCATTCTAATAGATTTTAAAGGCCAAAATTGGGTTCCATTGAAGTTGATGAATAAATTGTCCATGGACTTCAATAGATCCATGGTACAGACCAAATAAAAATTCTGAAGTAAACTCAGATGTATGAAGTCAGACATGCAGGTTGCCATCTGGAAACTGCTTACACCAAAGTAATTCCATTGATGTCAGTGGTGATACTCCAGAGTGAGGGGTTTCAGGAGGGCAGCCCAAAAAACAATGATCATGGGCTGGGGTTCTGCCTCTCTGGAAGTCAGTGGAAGTTTTACCATTGACTGCACTGCTTCCAGGGTTTCACCCTTGGGTCTCGTGAAATCTCTCATTCCTACTCCATTTAATACTAAGGTTTAGAACCTCCAGCCTGTGGGCCAAATCTGGCCCATGCCTGGCTTTTATTTGACCCTGCATCTGGCCTGTGGATCCAATGCCTCCCCTCAAGCACTGAAAGATTGAGTTCAGGGGGAAGGGAGCAGAGATGAGGGCATGCACCCAAGGATAGGGGATAGATCCATGATCTGGACCCATTCCTCCCCCCATCCTGATCATCCCTTAATCACCCTGCCCCCAACTCCTCTCTGGTCTGCAGAGTATGTGCTAAAATTGAAAGTGACATGCAGGAGGGGAAACTCCCCCCACCTCCACCCTGGGTTTACCCTATATATTCATTCAGCTTTTGGTTAACCAGAAATGTCCAAGGTACCCACAACATCCATCTCAACTTTTGTCACCAGTCATATCTTGCGACTTCACCTCCATCTATCCTGAGTATGTTGATCTTCAGTCACCCAATAACTTATTGTGATAGCAGGGCTGGAACCAGCTTCTCTATTTGCTTTTGTGAGTAAAATGTGTGCGTGGTGTGTTGTTGGGTTCAGCAAACCATCTCTTATCACAGCATCTGACCTCCAGTGCAATGGCTTTGTCTGTTTCTCATGACTGACTCGTACATGTTAAGGAAAACGACAGGCTTTCCCCATAGATTTTGAAGGCCAGAAGGCGGGGTTGGGACCCCATCTAGTCTGACTTCCTGAATAACACAGGCCATGGAATTTGACCCAGCCGTTCTGGCATCAAGCCCAATAAGTGCTGCTGTTTGAATTCCAGACCGTCTCCTAGAAAAGACGTCCGTTCTGGATGTAATGGTTTCAGATGGTGGGAGAACCCAACCCTACATGAGTTGTTGCAATTGTTAATTGGTTTTTGGCTGTTTAATTAATACTCCTTTATTTCCAGTTTGTTTGTCCAAGTTCCCCCTACTGTCATGTTTTTACAGTTTTCTACTGCAATAAAGGAAGAGATGGAGCCACAGGGTCTAGTATTCCCAGTGCCTTGGGCTTGCTCCCAACCGCTGCACTGGCTTGCCACACAGCTGCCTCTGTTGTTAACCATAGTGGGTGGCTCAACTTGGGTGCATTCATTAGCACCACGCTAATGACCTTGCTGCCTGTCTCTGCCCTAACCCAAGCTCCCGCTCCATCCCTTCCCTTCGTCCTAGAGTACTAGTGTCAAGCGTAATGCTAGCCAGGGAGGTCAGGTGAGACCAACAGGCAGCAGCACTGATGGTCTCTTCAGCACTGGCACTAATATGCCACACAGGGTGGTGACTGGTGGCAGCATTGCACACTGGTGTTACCAAAATTAATGCCAGCATCACAGGGAGGGAAGATGGCGATATATGTGTATGCATAGATTGGTTTATGGTTAAACCACTAAAAGCTGTAGCAGACAAGTTTAGAAGGATACCCTTGTCATACAGCAAGTCATACAGCAAGCAACATTGGCATGGAGATGTCTTCCCATCCAGACCCTTCCTAAATCCAGCAGCCTCCGATGCTTTTCATGCATCTCACCTCCCCGGCTAGCATTACGCTTGACGCTAGTACTCTAGGGAGAAGGGATGCTTTTCATGCAAGTCCTTTAAAATTTCAGTCTCTCGTGGTGCAATGCTCCACCATTAAAGTCAATGGGAGTTGAACCATTGACATCAATAGACGAAGGATTGCGGCTTCAGTTTTAAAAAATCTGTAAAATGGGAGTTTGAGCATTGCAAGTTTCACTTTTCAACAGCCCCTATGAACAGCAGTAATTTTAAAAAGGAATAATTAGTAGGAAATCATAGAAGATAAAAAGCCAAGAGTACATTATAATTTCAGGAAACACAAAAACATGTCCGTTAGCCAGGCTTTTAAATAAAAAGAATTTGAAGATAAGAGCAGCCATAGCACCAAATTGGAGTTTGCACAAGTTGCTTTAAATACAAGCCCGTTGACTAGCGCTAAACACTTGTTACATGGGCTCATTTTTCATTCTTTGGTGGAGCAAAATCATTTGAGCTGTTTGAGTCATCCTAATCTCGCATCAGGTAATAGTTTCTGTCACCCTTTTCGTAGCAGGCATGATTTACAGGTGGACAGTTTAAAATATCCATTACTAGCGGCTGGGCTTGTACAACTGGTAGCTGCTGCCTGAAGGAGGAGGCCTGCTCCCAGAAAGCCTATAGATACCACGTCCACAGTCAACGTTTGGTGGCAGTGGAGTAACAGCTCTTTAAATTTGTACAAAATGTGATGCTGTTTATTGCAGGGATTTAAAAGGGCGGGGGAGCAGGGAGTTTTAGGAAAGGCGCTCATGAGTTGTAAGCAGAGATGTGCCGCCAATAAGGAAAACACAGTGAACATGGGTCTCTGGTTGTAAGATATGCAAGAGGCCTTTAGGGTTGCTAGCCCAAACCATCACAGATAGTGAGGCAAGCCCCACCTGCAAATCATGAGATTATCTTTATAATCCTGAGATTTAATGTATATACTTCAAATTTCTTTTTCCCTCTGGTAGGGCTGAAGTAAATACATATTTTCATATTCACATAGATAATTTGCATATTATAATTTGCATATTTGCATGTTATCATTGATATATAATTTGCTTATAGCATTGATATATGGAAATTACAATATTTTCATATTCACATAGATAATTTGCATATTAATTTGCACATTATAATTTGCATATTATGGATGGAGTTTGTCCCTCTCAGGTCTGGAGTCTGGGGGTACTCCTCGATCTGCAGCTTCGCCTGGATCTCCAGGTTGAGGCTGTGGCAAGGAGTGCTTTCCGCCAATTACATCTGGTGTGACGGCTTCGGCCATATGTCTCTGACTCCTACGTGGCCACTATCATCCATGCCTTCATCACCTCAAGATTAGACTATTGTAACACACTCTACTTTGGGCTACCTTTGGTGACGGTCCTGAGACTGCAGCTGGTGCAGAATGCAGCGGCCTGTCTCCTTACGGGGACAGGTCGCTGTGAGCACATTACATCGGTGCTCCAAGCTCTGCACTGGCTGCCAATAGTCTTCCGAGCCCGAATTAAAGTGTTGGTGCTTACCGATAAAGCCCTATATGGTCTGGGACCCTCCTATCTGCGTGACCGCCTCACTCTATGTGCCCTGGATCGACCCCTGTGGTCCGCCGGGAACGCCCTTCTTGGTGTCCCCCGAGGTGGCGCAGGGGGCTAAAATGGAGAAGGTGTTTTCAGTGGCAGCACCCAGGCTATGGTACTCCCTTCCGGTGGAGGCCCGGGTGACCCCGGACTTTGCCTCATTTCAGAGACAGTGCAAGACCTGTCTCTGAAGAATGGGATTTTATTTCTTCTATGCCTCCCTTTTATGTATTTTATGTATTTGCTGTAGTCTACCCACACTCCCCTACCACCCCCATAGAATTGTGGTCACTCGTCAGGTGCCCTAGGCTGCTGGCTACAACACTATGGTGCTGAACATGCGTGTGCATCCCAACCAGGGCCAGCCTTAGGATTTGCAGGGCCCAGGGCAAAGATAAAATGTGGGGGCCTTGGTAGCTCCTCCCCATCGGTGGCAACCTCTATGGTGCCCTGAAGGTGGTCATGTTTGGGGCCCCACTGAGAGGGAGTGATTCCCCCACAATTTGTCCTGGTGAAAATAGAGGCCACTGTTGGGCCCTCAGAAAGACCGGGGTCTGGGGCGGCCGGCCTAGGTCGCCCTGTGGTTAAAGCCACTTCTGACCCCAATAGATGGGGGAGGGGGGACCATGTGGGTGTCACATGACCCCAAACACAGAGGAGATGGCCCTGGGGCACCACCTTGACCTGGAATTGCTTTCATTACGTGCTCCACATTTCTGGCGATTACGTCACGTGGAGTGAACATCTGGAAGCCCCACAACACACAAGCAGGTGAATCCAGGGATAATGCGGGCAAACGTGGGGAAATGTCTCATGCTAACAACCTTTAGAAAATGATGAATCCAAACTAGAACTGAACCAAATTTTTTAACCATTTTACCCTCTGGTCTCATGATGTCAACAGCGAAGGCTTTAAGAAAGTGCTCTCAGTAAATAAGACTTGTGATAAAATCTCATGAGTTGGCAACTCTGAGCTTCTTAGCTAATGTAGGGAGATACTATTGACTTGCTAACTACTGGTGAGTCAGTTGAAATGGATAATAGCTAGGATGAGCTGGTTGTTTATGTATGCACTAAATGGCATGTGCTTGAGTGTGCTATGATGTGTTGACCAAGGTATGAAGAAGTGTCTGATATGTGGCCATGTGATGATGCATCAGGAGTTGAACATTCTATGGACCAATTTCTTCTCTGTTACATTGGTGCCGTGTAACCTGAGTGGGGTAAATAGGACTGCTCTAGTTTATCTGAAATGAGTATTCAGCTCTGTATATCTGAACGCACAGATGTTAGGGATGGCTGCTCTGTATCAATATTAATACAGATCTTTTCAGATATTAATAATAATACAAATGTCTGTTGAAAATGGATATTAACTACTCTCTTGTTAAATGCTCTTTCTGCTGTTTTTCATTCACAGCAATAAAGCCTCATACTGCTGCCCTCACCACTAACATAAAACATAGTCTCACAAATGCCCCAAAGTTGCTACCCTTGCCCACGTCCTTAATGGACTTTCAAGAATATCTGTGCCTTGCTGTGTTGCTGTCACGCCCCAGCGCATCGCCCCTCTGGTTGCTAGGCAACGCGAGGCAATGCCAGGGGACGCCGCCGTGGACAGCGACATAGGCAGGGGCGCGGGGCCTGCTCACCCAAACCCCGAAGACGCGGGGATGCTGGCTCCGCCCAGGTGCAGTGCACGCCTGGCGGAGCAATGCTGACCTTCAGCGGGGCGGGGGTGTGTGGCCGCCCTCCTCGTAGGATGTGATAGGACTCCAGGGGGCTTAAAGACAGTGGCAGCGCTCAGAAACCCCACCGGTAATCGTTTGAGAGGCTGGCCTTTGTTAACTTGGTTCTTGTGTGTCTTGCGAGAGATTGAGAGGGTCCCTGTTTTGGTCCTTGTGTGTGTTGCTCCTCCTCCGTCTTCCCTGCTCTGCCCTTCCTTGTTCTTGTGTGTGTGTGAGAGCCTCAGCGTGTGTGGTTTCCCTTGCTCCTTCCCCCCCACGGTGTGTGTGAGTGAACCCTCGCCCCCTCCGTCCCAAGTGATTGTCCAGTCCGGGGGAGATCCTAGTCCCTCTCCTTCCCCATCCCCACCCCTGTTCCCAGACCCCTGCTTCCTCACCTCCCCCCTCCACGGTGTCCTGGGCCCCTTAACGAGTCCCAGTTTGCATTCCATTGAGTGGTGTTCCCTCTCTTCCCCCCCCCTCCCCTTCTGGCAATTGGGTCCTCTCCATCCCTATGATGAGTTGGGTTGCCCCCTAGACTGGTGGGAAAGCCCAAACAAGACCCTGAGGGAACTATTACCACCCTGGGTAACCCGTGGGAGAGAGACCCCGGCTGGCGAAACCCTTTCCCCTTCCCTTACCCCTCCTGTACCTTCCCCTTCTCCCTCCCTTACCCGTGACAGTTGCCCACAGTGCCCCACACTAGGGATGGGTGAATGCAATTCAGAAGTTCAGAGTTCGGACCGAACTCGACCAGTTCGGTCGACTGAACCGAACTTCCAAACCGAACTTGATTTTCGAACCGAACCGAATTTCCGAACTCGGCTTTGTTCGCCCATCCCTAAAAGATAATATTCCATTTAGTTCAATGGGGTTTGAATTTCCGAACTTTGTTTGGAAGTTCGGAGTTCGGACCGAACTCGAATAGTTCGGTCAACCGAACCGAACAACTGAACTGAATTTCCGAACTCAGTTCTGTTCACCCATCCCTACCCCACGCTATGCTGCCACAGCCCTAACGTATTCTGTCAAGGGTGAGCCCTCTCCCAATGCAGATCCCATTGAACTTGAACCAAACTACACGCAAAAACAACCCCTGGTAACTGGCTCAAAATAACAGGAATTTCTAAAATGGCACGTAAATGCGATTCATTCCTTCAGTTCCTGTTCCCCCTGTCTTGGCTCTGGTCTCTTCCGACTGTTTTGGCTCTCTTCTCCTCTCGGTGTCCTCCCTTACATTAGGTGTCACTATTTGTCTCCCACCTCTGCTGGAGCCAACTGAGCATCTTCTGTGGGGCTGAGGACTTGGTTTGTCTAGGTTCCTCCCTGGCCTACAAAAGTTACTCTCCTCACTTACCTCGTATCATTCCTGCATGCATTTTCCTGTTCCCTGGTGAAATCAATCAAGTCAAGCATCCGCTGCGGTAAACTCCCCTGCACAATAAGAAGGATGTGCCATGTCATCCACCATGGGGCCTTCTCCTTCCCCATTGCACCCCATTCACTTATGTACCCTCACAAATGCCTCACTACTCCTCCCTCCCACAGCTGACTGTGTTCCATTCATCATCAACATATGTGATCATCCAGCGCCCAGAGTTGTCACGACACCAATGGAGAATGGAGCACTACGTTGCCCTTGCTGCGGTGACCAGACCAAGTATGTTTGAACGTCAGTGATCAATGGGTCCAGTCATTCACATTAACTGTCACAGATGTCTACATTCCATTCTTCATCAACACATGAGGGCATTCAATACCAAGAGTCGTCAAGGCCCCAGGGCAGGGAGCGGACCAATATATTGCTCTTGCTGACCACAGGTTTGGCAAGTGTTACCTTGCTTCATGATACACAGCAAGCTATGTGGAGAGTCTCCATTGAGCAACGCTCAGGCATAGCCCCAAGATTAAACCTGGTGCCACAAGTGCGTTCAAACTGTCAGTGATCAATGTGTCCTGCCATTCACAATAACTCCTGCAGCTAGATGCCTTCTTAGCAGATGCATGAGGCAAGTCATCCGCTGACCAGAGTCACTATGGGTGTAAACAAATGAGATGATAGCCTACTGGAGTCTGTGTTCAGTCTGAGCAGCCCCCACTCAGCCCCCACTTCTGCAGAGCCTAATATATGGGCAGCCCCTGCATGTATTGCTTGTGCTTGTAGGCAACCACCACTCATTCCCTGCTCCACAGGTTTAGTCAGACAAACCTAACAGATGGGCAGGCGTTCTTCCCTGCTGTGCTTCACCCACTAGCCCCCCCCCCTGTATACCACTCCCATGAGGACACTGTCACACGGGAACCATGGGAAGAAGAAGCCACACCAACCCCTGCTATCCCTGTCCGCCCACAGAGGTTAATATATGGGTTTACACCTGCAAGGCCAGCCTTACAGTGGGGCAGTTTGGGGCGGCAGCCCCGGGCCCTGTTCCTGGGGGGTGGGGCCTGTATTCGGGGTCCCCAGCTCCCAGCCTGACAGTGGCTGGGAGCTGGGGTACCCCAAGCGTGGGGGACCCCTGGCCGAGTTCAACTCTGACTGACAGACAGTGCCAGTGGAGGGGGCCAGCGGGAGTGAGGGAGAGGCAGAGGTCCCACCTCTCCCTCAATCTGTGGGTGCCCCCCCCCTTGCTGTCTGTCAGTCTCGGCCAGGGGGAATGTGAGAGAGGTGTGGCCTCTGCCTCTCTTTCACTCCCCCTGGCCGAGACAGACAGGCAGCAGAGGGGGGAGGGCACAGAATGAGGGAGAGGCTCAGGCAGAGGCCCCATCTCTCCCACACTCTCTTGCAACTTCCGGTGGTGGCAGATGGTGCAGCGGCAGATTTAATCTGCCGCTGCTGTGCCCGCCGCCGGCAAGCGGGCCCAACGTGGCGCCTAGGATGGTGACGCCGATGCCACAGCAATGGATGGGGTAAGTGCTCACGAAATGGCTGTGCTTGGGGATGGGCGGAGGGGAGTGCCCCTTTGCCCATCCCTGAGCCCAGGTCCGGGTAGCACCACTTGATCGAACCAGGGAGCACCCCCTAAGCTGGGGAGCGCCCCTAGGCCCGCTGGTGGTGGACAGTGGGGCCCCGCGTTTCTCCCCCACCCCCCAGGCCTCACATCTCCTAAGGCCGGTGCTGTACACCTGACAGCACTTGGCAACCAGAAGTAACCTTTTGCTGTGTGCAGAATGCTGAGTTTATTGCACAGATTGCATACTTTATTGAGCATCTATATGAAAATTGAAAGCAAAAGTAAAAAATCAAAGTGAAAGCCATCAGTCTTTGCATGCTGTCAACCTGGTTTCTTGCATCCACGACTCACAGCAATTAACAGGCAGGTAGCAGCACACAGTTTTATTGGAGTCTTGCCCGCTGTGGGGGTGGAAGTTCTTCCCGATTCGCATAACCCTCCCTCCCCTCCCCCCCGTCAAACATGTGCCTCTTGTTCCCCCTACCCTAATTAAAAAATTCCATGCTTTCCTGGTGGTAACAACGATAGCATTTTAGATGACTTGGCATGTGCACCGACGTGCTTGTTACATGAATTAACAGTGCCGGTGCAGCAACGCGCACACACAACCCAGCATTAACATTGCAGAAACGTTTTGCCAATAGCAGCCAATATCTGCTCACACACACGGTGCTCAGCCAGCCCTGCAAGAACATATGATCAATAGTGGCCAATAGCTTCTCTATCACGCACGCACGCACACACACACACACACACACACACGACACTCAGCCAGCCTTGCAAGGACACATGATCAATAGTGGCCAATAGCTTCTCGCATCTGGTGCTACTAATCTTTCCTAGTCAACTGCCCAGCTCTTTAAGCTGTGCATACATTTGGCATATGGCCCCACCCCAAGCCCAGGATGGCATACTTTCCCTCATTGGATCCCTCATGCTATTTTCTGATGGGTGCCTTTTCCTGTGCATTTCCTATCTGCATTTGCAGATTAGCCAGCTGCAGGCCTGAACCTCTGCAGTTTCCTATTGGCATTTGCAGGCTGTCTGGGTCCGGGAATGGCAATAGGAAATGCAGAGATTCAGGTGTGCAGTCGTCTGCTATTGCACCCCCATGCCCTTGGGTGCAAGTGCATGGGCACAGGACTCTGGCCTACCCCCCGTTTTTGGTGCACACTTCTCCCCCCAGTCCTTTCCAAAACCCATCCCTATAGTAAGCATTTGTTTAATTGAAACATTGGATTCATATGTTTAAAGTTTAAACATCTGGTTTATATATTATTATTATTATTATTATTTTATTTTGTTAGATAATATACTATTATTTATTGTATAATAGTTATTGTTTGGCACTTGTTGAATGGTGCTGAGAGCACTACACAAAACCTGTGCATTAAAATATAATAAAACAATGTAAAATCTGTGTAGAAGCAATTTTGCTTGCCTGAATAAATTTACAGAAGTAATGAGAATCGGAAAACAAGACAAAAAACAAGACAGAATTTCACATGAAGATCCATATGGGAACTGAACTGAAATCTCCTGCCTCTTTCATAAAAAACATTGCAAAAGGCAGATGAGACATTTATTACAGCAAAACATTTCTGTTTGCAATAACTTCCTTCTTTAAGGTTTTGGGAAAAAAGGGTGCTCCTATAGATTCATTGGTCAAATCACATACTGAAACATTGGATTCATTGGTGGAAATGAACTATTGATACAGAATGGATTAGAAACATTGGATTCATTGGTGGAACAGTGACACTATAGATTCAAAAAATAGAATAGAATAGAGCCCATTCAATATTCCCCAAAAGTGGGCACTCAGATGTTGCGGGGTACTTTCTGAATCATAACCAAGAAAATTTGAATAGTTCAAAGCAGGGGCGACTCATCACGGGGCTATGAGGTGGTGCTTCACAAGACTAAGTGCCCACTGCCCTGGATCCTGAGTGCAGCTGTGCCACAGCAGCCCACCAGCCCCAAATCACTCACTTGGCTGCCACAGTGGTGCCACCATTGCTGTTTGCTCGGAGCTCCCGTTGCACATGTGCACAGCACTGTTTGCACGTGTGCAAGAGCCTCAGCAGCAGCGTACATGTGCAAGGGGAGCAATGGAGGTGGCGGAGCCGCGGCAGAGCTGGGTGAGTGTTTTGGAGCCCGGGGGACTGTGCTGGATGGGGAGAGGGGGCTGGGAAGAGAGTACGAGGGATGCATGTGCGAATGGGATGGGCAATTTCACCCATCTTTTATCCCTCTCGCAAATGAGTACTTCTGTCTAAGGGTGGGATAGGGGAGTTATTGGAGAGCTGGCCCATGAATCCATGGGCAAATCGGGGGCATATTTGGACCAATTGGGGAAGGAAGGGGGGGGCAAAGGGAAATCACTGGGGCAGGAGGGGGGACTAGATCTTATCAAACCACTTCAATGGATCACCTTCCCCCCACTTCTGGATCCATCTGCTGCTCTTCAGATCAGGTAAGAGGAAGAGCTAATTTTGATTACTATTTCGGTGGGGCCTGGGAGTGTGTGATGTTCTTTTTGGATTTTTTCTGGCTTTGTTTGCCCCTTTTAGACTTAGTAAAATGCTTTTTGGGAGACTAGGATATAGTTTTAGCTTCAGTCCCCAGCCTGGGGCCCCCAAGCCTACGGCTGCTGGATTTTTCCTGACTTTGTTTGTCCATTTAGAGTTGGTTAAATGTTTTTTGGAGGAGAAGGGCATGGTTTGGGCTTCAGTCCCCAGCATGGGGAGGGGACTGATCCTGCTGCATTTTTCTTGGTTTACCTCATTTAACTGGTAAAAATGGTTTTGGGGGAGAAGTGTATGGTTTGGTTTCTATTCTGGAGTGAGGCGGAAAGGTGGTTGTTGTCGGAGACAGACATCTGGGCTGGATGGACCATTGGTCTGACCCAGCAAGGAACTTAAGTTTTTTTGTTTGCTTAATGCTTCAGGCTTAGAGCTTTGCATCTTTGTTTGGTTTTTATTTTACTGTATTTTGATGTTTTTGTTAAGTGTCCCGAGTGCCATTGGAAGGGAGGTTGGGGGTTAGTATTATTTATTTTAGTCTTTTAATAATTTTTATAGCAATTAAAAATTAATTGTTAACTTTGGGTGACTCTGCCCACTACACCACCAGTTCACCAGCCATCACTGGCTGAAAGGTACAATCGCTCATAGAAACAAAGGCAGAGAAATTGAAACCAAGAACAGTGGAACTCTTGATTCAGAATGTAGAGTAGAATATAGTGGAACATTGGATTCCATGGTGGAACAGTGGAACTATCAATTCAAAATGTAGAATAGAACAGAATAGAGTAGAATTTTTAAATTGTTTTAAAATTTTTGTATTGTTTTTATTGAATGTTATTCACTGCCCCGGGCTGCCCTGCGGGCAGGAAGGGCAGAATATAAATTTTAAATAAATAAATAAATAAACTGGGGGGTGGGGGTACTTCCACTCCCAGCCACTTTAGCAGCTGGGAGAGGAGGGATTCCCCCACCCCCCCATACTCCTACCACAAAAAATCGTAATGAAAGAAAGCTGGGGAAGTTACAGGGAACTGGAGACCTGGCTCAGGTGGTGACTTGGGGTGCAGGGGCTGGGGACATTGGATTGGGAGGCCTGGGGAAGCCTTCCGGAGGCCTTCGTAGTGCTCTTTCTCTAAAGCCAGCTCTGCTGCTTCTCCCGGCCAGCTGGATGAAAATAACAAGCTGGCTGAGAGAAGCAAAGGGGCAGCTGCAGAGTATCGGGGAAGTGCTAGGAATGGCTCCGGAGACTCCCCCAGCCCATCCAAGCCAATGTCCCCAATCTCCTGTAGGCCAAGTTCCCGCCCAGCAGGTCAACAACTTCCTGCAACCTCCCTCCCCCTGCTTTCCTTAGAGCCAGGAGCTCAAATGGCGGGGGGAGGGGGGACTGCACTCCCAGACACTTTAGCAGCTGGGAGAGGAGGGACTCTTCCCTCTGCCCCTTGTGCTTCTGCAACTGAAATTAAAGCTGGGGAAGTTTCAGGGAGGGCTGGAGATCTAGCATGTGGGGGGATGAGCTGGCCTGGGGCTGAGGACATTGACTTGGGAGGGGGTTTGGGGGAGCCTCCCGGAGGAATTTCTAGTGCTCTCCGATGCTCTGCAGTCAGCTCTGCCACTTCTCCCAGCTGGAGATCACAGTCGGGTGAAATTTACAAGCTGGTTGGGAGAGGTGGCAGAGCTGGTTGTGGAGTATCGGGGAGTGCCAGGAATGGCTCTGGGAGACTCCCCCAGTCCCTCCCACTAGCCCCCTCCCAGTCCAGCTCCACTCACCCCCACTCTAGCTCACTGCACCCCTGCCAGGCGCACCCACCACACGGTCCAGCTCCCCTGCTAGTGGCTACCCCACGGTCCAGCTCCCTACCCCCCTGCCAGGCATACCCACCCCTGGTCAAGCTCCTTCCTCCCCCATCAACCATGGTCACCTCCAATTATCTGGCCCCCGGACAGTCATGGCCACTCCCCGCTCCAACTCCAAGCCTCCTCACCAGCCAAACCTACCTCTTGCATCAAGGAGCTTAAAATACAGATGTCTAGTCATCCATATCTCCCCAGTCTCTAACACAGGGATTGAGACATCTCTGTCAGCATGTAGGGAATGATGTTTGAGACACCTCCCTTCTTTGTAACACAATATGTATATTGACATTAAATGACATTAGCGACAGTTCTATTTCTTCTCACATGGTGTTATTTTTGAAAAACGGCATGTATATAGATGGTTGTTGTCTGAGGCCGATGTTTGAGAACCAAACACGCATGTGTGATATAACTATTTGTCCATTGACTACAATGACATCTTCTAGGTACGATAACTTTTGATCAACAATACAGATTTTCTTGTAAGAACCACCAGTGATTCCTTTAATTTTGGAACACATTAAAGTTAACATACGCTGCCAAATAAAGGAGAAATGCCCTGCAACAGGTTATTATTATTATTATTTATTTATTTATTAGCAAGCATTTATATAGCGCAAGCAATGTACCTGGTGCTTTACAAATTAATTGAATAGACACGGTCCCTGTCCTAGAGCTTACAATCTGAGGGGGGTGGGGACGGATGGAGATGAAGGAAGGGGAACAGAGGGAGAAACAAGGGGTGATTTCAGACGTTAGCGGCCTCCCTCTTACCACAGTCAATCCCCTGTGGTGGAGGAGAGGCCCGTAACGTCTAAAGGATTCCTGCCAGAGGTTCACCCCAGTGAACCTCCAGTGGGAATCAGATTAACCACGATTCCGGCGGTGAGGCCGGCCTCACCTCCGGAATCGTGGCTAGCGCAACCACGATCCAGGATCGGTAGAAAGTAATGTCTGTTACCTTCCGCCGGCCCAGATCGTGGCCCAGACCATGATGTGAGATCGGGCGCAGCGGCCGGATTGGATCCTGGACCGTGGTAAAAGGGAGGCCTGTCATGTCTGAAATCATCCAAGGAGTGTAATATTCATGAAGATGTGAGGTCCCAGGTGCACGCGCTTGGCTTGGTTACATCGAGAATGATAGCTGGTTGGTCCATGTGGTGAGGATATGAGTACACAGACCTCAGGTAACAGATTGTACTTGATGGAGGGTATCAGCAGGAGTTAGGTGAGGGGACTGAGGAGTCGGGGAGGGCAGAGCAGAAGAGGTGGGTCTTGAGGAGGGATTTGAAGGTATGAAGGGAGGGGGCGAGGCGGATGTGGGCAGGGAGGGCATTCCCAGTGTGGGGGGCAGCGAGGGAGAAGGGACGAAGGCGATTAGGGGAGCAGGGGAAGTGTGGGAGGGTGAGAAAGGGGACAGAGGAGGAGCGGAGTTCACAGACTGGAGTATGGAGAGAAATTAGTGCAGAGAGGTAGGGGGAGCAAGGTTGTGAAGAGCTTTATAGGTGAAGACTAGGAGCTTGTGCAGGATTCGTTCAGGAAGGAGGAGCCAGTGAAGAGAGGAGAGGAGGGTGCACGTGGTCAAAGCGACGGGTGAGGTGGATGACCATGGCAGCAGTTTTGGACAGAGTTAAGGGGAGAAAGGTGAGAGCGAGGGAGGCCAGTGAGAAGGAGATCACTGTAATCGAGGTGAGAGATGACCAGGACATGAACAAGGGTTTTGGCAGAGGAGACAGAGAAAAAAGTAGGGGCGGGCCCGGTATCAGTACCGGTACACCGGATTTTACCGGTTACCGGTTTCACAAAAACCGGATTCCCGGATTGAATCCGGTATACCGGTACCGGATTTATTGCATTGGTTTC
>QEPC01005573.1:2416398-2445066 GCA_003113815.1 Sphenodon punctatus | reverse complement strand
CCCCAAGGTAAGCGGCAAGCGCGCTGTAGGGGTGATCCCTGGGGGGGGGGTGTTAAACACCCCCACCCCCCCCAGGGATCGGGTCATACTTACCTGCGGCTGCGGGGACGCCGCGGCCGCTGGTGCTGGGGGGGGGGGGCTCGCCTCGGGGTCTCACTCTGTTGCACTTGCTGTTCTATCTTTTACAACAAAAAGCCAGGCTGGGCAGGGGGGGGGGGTGTCCCCCCTTCCACCCGCGCAGCCTGGACTCGGGGAGGGTTTTTTTTAAAAAAAACTGTTTGGCTGGGGCTGTAATTTTTTTTACATTGCAGCCATTTTTAAATGGCTGCAATATAAAAAAACCGGCACACTGAAATCCGGTACCGGGTCCGGATTACCGGGCCGAATCCGATAATGCCGGTACGCCCGATACCGGCATTATCGGATACCGGATTGTACCGGTTTCCCACCTCTAGAAAAAAGGGTGAATCTTAGCAATGTTATGCACAGAGAAGCAACAGGATTTGGCAACAGAGTCGATGCAGGGTTTAAAAGAAAGGGGTGAGTCAAAGATGAAGCCTAGGCTTCGGGCTTGGGGAATGGAAAGGATGGTGACCCCACTGATGAGGATCGACAGGGAAGAGGAAGGATGAGGGGGAAAGATAAGGAGTTCAGTTGGGAGTACAGATAAGGAGTACAGATCTGATTGGAAACCCAGAAGCAAAATCTCCCCAAACTTCAACGTAACAGCATAGCCGGCATTCAATAAGAGAGTTGACTTGCTTTAAATGAATAGAAATGTAATTAATTAAATTGCATAAGGAAAAGAAATTTCATGGAGCTGAAACTTTTGATTTCTGTCAATTCTTTGGAGTTACCACCTTGTAGCTAATCAATCAGGACTCTTTTTCTTTTCTATGCATTGCCTTGGATTAACAATCTTGCATATATCACTGAGACCTCATGCAATCTTTACTTTCCTGTACTTATGCTCTTACCTGTTTGACCTTCAACAAATGGATACATCTGGGATAGTGGTATTTTTTCATTTTAGCCTTGCTATAAAGCTGCTAGGGCCTCATGAGACCTTGGCTAAGTGACCAAAATAGTAGGACTCAATTTGGTTTTGCTCAGCATTTCCTTCTCTCTCCCTCTGTTTCTTCCCCCCTTAATTGTAAAGCACCAGCTACATTGCTTGGGCTATATAAATATTTCATAATAATGCCTCTGTGCCAATATCTATTGAGGATAAGCCCACTCACTGGGTGGGGTGGGGAGAGGAGGGTTGAATCATAAAAACTGGAAGTGGCTAATTCCCTTAAATTATCTAGTCTAGTGGCTAGCAAATATTTTTGACCAATGGACAGGTATCTATCTTCAGAATCTCTCACAGATCACTGTGGTCCTGACACCACTGTGATCTCTGCCTGGCACAGCATATGTGATAGCCACTAGCAACCTGCAGTCAGCATGACACAGCAAAGCAGATGGCTTGTGGGAGGGAGGGAATAAAAGGACAGGAGGGGGGTTACAATCCCTTAGAACCCCTGGTGAATAAAAAAAAATTTGTTGTTGTTTAATATGGTTCTACAAATCGGTTGGGACTTGTTAACATGGCCCTTACAATCCACGGCTTGGGAGTCACGGATGTAGTCCATCTCTCTTTCAGTTGTCTCTCTCTACTGTATTTCTCCCTTCCACTTCACTGAAAACTCCTAAGTTGCTTGCAAAGTGCAGGTGGGGAAAGTGCTGGGAGACCCTGCCTCCTAAACAGCATAGGTACCTTGGATAAATATCCCACTGTTGCACTCCTTAGCCAACCTAACCCACTGGAGCAGAGATCAAAATCACCGAGCAATAGGGCCTGCTTTTTTCCCTTCTTTAGTTATTTTTCTTTTTTAAAATCCCAATGGTAAGTGCCTTTTTAAGCAGCCTGAATCCTAAACACGCTTCAGTTTGTTTTCTCATTGTGTATTTCCGTTGGGAGATTAGTCTTGGGTATATTACAAATAGAGTGTGCGTGTGTGCAAGAGAGGGTGCAGACATATGAGCTGGGCGGGACTGATCTCCCGCGCACTGCGTTTAAATTGCACAGCCGCCGCCGCGGCAGCGTGCGATTTAAAGCACCGCGCACTTCCGGTTGGTCTGAATGCAACATTTCCGCCTAACCTGAACTGTTGGAGTGCGGTTTGAAAAGCTGCTCCGAGCAGCTTCGGGTTAAGCTGAAATGTGCGCACTCACCGCATTCAGACGAACCCGGAAGTGTGTGGTGCTTTAAATCGCATGATGCCGCGGCGGCGGCTGTGCGATTTAAACGCACGTCTAAATGCCGCCATAGTCTGCGGGCAGGCATTCTGCTGTCAGATGTCCCGCCATGCTCTGGGACGGGCCAAGGCACCGGGCCACACACGCGGGCACCCAGCCCCGCCTCAGGCTCACCCACCCTCACTCAGCTTGCCCTCTATTCCCCTCCCCGGCCGTGACATGACCGCAAGGGAATGGTGACAGCGCCTGCCATTAAAAGCCCCATAGTGGCCATACCTAGGCTGTGGAACTCCCTCCCGGTGGAGGTCCGGGTGGCCCCAGATCTCCCCTCCTTCCATCCTATCTGTAAAACCGGGCTGTTTCGCCTGGCTTTTGGTGAGGGAGGTGGGGTGAAGGGTGGGATGGGGCGAGAGGAAGGGGGATGGTTTGGTTTTGTCCCTTCCCTTCCTATTGTATTTTATGGTTTTATTGATTTCATATGTTTTAACATTGTAAATTGCCCCAGGCTGCTTGGAGCAGGAGTGGTGAGGTATTAAATGATTATTTTATACATAAATAAATAAATAAATGGTGGACCTCACCATGGGGCTGAACAGATGGGAACCGGGGCCAATGAGCAGTGGTTTGGTACCACAATTTGGGCAGTCTTATCCCACTTTCGGTAAGGCTGCTACACACTCCATCTCCGGCCTTTTTCAGAGGATGCAGGGTATGGCAGCCAGCTGCCCGTCCCCAAACATCTGTCTGCCGCCGGACATATGAGATAGTGCATCGCCTGGCAACAGAGTTTGAATTAGGGTAAGGCTGCCTAAATCGTGATACTGTCTCGTGTGACTGTACCCAGTGAGACAGGCAGGATACTGGTAGCCTGATAACTGTTTCGCAGTATTTCTTATCTAATGCTCCTTTTCTGCTGCTGTTTGTTAAAAAAAATATTATGACTGTAGATACAATTAAACTCAGTGCCATTCTGTAACTGGATCACAACTAGGTTGTGCAAAATGAAGCAATAATTAGGCAATCAGCCTACTTTGTATTAGCGAGCCAAACAATCAGTGTTACAGTTAATAAGTTAAGGAACTGTAAGCCACCCTGAGCCTAAGAGAGTGGGTGGGATAAAAAAAAAATGAATCTAAATAAATAAATAAATTCCCTTTACTAGCAGAATGAACCTGGTCAAAAAGAGATTTGTGGGTTGTTTTGTTTTTTAATGAATTAACTTTACTTGCAAATTAGAGCCAACTTGTCCGGTGCTTCACAACTCAGTCATCCTGTGTTTTTCTTTTGTGTTAATGCATCTAAGGAGGGGAGGGGAAACAGATGCAGCAAGGTGAAGTGATTTGCTGGACTCATTGGTCTGGAAGGGTCCTCTAGTCCAGTCTCTTGTACTGAGGCGGGCTTTGCCATATCTCACCATGTCAGTGGATGAATCTACCAACAGAAGCTACATGTCCAGCTAGTGGCAGAGCTCGGAACAGAACCTCCTAAGTTGCTGTTCTCTTCACTGGACCACACTGTCCAAGCTGCCAAGGATATCGACTCCTCCTTCTGCACTGTTTCATTTTCTGAATACAATTCCCATGCCCTCAGGCTGTTCTCTCCTTCCATATCTCTTGTCCTCAGCAGTTTGACAAGGTGGCGTGGCAGGGTTCCCCTTTGGTCCAGCCGCTCTCCAACACAAAATGAAGTCCGTATGAATGCAGAGATTTTGCCTCTTGCACAAGGGATTTAAAATCACTGCCAGGGATTTAGCGAGTGTGCACATGCCCCAATGATGGGAGCCCCCCAAGGGCAAGGGAGTGGGAGTTTCCTAAACAGCAGCCCACCCAAGTAGGGTTGCCATCCCTCCCCTTTAATCCAGGATGCTTATGAAAAATACATGGGGCAGGGCTGCATGCAGCCCTACCCCATGTATTTTTCATAAGCATCCTGGATTAAAGGGGAGGGATGGCAACCCTACACCCAAGGCTCCTGAACAGCTTTGGCCTCCCTGTGCAAAGTTTATGGTGCCACCCTGACTCCCAGTGAGGCCCCTTGGGGTGGCAGAAAACCCCCACCAGGAAGATGGTTTTCAGAGTGAGTGAGGACAGAACTCCACCACTGGCCACTTTGAAAATTTCCTTCCTGGTGGGACCTTTTCCAGGGGCAGAATGTCAGACCCACTCCCTTACCCACCTACTCTGAACATTCTCTAATGCTCAGGCTGTTTGCAGAAGGCCCCCCCTACAGTCCAGGGCCTCCACTCCGATGTGTCCCCTTGCCCCATAGTACGTTCCTGGGCACTGCTGATTGCTGCCCCTAAGCTTCTCTGAGATCGCACCGGGAAGTTCTCCTGTAATGGACAATGTTTAACCCTTCTGTAGGGAACTTTTTGCCCAGTATCTATTTGAAAGCTACTTTTATTCGTGTGTAGCCACTGCCAGAGGTATGTATGATTGGTTTTTTGCACAGAAAAAAAGGCAAAGGATTTACCCAGAGGAATTTGCGACACAGGCTGTGACATGATGCAGGCAAACGTGGTGTCAGGTACTGGGGAGGAGAGAGGGTGAGAAGTATAAGATTTGGATGCAGCACAGGTGCAGAGTTCTATTTTTGCTTTGTTTGCCCTCTTATGTGTCATTCCTATCATTAATTTAGAAAACTGATGGGCCAGTGAGTCATTTTGGGAGTGACTCTGGTAAGAGTAGAGTTCAGGAGGGACTTAAAGGGAGCAGTTGGTAGTAATACATCGAGGATCAGGATGATAATTTTAGGTTTAAAGAGCAGCGGGAAAAACATTCAAATCCTAAAACTCAGAAGGGATGTGACCCATGTTAAACAGAAAATGATTCATATCAAGTTGTCAGCACTACTTTCACCATCCATAATAATGCTGAAAATTCAGATCAAATGATTTTTTTGCCCTTAAGCATCAAGGTTTATCTGCTGCTTTTGAAGATAACAGTTTGCTTTGAATCTGAACTGATTTCAATTAAATTTAATTAGCTCTTTTTGCAATTGCACATTCTTAATCTTTATAACCCTGACTACAGCAAGTAAATACGTCTTGGGCTGAAATCCTGATACCACCCAAGATGATGGGAACTTTGCAATTAATTTAATGGGGGCAGGATTTTATCACCCTTTTTGAGTTTGACACGACTGCAAGTTTGGTTGAGCAAGCTGGACATTTGGTGGTGGAGGCTCAGAAAAGGGGAATTGACTAAAAAACCCTTCAAGGAAAACAAATTCCTTTGGTGGCTACAAACACTTCCAGGCTGGGGCTTAGGTTGTTGAGAACATAAGAAGTGCCATACTAGGTCAGACCAGTGGTCCATAGAACCCAGCATCCTGTCTCTGACAATGGCCAATCTCAGTTGCTTTGGAGAATTATCCAACAGGTCATAATGGGACGATCCATCCCCATTTGTTCACTCCCAGCTTCCGACAGTCAGAGATTATATCCCCCAAACCTATGTGGCTAATAGCCATTAATAGATGACCCTCCAAGAACTTATCCAACCCTTTTTAAAACCCAGCTGTACTACTGGCCTTGACCACATCCTCGGGCAAGAAATACTACAAGTTAGTATACTACTGCCGATAGTTAGTTTCATGGAGTGCCCCCTAGTTGTAGAGAGCATAAATAATTGAGAGCATAAATAACTGTTCCCTATTTACTTGCTCCACACCACCCATGATTTTATAAAATTCTATTCCCTCTCAGTCGTCCCTTTTCCAAGCTGAAGAACCTTCAGCTGTCAAGCCTGTCCTCGTACAGAAGCTGAACTGCACACAGTATTCAAGGTACAGTCACACCATAGATTATATAGAGGCATTATGATATTTTCTGTTTTATTCTCCATACCTTTCTGAATAATTCCTAACGTTCTGTTTGCTTTTTTGACCACATTGAGCTAAGGATTTCAATGTATTGTCCACAATGACCTCAAGATCCTTTTCCTGAGTGTTAACCCCTAATTTAGAACCCAACATTGTGTACTTATAGCTTGGATTATTTTTCCCTACGTGCATTACATTGCACATTAAATTTCATCTGCCATTTGGTTGCCCAGTCATTCAGTCCCACAAAGGGCGTTTTTACACTTTGCCGCTTTTTCCAGGCCTTCAAAAGTCTGGGTTTGGCAAACTCCCACGGGGGGTGGGTGGTAGGATTTAGATGCTCGCTCCCAACCGGGAGTCACCTGGCTGCTGTTGTAAACTGTGGTGCTGCACAACTCCCAGACATTTTGAGACCTGGACTTGTGAGACCTCGTCTCTCGGAGTTTTACAAGTCCAGGTCTCAAAATGTGTGGGAGTCGTGCAGCGCCACTGTTTACAATGGTGTCTGTGTTACTTTCAGTTGGGGGATGAGCTTCTAAATCACACACACACACACACACACACACACACCCATAGAAGTTTGCCAAACCTGGACTTTTTAAGTCCAGAAAAAAGCAGCAACATGGAAACACGCCCAAAATTCTCTTGGAATTCCTCAAAGTCTGCTCGTGTTTTAAGTACTTTGAATAACTCTGTGTCATCCTTACTCCTTTTTTCAGATCATTAATGAATATATTAAACAACACTGGTCCCAGTAAAGATTCCTGGGGCACTCGACTATTTCCTTCTCCCCATTGCAAAAACTGACCATTTAATCCTATCCTTTGCTTCCTATCCTTTAACCGGTTACCAACTCACAATAGGACACGGCCTCTTATTCCATGACTATTTAGTTTCCTCAAGAGTCTTATCAAGTGCTTTCTGAAAATCCAGATATTAGGGATGGCAAACCAGTCAATTGACTGGTCAAATATTGTCAGTTGATCAGTCAGTTGACCAGAACTGCACACAATATTCAAGGTGCAGTCGTACCATAGATTTATATAAAGGCATTATGATATTTTCTGTTTTATTCTCCATTCCTTTCCGAATAATTCCTAACCAGTCAATTGACAATAAATTCCTAGTCAGTCAGTCGACTGCCTATTATTTGACTGTGGTCAAATACTGTCAAACATTCCATGAAGCCAAGAATGTTGCTGTGTAGGTGGCAGCTTACCTTTTTTATTTCATTATTTATTTATTTACATTTATTTATTTAAAGCATTTTTAACCCGCTTATCCTGCCACAGGCAGTTCTGGGTGGCGCACAATATAAAGCATTAACATTAAAAACAACTTTTTAAATAGACAACAACGGGGAGGTATAAAAAATCCCCACCCACCCACCCACCACCCTAACCCATTCCCCCACCCTACCCAGGGCTACAAAGCCCTGAGGACAGCGGCTGGAGCCGCAGGCTGCGGCCGCAGGCTCGCGGCCGAAGGGCCGCGGCCAAAGGGCGCGGCACTTTAGGGGGCACTTTGGGGGACTGCAGGGGGTGGCAGGGGGGTTTCTGTGTTTTTTAGTGGGTAGGCTTGTTTTATCTTTAGGGCTAGGGTGGTAGGGTGGGGGTATTGATACGGGGGGTAATGTGGGGGGCGGACCCAGGGACTCCCCCTGGTGAGAGCAGGGGGAGGACCGGGAGGGTTGGGGGGGAGGGGGTGGCTCGGTCTCCCCGTGAGAGGGGGAGACCGAGGGAGAATGGGGAGGGTATGGTGGGGGGGGGGAGGGTTATGGGGGGGGAGGGGGGGAGGGAGGGCCGGGGGGCAAGCAGCCGGGTCTGAAGGGCCGGGATTGGGTGGACGGAGGGGAGGGCATGGCCATTGGGGTCGTGATGGGGCGCGGACGGTATGGTCCATGGGGTGGGAAGGCACGGGCCCCTAGGGGTCCACGGTGCCTGAGGGAGGTGGAGGTCATCACCCCCCCACTAAGGGGGAGGGAGGTGCCGGGTCCAGGGTCCGCGCGTGGGGGGCTGGTGCTGATGAATGCGAGGTCCGTGGTCAACAAGGCCCCGATTATCCACGATTTGATCGTGGATGGGGCCGTGGACCTCGCATGCATCACGGAGACCTGGCTGGATGATCTGGCCGGTCCAACTTTGGCGGATCTGGTTCCAGCTGGGTATGCCGTGCAGCATCAGCCCCGCATGAGCGGCCGGGGAGGAGGCGTAGCTATTGTTTTTAGGGAAGACTGGCCTGTTAGGAGGTATCCAGTGCCGGAGATTGTGGGTGTAGAGGCTCTGCACGTGGTGATCGATTTGGCTGGGGGCAAGCTAGGGGTGCTGCTGGTGTACCGGGCCCCTTCATGCCCGGCGGCATCCCTTACCGCTCTAGCGGAGCTGGCCTCGGAGGTGGTGTTGGGCTCCCCCAGGACTTTGGTTCTGGGGGACTTCAACGTCCACGCCGATGCCGGCCTTGTTGGGGCGGAGCGGGAGTTCATGGCCGCCATGGCAACTATGAACTTGTCCCAGGAGGTGATCTGCCCGACCCACGTGGGGGGACATATCCTCGACCTGATCTTCGGCTCTGGCCTTGAGGCGGGGGGTCCGGTTGTGGGGGAGGTGACAGCGGTGCCCTTGTCGTGGACGGACCATTACCTCCTTCAGGCCGGTCTTTTAGCGCGCCCCCTCCAGAAGGGGAAGGGACCAGTTAGGATGGTCCGCCCTCGGAGGCTGATGGAACCCCAGCGGTTCCAGGAGGTCCTGAGGGAGCTTACCCTGGATGTGGACGGTCACTCTGTGGATGAGCTGGTCCGGCATTGGAACATCTTGCTGGAGGAGGCCATTGACAGGGTGGCTCCGAGGCGCCTTCTGCCTCGGTCTCGTCACCGCAGGACCCCTTGGTTTACTGAGGGGCTGCGGTGTATGAAGCGTGTGGGCAGGAGGCTAGAGCGACGCTGGCGTCGGACTCGGTCTGTCTCCGATCGTCTTCTCCATAGGGCCCATTTGCGGTCCTATGTGGAGGCTGTGAGGACGGCGAGGAAGGAATTCCTCGCCGTCCTCATAGCGTCTGCGAAGTCGCGTCCAGCGGAGCTGTTTCGGGTGGTGCGGGGGCTGGTTAGTCCGGCCTCCCTCCGCCTGGATGGGGACTTGTCCCGGGCCCGCTGTGAGGAGTTTGTCATCTACTTCGCAGACAAGATTGCTCGGATTCAGGCCGATTTCGACGCTGGGTTGATAGCAGTAGGGGAAGAGCGCGGGGGGGCGGAGGGTCCGTCTGGTCCATCTTTATGGGGTGAGTTTCAGGAAGTGACGCCGGCCGATGTGGTGGATGTCCTGGGGTCTGTGAGGGCCACGTGTTGTCAACTAGATCCGTGCCCGTCCTGGTTAATAAAAGCTTCCGGGGAGACGTTGGGGACGGTGCTGGCGAGGGTGGTGAATGCGTCCCTTCGGCAGGGGAGGTTGTCGCCTTGCTTAAAAGAGGCTGTGGTGCGCCCCCTGCTGAAAAAACCATCGTTGGACGTAGACGCGCTCGCCAGCTACCGACCTGTCTCTAACCTTCCCTTTTTAGGGAAGGTTATTGAGCGGGCAGTGGCGCTCCAGCTCCAGGGTCATCTAGATAATATCGGGCTCCTTGACCCGTTTCAATCTGGGTTCCGCCCCGGCTATGGCACCGAGACGGCGTTGGTGGCCTTGGTGGACGACCTCCGCCGGGAGATGGATGCGGGATGTTCGACATTTCTCATCCTGCTCGATCTCTCGGCCGCTTTTGACACCGTGGACCATGGGCTGCTGTTGAGACGACTGCGTGACCGGGGGGGTCTGGACGGGACTGTTCTTGAATGGTTCCGTTCATTCCTCTCGGGGAGGAGCCAACGGGTGGTGTTGGGGGAAGAAACATCGAGCCCCCGCGCCTTACCGTGTGGCGTTCCGCAGGGATCGATCTTGTCTCCATTATTATTTAACATCTATATGCAGCCCTTGGGGGAGGTCGTGAGAGGGTTCGGGGTGCGATGTCACCAGTATGCTGATGATACTCAGCTGTACCTCTCGTTTTCTACCGACCCAGACCCTGCTGTCTCGGTGCTATCCCAATGTTTGGAGGCCGTGGCGGATTGGATGCGACAGAGCAGACTGAAACTCAACCCAGATAAGACGGAGGTAATGGTGGTGGGGAGGGCGAAGGGGGTGGTGGCCCCCCTGATTGGGGGGGTTTGCCCCCCTGTAGCTCAGCAGGTCCGGAGTCTGGGGGTCATATTGGACGCAGGCCTGCGGCTGGAGCAGCAGGTGGAGGCAGTCGCGAAGGCTGCCTTCCGCCAGCTTTATCTGGTACGTAGGCTGCGTCCGTATGTCTCTGGCCCGGACCTGGCCTCCCTCATCCATGCCTTCGTCACCTCGCGACTCGACTACTGTAACGCGCTCTACGTGGGGCTTCCCTTGTTCCTGGCCCGGAGGCTGCAGCTGGTGCAGAATGCGGCGGCCCGTCTTCTTACGGGGACGGGTCGCCGGGAGCACATTACACCGGTGCTCCGAGCGCTGCACTGGCTGCCGATAGTGTGCCGGGCCAGGTTCAAGGTCCTAGTAATGATCTATAAAGCCCTATACGGCCTTGGCCCCTCTTACCTTAGGGACCGCCTCGCCCTTCGCGCCCCGGAACGACTCCTGCGGTCTGCCGGGGGTGCCCTACTGGAGGTCCCCCGTGTTAAGCGGGGGGCCACGATGGAGCGGGCATTCTCGGTGGTAGGGCCGCGGCTGTGGAACTCCCTTCCGGAGGAAGCTCGCCTGGCCCCAAGCCTTTTGATATTTCGGCGGAACTGTAAGACCTGGCTGTTTGCCCAGGCCTTTGGGAGGGAGGGGAGGGGGGGTGATTTTTAATCCCCCACCTATATATTTATTTATACCACCTTGTCTTATTAATATGTTTTATATTTGTATTTTAAAAGCGTTTTAAATTGTTTTATTGTTGTTAACCGCCCCGAGCTGCTGTGCAGGATGGGGCGGTATAGAAATCTATTAAATAAAATAAAAAAATAAATAATAAATAAATAAATAAAATATCCTCCCCCCCCCCCAAAAAAAAGCCAGGCGAAACAGTTACGTTTTGCAACAGTGTCAAAATGAGGGGAGATCTGGGGCCAAACGGGCCTCCACCAGCAGGAAGTTCCACAGCCATTGGGCGGCCACCGAGAAGGCCCTCCCTATCGTGGCCCCCCAAGCAGTCTCGGCCTCTCGTGGGACCTCCAAGAGACCACCCCCAGATGACCGCAGGGGCCGATCCAGAACCAGGGGTGTGAGGCAGTCCTGCAAATAGGTTGGGCCGAGGCCGTTTAGGGCTTTATAGGTAAGCATCAACACCTTGAATTGGGTCTGGAAGACTACAGGCAGCCAGTGCAGAAACCGAAGAACCGGTGTAATATGTTCCCGGCGGCCCAATCCCACCAGGAGATGGGCCGCCACATTCTGCACCAGCTGCAGTCTCTGTACTGTCACCAAAGGTAGCCCCACGTAGAGTGCGTTATAGTGGTCAAGCCTAGAGGTGATGAAGGCATGGATGATGGTGGCCAGGTCAGAGTCCGAAACATACGTCCGAAGCCGACGCACCAGACGTAATTGGCAGAAGGCATTCCTTGTCACAGCCTCCACCTGAGCATCCAAGCGGAGTTGCGAGTCAAGAAGCCCAACCAGACTCCGTACCGGGGGAACCAGTGGAGGGCAGACCCCATCAATGATGGGGGCTGTTACCCCCGCTGCCTTATCCACCAACATCACCTCCATCTTGTTGGGATTCAGCTTCAGTCAATTTGCCCTCATCCAGTTCCTCACAGCTTCAAGGCACCCATTAAGCACCGAGACTTCCAGGCCTGGGTCTGATGAAAAAGAGAGCTGGGTGTCATCAGCATATTGATGACAGCATATTGATGACACCACACACCAAACCACCTGACCACCTCACCAAGTGGCTGCATATACACGTTGAACAGGAGAGGGAACAAAACAGAATCCTGTGGGACTCCACACAAGAGGTCTCGGTGTGATGAAAAATAATCACCAAGTACCACTCACTGAGTTCTTCCAGCCAGGAAGGAGTGGAACCAGTCAAGAATCATAGCGCCCACCCCTGCACCATCCCGCAGGCATGTCACCAACATCTCATGATCAACGGTATCTTACGCCATTGACAGATCTAATAGAATCAGCAAGGCTGAACGGCCCTGGTCTAATTCTCGACAAAGATTGTCAACCAACGCCACAAGCGCAGTCTCGGTGCCAAATCCTGAGCGAAACCCTGACTGCGAGGGATCAAGAAAACCGACACAATCCAGATTATGGTGTCATTTGTTAGCAAAGGCAGGAGTGAGGGCTGCTTTCCCCCTAGCCCTGAAGCAGTTTGGGGACACCCCTCCCTACACACACTCACACACCAGACTTTCCCCTCAGCAGGGCCGGTCTTACCACGGGGCGGTCGCCCTGAGCCCCACTCTTGGGAGACCTCACACTGGGGGCCCCCAGCTCCCGGCCTGGCAGTGGTCAGGAGCTGGGGACCCCGAGCACAGGGCCCCCCTGAGTCTCAGCCAGGGGGAATGAGGGAGAGGTGGGGCTTCTGCCTCTCTCTTACTCCCCCTGGCCAAGTCTGAGACAGGCAGCAGACGGGGCCAGCAGGAGTGAGGGAGAGGCAGAGGCCCTGCCTTTCCCTCACTCCATGCCCCCCCCCATCCCTGCTGCCTGTCAGTCTCAGCCAGGGGGAATGAGGGAGAGGTGGGGCCTCTGCCTCTCTCTCATTCCCCCTGGCCAAGACTGACAGGCAGCGGAGGGGACCAGTGGGAGTGAGGGAGAGGCAGAGGCGCCCCACCTCTCCCTCATTCCACTTCCAGTGGCGGCGGGCAGTGCGACAGCAGATTTAATCTGCCGCTGCTGCGCCCGCCTTAGCCTGACACACGGAACCAGCACAGGACCCAGGACAGCAATGGATGGGATAAATGCCCTGAATTGGCTGGTCTTGGGGATGGGTGGAGGGGAGTGCCCCTCCATCTGTCCCCAAGCCCAGGCCTGGGTAGCACCCCCAGACTGAGCCGGGGAGCATCCCCTGAGCTGGGGAGAGCCCCAAGGCCCGCCAGCAGCAAAGCCACCAGCAGGACAGTAGGGCCCCGCATTTCTCCCCCACCCTGGGCTCCGCAATTCCTAAGGCCAGCCCTGCCCCCCAGCCCCCATATACATAGCTATAAACAGACACTCCCTCCCCCCTGAATTTAGGAACAGGCACTGTCTGTGCTGCATCTTTCTCTTGAGCTTCTTCAGCCTCCATTCCCTCCCTTCCTCCCCCCCAGCCCACAATGTGGGGCTGCAGGAGATACTCTCTGCTAACAGAGAAGCCAAACCTAGCAGCATAGCAAAACATCTCCTACTGGCCATCTGCTGTAACTGCAGGTATCCCTGAACAGGGACACAAGCAGTTGTCACAGTGACAAAGGTCCATTGTGCTTGCTGCAGGAACTAGGGAGTACCCCCTTCCATGTGATCTGGCTGTCTGCTCTGTAAAGCTTTGGGGAGGGATTGAACTCCAATCTTCTAGAAAAACAGTAGCTGTTAGAAACAGAGTTGAAGGCTACTTGGTTGAATTAAACATGAGGGGATACTGTGAGACATTAAATGATGGCGAATCAGGGAAAGCAAGAATAATTTGTTTGGAAGTATTTTAGCAGAAAAGTATATGGGAAAGTCAAGTCGTTTATTGCGTGGTTGTAGACCATTGCAAAACACACAAAGCACACAGTCCCCGAGGGGATACATACAAATAAAATTTAAAATAACCAATGCATCCTATCGGCCGAGGCCCAAAGTAACCATTGATCAGACAGTTTACAGATATAGAACATAAACAAGCAGGCAAAGAAACCAACACGGGAATAACTTGCCCACATGAAAACTTGGCTTAAACTGGGAGACCCAGATTGAGATCCAAGGGGAAAGACTACACAGCAAATAATGCAACAAGCAGTATGACTAGGGGGTAAGAATAAAAATACCAACTAGTCTAAAATAGGGCCAAATTCTAGAAAGAACTTCTTAATATGGCATGCCCGTAACAAAAAAGTTGCAAAATTATTAATAATTTGAGGATATGCACTGTCCAACATTAAGGCTATCATTAAGAATATCATTAAGGGTATCATCAGATCTACCTGAAAACTTCAAAATAATGGATGAAAGGAACTCCTCTCTTAGTTTATCATATAGATGGCAGTATAAAAGGACATGTGCCAAAGATTCTGTTTCAGAACTATCAAACGGGCACAGCCTTTCCGTGCAGGGTATGCCCTGGAAACGTCCTTCCAAAACATGTGAGGGAAAGGCATTAACTCTTGCACTAAAAATAAACTGTTTGGCTCTTGCAGAAATGGAGGCAGCCAAGTAACTAGCCCCTTGCCCAGGCTCTGGTGCTCATATCAGATATGTCCGCATATGGGGAGAGGCCCTTGCCCTGGCCAGCTCTAACTGTCTTTCAGTATCGCTGAGGCGCAAGAAGATCTCCTTCCTGAGTGAGGTCAAAGGCTTGTGGGCCAAATAGGCCCTTGACTGCCCATTTTCCATTAAGTAGACCTCCGGCTTTGCAACCCACAGATTAACAAAGCTGTCCTCGCAGACTCCCTTCAATAATAACGAGCCCTGTTTGGTGTAGAATTTACACCAGAATTTTAAAGCCATTTCCATGGCTACCTGGTACCAGCTACTCTGTCCAAACTCCAGCCTAATAGCAGCATACGGGGTACCCTTAGGGGCTCCTATAAGGCACACTAGAAATCTTGCCTGTATTGAATTAATTTTATGCGCCAGGAAAGGGGCCCACAGTTCGGCACCGTACAAGATTTGTGACCGAACTTTGCTGTTGTAAATCTGAAGCACAGGGTAAATAGCCAGCCTCCCCTGCTGAGCAAATAGGCCCAAAATTGAGTAAGCCGTCCCTCTTGCCACTGCCAGAGCTCTTCCCACATATTCCTGCCAAGAGCCAGATTGATGGAATAATATGCCTAAGTACCTGAAGGTCACCACCTGCTGGATAGGATGGCCCTCTAACATCCACAAATGGGTTTTCTTCTTATCTTTATAAAGGGCTCGCGCCTTGAGCCCACCAATTACAGACCGCCATCAGTCTGCTGAGCACGGTCGCCAAGGTATATGCTAAATATCTCTTGGGGCAGCAAGCAGCATGGATCAAAGAGCACAATATTATTAATCCTGAGCAGGCAGGGTTTCAGAGCGGCAGATCCACTACTGAGCATTGCTTAATTCTGTTTCACCTAGCCGAAAAATACAAGGCATTGAATCAGCGTCTCTTTGCTGCCTTCCTGGATCTCTGGGAGGCTTTTGATTCTGTTGACAGGAATTTACTCTGGGTAAAGTTAAATAGCCTCCAGATAGATGGGAGGCTTCTGGGTTTGAATCAAAAACTGCATGCCAATTCTTCGCTGTTTGTTAGATTTAAATAGGGTGGAGCAGTTACGAAGGAAATTCCTGTTCGGCGTGGGGTGAGGCAAGGGTGCGTGCTAGTTCCGGCTTTGTTTAATCTATTCATAAACAATGTCATTTTGCTGATGAGCCAGTCGCACTTCTTTCCTCCCAAACTAGCATCTCACCCCATTGGATGCTTTTTATACGTGGATGACTTGGTTCTGCTATCTCAGACCCAGGTCGGTCTTAAAAGGCAATTGGAGGCTTTTTTACATTATTGCAAAATGAATCAATTTAGGATTAACTATAACAAATCCAAAATTATTTATTTATTTATTTCAATGATTTATACCCCACACCCTCCTGTAACCAGCTTGGGGCGGCTTCCAACACTTCCAATTTCAACAATACATAAATACATTATAAAAACAGTTTAAAACAATCAACAATATTTAAAACAGGGCACGAAGGTTAAAACAATAAAACAGGGTGGGGTGGGGGAAACATAGCCCTTGCCCACCCCCCACCCCCAAAGGCCTGGGTGAACAGCCAGGTCTTACAACACCGCCGGAATGACAATAGGCTTGGGGCCAGAAGGGAGTTCCAAAGGCGCGGCCCAGCCACCGAGAATGCCCTCTCCATTGTGGCCCCCTGCTTTATGCGGGGAACCTCCAAGAAGGCACCCCCGGCAGACCGCAGGAGCCGCCCTGGGGCACGGAGGGCGAGGCAGTCCCTGAGGTATGAGGGGCCCAGACCGTAAAGGGCTTTGTAAACCAACACCAACACCTTGAACCTGGCTCGGCACGCTATTGGCAGCCAGAGCAGAGTCTGGAGCACAGGTGTAATATGCTCCCGATGGCCCGTCCCCGTGAGGAGACGAGCCGCCGCATTCTTCACTAGCTGCAGTCTCCGAATCAGGAACAAGGGAAGCCCCACGTAGAGCACGTTACAGTAGTCCAGCCTCGAGATGATGAAGGCATGGATGAGGGAGGCCAGGTCCGGGCCGGAGATGAACGGATGCAGCCTCTGCACCAGATACAACTGGCGGAAGGCAGCCTTAGCGACTGCCTCCACCTGCCGTTCCAGGCACAGGTCTGTGTCCAATATCACCCCCAGACTCTGGATCTGCTGAGCTATAGGAGGGCGAACCCCCCCAATCAGGGGGGCCACTACCTCCCTCGCTCTACCCACCAACATCACCTCCGTCTTATTGGGGTTGAGTTTCAGTCTGCTCTGCGGAAAATCCATTCCGCCACAGCGGAAAAATTATGGTGTTTTCCAAAACCTGGCCCAGGAAAATAGGTTTTTGAGTACTTGATAACCACGTTTTGGAGCAAGTAAAGGTCTTTAAATACTTCAGACTTAATTTTTATTATAATGGGTCATGGAAGGAGCATTATTCCAGAGCCACCCAGGTTGGAGGGGGTGTTGCTTCTGCGATCTACAGGTTTTTTTCTAGTACTGGTAGAATGGAGTATAAACTTGCTACCCAAGTATTTAACAGTAAGGTTCAGTCCCAGGTTTTATATGAGGCTGAGCTGTGGGTTCCTATGTTCCATGTTAATCTAGATAAGGTCCAGTCACGATTCTTGGCTGTACTGGTAAAAGCCCCTAGGGGGACTCCCCTTGCGGTTATTCGGATGGACTTGGGTCTTGAGAGTTGGACCCAAGCAGCTTGGGCTCGGGTGTACAGGTTTTGGAATAGAATTACCAGAGATAACGGGGGTGGGTTGTTATCCTGGTTAAAGGAAGATCCTTTCACCAGTAGGTGGCGGGCTGAAGTGGAATCCCAGCTAAATAAATTGGTTTTTTCCCAAGGATATCTCCTTGATAAGAATTTTGCTGTAGCAGGGGCTGAGATCTCCCAAAGGTGGAGGGATATCAGCTGGCAGAATGAAATTGCCAGGATTCATGCTGCTCCCCGTATGGGAATCTACTTTCAAATCCAACCCAGTCTTCTTAAAATGGTCAATTAATTTTCTCTTTCTTGCTCTTCCTGGGGGAAAATGCTTCTTTTTGCAGCAAGGTGTAATGCACTGCCCACCAAGATTTTGGAAGGCCTTTATGATGGGACTCCTTTCCAGCAGCGAATGTGCCCTTATGACTTTATAGAGGTAGAATCCCTGGAGCATGTTTTTCTTCGCTGCCATTTATATGATGAGTTAAGAACTACTTATCTTGCTGTACATCTTGCTAAATTTATTGGTTGCACTGATTTTTTTTCTCCTCAAATGGCTTCTTGTTGACAATCCTGATGAGAAAAATTTAGATGTAATTAGGTTTTTGTTGGCTGCTATGTCACTTCGACAGGCATTCTTGGCTTTTAAGCTTTCCCCTGAGGAGCGGTCTGATGGGAATTGACTTAGATTTTTATTTATGTTTGATGTCTTTTACTGTTTTGTACTCCTTGTGAGTTTATGTTCGATGTATTTTATTGGACCTGGCCAAGCTATGACCAATAAACTTTCTGAATCTGAAAATCTCATTGGAGAAAACCATCACCTTGGATTTCCCAAAATTGATTGTTACGGCCGCAAAGGCAATTAATTGCCTAACTAGGCCTATACGCGTTTGAGATAGAATAGCCACGTTGTCCGCATAGCAAAGGCAACTCACTGCCCTAAAGGCTAACTTTGGGCGGAAAAACTTAGGGTCTACCATAATAGGGATCACATCATTGATATAATAGTTGAAAAGCGCCAGGGCCAGCACACACCCCTGCCTAACACCCTTGGACATCTTAACTGGGGCTGTAACATGGCCTTGCGAATCAACCTTAACTACAAGAGAAGAATGGGCATATAGAGAGGAAATCAAAGAAAGAAGTCGCCCATCCACAGAGGAAGCCCGGAGTTTCTGCTAAAGAATGGCCCGATCCACAGAATCAAAGGCCGCCTTCAAGTCCAAGAAGGCAACGTAGAGGGCACCATTCAATTATTTGTATTTACTGATCAAGTGAAAAAGAACAAAACATTGTTCTATTGTTGGCCACCCCTGCTGAAAACCAGCTTGCTCTGGGGTTAGGGCTTTGGACTGAGACATCCACTCTAACAGTCTGTTCAGAAGAAACTTAGTGTATATTTTGCCCACCACACAGAGCAAGCTGATAGGTCTATAGTTGGCGGGATCTGCTCTAGGGCCCTTCTTGTAAACAGAAATAACCACCGCTATGCCCCATTCTGATGGAATAACTCCAGAGTTGTTAATAGCAGTGAAAAGTGCTGCCAGCAATGGCACCCACCAGTCTTTACAGGATTTGATAAATTCAATGTGAATGAGATCTAGTCCCGGGGCCTTGTGATTTTTAAACGTATCCACCAGAGCTTCCACCCCCGCCTCTGAGACGGGAGGCCAGGGATGGCAGTCCACCAGATCACTGGGGGGACTGTTCTGAGGCAAAAGATGGTTCGAGGAATATAATTTCTGGAAGAATTCTGTCCAATCCAGGAGGGGAACTGGGAAAGAGGAATACCTCAATTCCCTCCTAGTTGAGGCATTGATCAACTGCCAGAACCTCCGGGCATCCCTTTGATCTGCCGCCTGCAAGAGGCTCAACCACTGCGCCTCCCGGTATGCCTTCTTTTTAGTTTGTATTAAAGTTCTATATTCCAATCTAAGTACTGCATACTCAGGAGGCAGATGACAGCTACGCCCTATCCTGTAAGCCTGATACATACTCTTTAATTTGCCCCAGGTGGCCCTACACTCCCTATCAAACCAGGCCTGTCCCATATAGGGATTTAAGTTTGAATTTAAAGAAGTCTTTGATAGGCTCCGAATATGGGCCTGAAGGTTTGAACACAATTGGGAGTACCCATCCACCACCGTCATATCACTAGAGGAGAGAAGAATAACATCCCGCAACTGAGCACTATTGGGCAGAGTAACCAAGGAAGCCAAGGAGAGGGCCAAGGTGTCATCCCATCGGGGAGCCCTAATGATGTCCAAATGCGTTAAATCCGGGGCAGGGGCACCCATAGAGCACACCTGCAGCCCTGCAACATGTATCATAAAATGTAACACCCATTTTATCAGTGTTAGAGTGTCTGTGTGAAAAGGGCCTAATTCAAAACAGTGTCAGTCTGGAAGAAGCATTCTTGCAGATTGTTATCTATAAGTTTTTGAAGTAACCCAGAGGCATCCTTCGCACCACAGAATTCTTCCCTTGCATACAAAATAGAAAGCTCAGTCTTTAATCTGTCTTTCTGCTGCATTGGATAGGCTTCCACTACCTCTTTTAATGCTTACAGTGCAAAGTGGCTGTTGTGAGCTTCAAACAGGTCTGCTTGCACCAATGTTGCACTCACCAGATGTTTGGTGAATGCAAATCTTTCCTTTGCATGGGAGATAATGTTATCACAGACTTCCACTGCTAGACATTCTAGGTGCTCCCTGGTCCATCTTCTGTGGAGCCGAGACTCATCTGGCAACTCTGAGCACAGATCTCTCACCGTATAAATGCTTTTAATAAAGTCTGTAGTAAATCTCTGGATGGCTACAGAGTCTGTGTGTCTTGTCTGGAGTTGGCTGTAGAGTATATCAACATGTGGCATTATTTTGTGAAACAGGAACAAAAAGATGATGAACTGCCTGTTGTCTTCCAGCATGTGAATAAAAACCCAGTGGCCTCACAAACACCACCAGCCTCAAAATTCCCGGATCTTATAATTGTCAGAGCACTCAATGAATGCCTCTCAGTGCTTGTAGATCAAATTCACTATCTGGTAATTAAAATTCCACTGTATTACAGGTGCTTTGGGAAGTCTTTTTTTAACAATTGCATCCAGCACTTCAGTTCTTTTAGGACAAGATGAAAAGAAAGCTGATAAGCCAGACAGGCCTGCGAAGAATACTTTCACTTCCTTGATCCTGGACACTTCCTTGCTGCATGATTAAGTTTAGTTGATGGGTATAGCAGTGAACATAATGTGCACTGCGGTACACATCACATATCAGCTTTTGGACACCTCCATGCATCACATTTTCTCTTATCATAACTCTGAGCAATCAGTTTATGCTTGTTGGTGCCCTGAAGGAAAACAGCTTCTAGTTGTCATAGCAATGCTGCAGCAACAGTTTCAGCATGTGAGTCTGGCAGCTTGGTAAATCCATAAAATCCTTCCACAGCCAAGCCACTGCCATCAATGTACCGATAAATCAGTACTGATTGGCAGTGAGTTGACACATCTATGGTGTCATCGGCCTGGAGAGCCATATATTCAGTAGACTTCAATTCCTGAGTGATGAAGTCCCTAGCCACTGTGAGCATGCAGTCCAGTAACTCATTCTGAATAACACTGTCACACTTTTCAAGTGCTTTTCCATGGCTTTGCTGATCATTGCCATCAAATTCACCAGGAACACACCAGGATTCAATGAGTTCTCAGCTTCATCATGTCCACGTAATGGCTGGTTCAAAACCACCACAAAAATGTATACAATCTATTATTCTTGGCAGAATGTAGTGGTTGTGCTCTACTTCCTTGTTATGCTTTTGAACTTGTGTATAGTGTCCATCTAGTTTTTCTGGAATGTTCACATTCCCAAGCAATGTCAGCTATACACAGTTCTCCTTGTGATTTTGAGACAATTTGTGTTTTTTGGTTTTGTCAGAGAGTTACTTTGTCCCTAACTCTAACCTTTGTCCACACTGTTTCACCACCAAACAGCAAGCAGGGGAAACAGAACAAGTTGTTTTTGGAGACAATGACACATAGTCATTCCTGAATCATACCATCCTGAATCATACTTGCTAGGGATGTGTGAACGCGGTTCGGACATTCGGAGTTCATCCCAAACTCAGCCAGTTCAGAGGCCCGAATCGAACGCCAAAACCCTGAACAGTTTGGGCACATTTGGATGAGTTTGGGGGGGTTCAGGTGGGAAAAACCTGGCTGGCAGGCCCGGGGGGGGGGTAGCTGAGGAGCAGACTTCCTGGTGCCAGGGGTGGAGAGGCTTGGACTAGCACCCAGTCTGCCCAATCACCATCCCTCTTCTCCACAGACCACTGGCTTCGCAGTCTGCGATTGGCATGGGGCTAGACTGCACAATGGGGCTTGTGGTAAGGCAGGTGCAGCAAGTAACAAAAGTCATTGCCCTCCCCTCTTCCAATTCTTTCTGAGCTAGCCACTGGTCCTGTCAGCAGGCATTTTCAGAAGTCTCCCTCTCCCAGCAGTTTGTGTTCCTAATCCATTGCCATCCTCCTCCTATTCACCCATTTCCATCCATTTCCCTCCATGGTTTCATTTATTTAGATTTGATTAGATAGATTTAGGTGTTGTTTTTATTTTTTATCCCTCCCTGTGTTTTTTCTCCCTACCCTCCATTGAATCCTTCCCTCCTCCCTGTATATATTCCATCCCTGATTCCCTTCCCCTGTTTTTGGATTTATTTAGAGTAGCATTAGATTGATTAAGGTTTCATTTCAGTTTTGTACTCCTCCCTGTGTTTGTTCTGAGCTGTCTGTGTCCTCCCCACCACCACCATCCTTGTGTATATAGATAGATAGATAGTTAGATAGATAGATGTAGGAGTTAGCTTAGTTATAAAGATAGATAGAGATAGTGTGTAGTGATTCAGTTTTAATATTTTATAGTGTGTTTGTAGGACTAGGCTTTTGTAGATATTAGATAATATTCCATTTAGTTGCATAGGTTTTAGAATAGTTAATAGCAGTTAGAGTTAGTATAGATATATGTAATATTAGATTACAAATTTGAATAAATAAATAAATAAAAATCTTCCTCTGCATTCTTTGGGTAGGAGAAATGGAGAAGGGAAGCAGGAGAGGCCGGTCTGCTGCCCACAAGGCAGGCAATGAGGCATGTGGCAGAGGTGGCAGGGGCCGTGCCAGTGGAGTGGTAGCAGGCAGCAGCAACAGCCCAAGCCCATCACCACGCCCCAAAGTGCACAGGCCTGATTTTGGCAGTCAGGCTTCAGAGGCTCCCAGCAGTGGCACTAGGGGTGTGGTTTGGCGGCGCCTCCTGCCAGCATCCTCAACTGCCAAGCAGGGCACTGGAAGGCTTGCACTCCAGAAGGCTGCGACTGTCTCTGTTGCAGCTGCAGGAGCAGGTGTAGGTGCTTTGGGGTCAGATGTTCCTCCATTCCCACCAATGTCCCTGACCCCCATTATTGATGTGATCCCCAGCAGTCAAGGCTGGTGGATCTCACCCTGGCTTCTAGAGGCAGGGCCCGGGCAATGGCAGCAGCAGCTATAGGGGACACAGGGAGAATGGCAGCAGCATGGTCGGCAGTTGATCAGCCTCTGGGTCCCAGTACTCCCCTTTGTGGGACATATCTCAGATTGGGGACAGCGAGGCAGACGCTAGTCCTGTGGAGGAGATGTCTGGTGCTGAGGTGATGGCTGTCCCTCTGAGAGCTGCGTTGCCACCATGTTCTGCCCCTCCCATCAGCGCTGTCAGTGGTGCGTCACCTGGTGTGGGCCAGAAGGCAGGAGGAGAAAAAAAATCCTCCATATGGGCGCATTTTAAGTTGGTGTGGGCGGATGATCCTAGGGAGGTGCAGTGCACTTTTTGCCAGAAGGTGGTGAAGCGTGGGCAGGTGCTCACCAACCTTGGCACAACTGCCATGGCAAGGCACCTGAAGGGATGCCACAGTGCTGTGCTGCTAAGTGGGCAGGCAGGGGCAGTGGATGCCAGCAGGTTCCTGACTGCAGTGGCCAGTTGTCCACCTCCATCAGTGAGAAAGCATCCTGCTCGAACAGCTGCCTCTAGCAGCAGGAACGGTGCTGCTGCTAGGGGGGAGCAGCAGCAGCAGTAGCATCAGTGCACCATGGAGGAGCTGGGGTGGGGGCATCTGCCAAGTCCATCAGCAGCTGCAGGACGTGGAGGGCGGCGTGGCTTTCAACTGAAAGCCATGCGCATGTTGGGGAAATGATCGTGCTGGATGGGCAGCCCTTCTCGGTGCTCGGGGACATGGGGTTTAGGCTCCTGATTGGATTTCTGCCCCCCCAGTTTAAACTGCCCTCGTGCACCAACCTGAGTTGGCAGGTGGTGCCAGCCTTGTACCGGGCTTTAAAGGAGCGGGTGAAGGAGCAGCTGGCAAAGGCTGGGGTGCCACCGTCCACTTCACCACAGACCTGTGGTCGAGTAGGAATGCACAGTACGCTCCCTGATCGAGCGGGGGAGGAAGCTGGCCGGTTTCTTTAATCGGAACATGAAGGGCAGTGACCTCCTCCGGGCGAAGTAGGCAGAGCAAGGCTCCCCAGTGCACCAACTGGTGCAGGATGTGTCCACCCGGTGGAATTCAACGTTCCTGATGCTTGAGCGGCTTCTCAAGCAGAAAGCTGCCTTGCATCCGGTTCAACTGGTGACAGACAGTGGGGCACCTCCAGGGTACAATGGGGCGGAATGGGAGATCCTGACTCACACGGTCTTTGTGCTGAGATCATTCCTGGCCATGGCGGAGACCATCAGCTCCTCCACGGCCACCATCAGCCAGGTGACCCCTCTGGTCCAGAGTCTCCTCAGGAGGCTGGTGGAGATTCTCCAGGGGCAGGACTGTGGCCCTCAGGGCAGGAAGCTGGCGGATGAGGCAGTTGCCCTGCTGCGGCAGCTGAAGGCAGGGCTGAAGGTGTGGTTTGATGAGCTCCTGGAGTGGGAGGAATATGTTTTGGCAACCATGCTGGACCCCAGGGCTAAGGACAGCATGGTACACCAGACAGCACTCTATGGGTACTGCAAGGGTGACCTGGTGGAGAGAGTCCAGCAGGCAGAGTGGGCTCTTGAGAGTGCACGGCAGCAGCAGCAGGACTTCCCTGGGGATGGGGGGAGTGGGAGCAACCACCCCTTTCAGCCGGCAGGGTCTATCCCTGCCCCCAGCCCTAGCAGTAGCAGCACCAGCAGGAGGCTGAGCAGCAGCAGCACCCCTATTGAGAGCAGCAGCAGCTCGTATGTGCAGGGCACTCTGGCGAGCATGGGCTCCTGCACAGCAAGGCAGGCCATGTGACTGAGGGCAGTGGTGGAGGTGGTGCCCAGGCAAAGTTACATGAGGGTGTACAACAACGCCTCAGTAGCAGTGGAGAGCTACCTGGAGGAGGAGCCGTGCATTGAACCCAGCAGCGATCCCTTGGCCTACTGGACTGGCAAGACCAACTTGTGGCCTGCCCTGTCCAAAGTGACCACGGGTCTCTTGTCCTGCCCACCAACGAGTGTCCCCAGTGAGCCGGTGTTTTCCATGGTGGGGGACATTTGCTCTCTGCACCGTCTGAGACTGGGGACCACATTGGTGGAGCAGTTGCTGTTCATCAAGGTGAACCTTCCGCTGCTGGGATTCCCCAAGCTGCCCCTGGACATGGATTGATGGTGCAGTGGCACATGCCGTTCCATGCCAGGGGAAGTCTTGGGACGGGGCTCCTCCTCAATCTGTGCTGCTGCTGCTGAAGTGCTGTCCCTCCTTCCCAATGCCCGGTACCCACTCTGCCTCTCTCTCTCACTGACCTCATGATGCAGGGTGGCATTGGGAAGCTGTAAGCCTGTCAGCCAGCCTCTAGCTAAACAATCTCATCCCATCTATTTGACTGGCTCTCTCACGCTGCAGTCTTCACCAGCCTATCTGAGTGCCCTGCCAAGATCCCAGCCTGCCTTCCCTACTGCCTCTCATGCCACACTGCCTGTCTGCCCACCCGCCCAGGTTGCCAAGATCAAACCCTGCCTCGGCCTGCCTTTCGATGCTCATGCCACGCTGCCTGTCTGGCCGTCTTGGTTGCCAAGCTTGAACCCTGCCTCAGTCTGCCTTCTGCTCATGCCAAAGTGCCTGTCTGCCTGCCCTATGGGCATAACTGAAGCCCTGCTCCATCCTGCCTGGCTCTCATGCCAAGGTGCCTGTCTGCCTGCCCTGGCAACCTTGGGTGATGTGCCCCACTGGCCTGGTAATTCTTCTTCTGCTGTCTGCTGGTCCATGGGTGCTCTGATCTATATGCCCATGCAATCCTGCTACTGCCATCTGCTGCTGTATGGGAGCTTTTTCCTGTCAAATCCTACCATCCTGGCTCCATGGGTGCTGCACGCAGGCAAATCTTGCTGCTGCCTAGGGATGTGTGAACAGAGTTCGGAGGGGTTGGTTTGGGCCGTTTGCGAACACCCTGAACCCAAACTGCCCCCCACAAAGTTCGGGTTTCGAACCCGTTTGGGCAGGTGACAGGGGGGAACCCAGTTTTCCCTCCTCCCTCCAGGCTGCACGGGTGGAAGGGGCGCCGGGGCTCACCACCCCACCCCACCCCGCCCAGCCTAGTAAAGAAACATTTTAAGTGTGTATACCATTTCACGTTTTCTTCTGTAGGTTGCTTGATTTGGACATCTGGACAGTCAGATCCCAGGTCTTTTAGTTGAATGTTTTCTGCAAGAGTCAGTGTTGAGAACGGCTTTGCGAGCAGTGCTTCCACAGTATTCATTTTCTTTTCTGCTTCTGACCTGTAAAATGTATGTGGCAGTGTCATTTATTCAAAGGCACTGCATCCAGTTTTGGACAGAAGAATGTAATTTTCTTCATTTAAGACACCACCACAGAAGGAGACAACTGTGTGCTCTTGAAGGACTATCTACTGCAGCAAATCCCATGTCCTTATAGCACACTGTTCCCCACAAGCTTTCCCCCTTCACAATGATTTATAGCTAATCCACAGAAAAAGATTCCCTACCAACTTAGTGATTCTTTCAGGTCTCTTGTTGACAGTGGTTCAGTAAAGTCCCAAATGTTCTGTCAGCTTCTTGGCCCCAGTAGCTCCTTCTGGTCACTATAGGAACATAAGTAAGGTACATATTTGACAGAAGTAACTGACACAACCAAGATAGCAGTGATGTGGAAAAATCCCAGCCACTCCCCTTCCTGACATAGGAAAAAGAAGTTACTTGTTTTTGTTACAGAGTTGGAGGAAAGTGAGTATAGTAGTCACTTTTGGAAGTTTTCACGGTGCCGTAAAAGATTAAATAATTTGCTGTTAAAATACATGGATCATCTATCAACCAGCTGTATGAAATTACAAAAATGTTTTCAGCTGAGTGGGTATATACTCTATGCTGACTTGAAAAATGAAGCTATCCTTGTTCAGATTTCTACTTTCCCAGTTAAAGAAATATAGATGTATAATTCACCTGTGCAAAACCAATTCAGCTTATCCAGAAATTCTATTTATGCAGGTTATGTTTACATAGATTCCACTGCACAGAATTACTGATATCCCCTGGTGCACAGAAGTACCCCCAAAATACCCCCCAGGTACCCAGGGTAAAACCAGGCAACACCAAACATTTAAAAAGAAAAAAAGTTTTAGCAAACAACAAGAGACAGGCCCACGTGATTATGCACGGGGCAATCAGGGGGGACAAAGCAAAACAGTCGCATTCAAACCTTTCCTCTCTACCCCAAATCTTCCCAGGGTAAACTGGGCAACACCAAACATTTAAAAAGAGAAAAAGCTTTAGGAAAACAAGAAGACGCTGGCCCAAGCAAGTCTGTATGGGGCAAATAGGGGGGACAAAGAAGCCTCATTTGAACATTTCCCTCTACCCCCAAATCTGACCAGGGTAAAACCAGTCAATACCAAAAAATGTTTTAAGATTTGTAGCAAAAACAAAAGACACCAGAGGCCCAAGGGAGTCCACATGGGGCAAATGGGGGACAAAGCAGGCTCGGGGGCTGGACCGGAGCGCACACAAATTAGTAAAGAAGTACTTTACTTTAAAGAAATAAATCTGCCTACTTCCCCCAGTCGGCCACCTGGGTCAGGGGAAATTATCAATATGGAAGCTCAAGGAGGGCCAGAGGCCCTCAAAAACTTACAGAGCTGAGCTGCTGGGCTGAGTCTGTTGAGCTGTAGGCACCCACACCTCTCGGCTAGTCTTCTCTCTCACACATGTGGCGTGGATCTGCAAGCTGTGCTGGAAAATGCTGGGAGGCTGGGAGCATTGGGAGGGACTGGATCCCTGTGACGGCCCCCTGGCTCCGTCCGCAAGGCCAGGTAGAGTGTGGGCCAGTGAGTGGGAGGCGTTTTTTCAAACTGCCTTCCCGGCCCATTCAAACTTGCAGGCAAGGATTGTGGCCAACAGCAAAGGAATCTATTGCCTCGGCTGCTGGCCACACCCCCTTTGTTACGTTTTTGTGTAATTGCTTGCAGCAAGTGACCCACCAGTCTCCACCTCATGTCTGCGTGTCATAGTCCCTCCCCCCAGCCCAAGGATCCTAAGAGGCAGTTCCCCCGTAAAGGAATGAAACTCCTGGAAAGATCAGGAAGAGACCATAGATAACTAGTTAGAGAAGAATCAAGAGAGAAGGGGGAAATTCTTTCTCCAGTGAGCATTAGACCAGGAAGCAGCCATGGATGAAGAAAGAACAATAGCACCTGGCCTTATTATCAGCTGATAATTGTAGACTGGAATATGAACACAAGTGTAGGGTAAGATACATGTCTTCAGCTTAGGGATTTCACAAGTAGGGATGTGAGAACGCAGTTTGAATGTTCGGAGTTCGGCCCAAACTCGGTCTGTTTGGACGACTGAACCGAACGTCCGAACCGGCCAAACCCAAACTTGATCCAAACTCGAAAATGACCGAACAGTTCGGTCGTGTTCAGGTGAGTTCGGGCGGGTAAAACGTGAATGGAAGGCCCGGGGTGGGGAGGTAGCTGAGGAGCAGACTTCCTGGCACCAGAGGTGGAGAGGCTTGGAATAGCAGCCAGCCTGCCCAATCACCATCCCTTTTCTCCTCAGACCACTGGCTTCGCAGTCTGTGATTGGCATGGGGCTAGGCTGCACAGAGCCAATGGGGCTTGTGGTAAGGCGGGCACAGCAAGTAATAAGTCATTGCCCTCCCCTCTTCCAACACCTTCTGAGCTAGCCACTGATCCTGTCAGAAGGCATTTTCAGAAGTCTCCCTCTCCTAGCAGTTTGCGTACGTCCCAATCCATTGCCATCCTCCTCCTATTTCACCCATCCCACACATTTACCTCCCTAGTATCATCTATTTAGATTAGATTAGATAGATTTAGGCGTTATTTTTATTTTTTACCAATCCCTGTGTTCTTTCTCCCTACCCTCCATTGAATCCTCCCCTTCTCCCACTGTATATTCCATCCCTGATTCCCCTCCCCTGTTTTTGGATTTATTTAGAGTACCCCTCCCTGTGTTGTTTGTTGTGAGCTGTCTGTATTCCCCCCCCCCCC
>QEPC01005573.1:2400934-2416387 GCA_003113815.1 Sphenodon punctatus | reverse complement strand
TGTAGGAGTTAGCTTAGTGATAGAGATAGTGTGTAGTGATTCATTTTTATAGTGTGTTTGTAGGACTAGGCCTTTGTAGTTATTAGATATTCCATTTAGTTCAATAGGTTTTAGAATAGTTAATAGCAGTTAGATTTAGTGTAGATATATACATTAGATACAAAATTTGAATTAAAAAAAATATATATAACATCTTTATGTGCATTCTTTGGGTTGGAAGACATCGAGAAGGGAAGTAGGAGAGGCCGGTCTGCTGCCCGGGCAATGGGGCACGTGACAGAGGTGGTAGGGGCCATGCCAGAGGAGTGGCGGCACGCAGCAGCAGCCAGAGCCCATCACCATGCCCCAAACTCCACAGGCCTGATTTTTGGAGACATGATGTTCTTCCAGGGCCAGGAATGTCCCCCATTATTGATGTGATCCCCAGCAGTCCTCCTGGGGGGCTGTCTACAAGCCAAGACCCTGCTGGCACATCTTGGAGCTAATACGCTACATGTGCTGCTGCTGTCAGGTAGGGATCTGACAAGCTGTATATACATACAATGAGATTCTGCCATCTGCCAGAAGCAGCACAGAGGGGTAAAAGATTGGACAGGTCAAACTCAGCTGGTAACAGATTTAACTTTTATAATAACTTTTTAAAAAACAAACATTAACAACAATATAATAAGACATAAAAATAACAAACTTAAGTGTCTCAGGGCCAAACGATACCAATACCAAAAATAAAATCTTCGAAATCGGTATCGATATGGGTACCAATATTGGTACCGATTTCCGAATGTTTGGCCGAACCGAACTCGTCCGAACCAAACAACCAAACCCAAACTCGGTTTCTGAACCAAACGACTGAACCTGAACTCGGTTCCCGAACCGGACGACCCAACGGCCGAACATCTGAACTGCATTCTGTTCGCACATCCGCATTCAGTAGCCTTGCCTTATCTTTATATTCTTTTATTTGTCTTGCATTCTTGAATAAATCTTGCACTGTTCTTAATCTGATTTCATAAACATAAACTTTTTAAAACCAAGCTTTGGTGTGCTTGCGTGGATAGTGAGTGACATTGGGTGACACAGTTAAAAGGAAGTCCCAGGTTATACTTGGGTGAACCATAATTTAGAGCCGTCACATCTGAAAATATTCTTTGATTAGTTAATAATAGAAAGCCTCCAGTTTTTATGAATTTAAAATCCATTGCCTAGCTCTTGCAGCACCATTTTTTCTGATTTCTTAGCTAAAGTTGTGAGAAGACTAGAATAAGCCATAAATATTTGCCAGCAAAGAGAGTAATTTTTATTGGTTGCATTTTTCTCAAGGAAAGACCAGCAGAACAGGAAAGGGAATCAGCTGACAGTCAGATCTAACATTAGATTTATGGATTTCCCTGTTGACTGTGGGAGGGTTTCCAAACTTGTAGCCTAAGATAGGACTTAACAGTTTGTCAATGTTGAAAAGATAGTTATGAAAAGTAAAGGTGTTGATTTGTTCATTCTGGTCATCAAAGGAAATAACAAGCAGCAATAGACTTCAGTTGTAGCAAGGAAGATTTAGGATAAATATAAGGGGGGAAATTCTGATCGCAAGAGGTTTGGCCAATGGAACAACAGGAAAGTTGTGGAATCCCCATCGTTGGATGTTTGTAAGGATAGGCTGGATAAGCCGCCATCAGGGAAGGTTTGCCTCAGAGCAGAGATACGGGCTAGAATACCTTTTTGATGAAGCTTCCAAATCCTCTGAGAGGAAAATCTCTACATAGGTGATGAACCTTGCTTCAGTTTGACTTCGTACATGCAGTAAAACAGTGAGTCAGGAGCAGAAACAAGCGGATAATCCACAGTAAACACAACTGCTTGGAAATTTTCTTGCAATATGTTTTCTTAACAGAATTTTGGAATTGACACCTCCCTCCTTCTATTTCCTCTGCCTGACAAGCTCTAGTTACAAGGAAATTATTTCTCAAGTTTTGCTTCATTTTGTGCTCATACTAAAGCTGTCACCAAAGTAGTACAGAAACAGATAGCAAAAATATTATTCACGATTAATATCTGGTATTCCAATTAGTTTGGCAGTTACAGAGTAACTAACCAGTTACTGTAGCAAACCACTGAACCAGATTGCCAGATATTACCACACTGCCATTTATCAAATTACCATTTACCACATAACCTAATGTTACCATTACTGCTCTAAAAATAGATCTGGAGAGAGGGAGCAAGTAAAATGAAAAATTGTGGGCAGTAAATGGTAATATGGTAAACGGTAATGTGTGATATCATGGTAAATCAGTAATCCGATTAGCCAGATTAACTGCTGACTATACCGGATACTATTTGGTATCTGACTGGTTACTGGTGGATGCCACGAAATCCAGCCAGATAGTACCAGATATTTGTTTTGGCACTTCTCTAGAGGCAGTCTTGATGATTTTCTCACTATTAAATGTTATGAGTTTTTTTTTTAATTCAGTAGCCTGCTCTTTGAAATGAGAGACGTTAAATTAGCTTTTCTGTGAGTGGTAAAATAAATGCCATGATATTTCTCCTGCTCCTCACTAAACTCTTACCACCAGCTTCCTTGAGCAAATGCTCATGAGATGCCAATTTAAAATTGTCTTTCATCACGTATTCAAGAATTCAAGCTTAAAATTCATTTTCCATAAACGTTAATCCCTGACTGCACCGGAGTGAATAAAAATACTCTCAAAAGGGGCTACCAATATCAGTGAAGGGAACTGATTTAAAAATTCAGACTATTATTAGGATTTATTTTTTTATGTTCATCCACAACTAATCACAAATGTGCGGCATTGTCCATGAGTAGATTTGAGGAAAGGGCTAACTTTGCTCTCTTTTGCTCCATTGGTTTTTCCAATAGCTAGTGCTGAGAAGATTTTGGCACTGCAGCAAATAAGATTCCACAGTTTATTGGGAAATGTTATGACCGAGAAAGACTAGGTAGCAGTTTTTCATCTTAAAGTCTAACATCGACTAGAAGTTCTGGTACGACTCCAACTGGTTTAAGAAGCCCTTATGCATGGAGAAGAATATTAACGCATGATTGGAGCTCCAGTATCTTGTTTTTTCAGTATGGCAGCCATAGTGCGAATAGTTCCAAAATGAAGTAACCAAAATACCGAAGTGACAGAAATAACCGAATATTTCCATATTCGTAAATATTAATTGCATTTTCTGCTAGACGACTGAGCATCTGAATAATTATTCACCACAGAGGTGGTATGTTCATATCTGTTTATTTCAATTAAGTTATTTTGGTCACCTCAGTGCTCAGTTATGTGACTTCGGTATTTTGGTTACTTCATTTTGGAACTATTCGCACTATGGCTGCCAAACTGAAAAAACAAGATACTGGAGTGTCCAGATCAAAATTGATATTTGTTTCCAGAAATTAATCAGGAACAAAATTTGAAGAATGTGAAATCGTATGATACAATATTTGCTATGGATATTCATTGAACTGGCATTTATCATCAGCAGGAATCCCATTGAAGCGAGTGGGATTTACACCAGTGCTAAGGGATAGCAACAGCTCTAAACACTGAGAAGAACGCCCTTCCAGAAAGCATTTCAATTTTCATATTTTCAAGACACATCATGTTTTTGGTGGTCTTTAGCTGGACCCACAGATAGGCATCACAGAGACATGGTGGAATGAGGATAAGCAATGGGACACTGTAATACCAGGGTACAAAATATATCGGAATGACAGAGTAGATAGAGTTGGTGGTGGGGTGGCTCTATACGTAAAAGACAACATTGAGTCAAGTACAATTCAAATTTTAAAGGATGCAAACCGTTCCTTGGAATCTCTATGGATAGAAATTCCAGGTATAAAGGGGAAGAGTAGGGCTATAGCAGTAGGGCTATGCTATCATCCCCCTAACCAGGACAGAGAGACTGATAAGGTAATGCTAAAAGAGATTAGACAGGCTACTAAAGTCTGCAACATAATAATAATGGGTGACTTCAATTACCCTAATATTGATTGGGGGAATGTTTCCTCGGGAACGTGGAGGTCAATTTTCTGGACAGGGCTGGTGCTACCATTAGGTTGCTCAGGTGTGCCTAGGGTGCCAACATGAAGGGGGCGGCTCTTTTGCTCCTGATCAAGCTGCCCGACCCTGCTGTCACCACCGGTGATAAGCTCTATGTTTGATGGCACAGGAAAGACACCCCCTACAACTTACTGCCCTAGATGGCCTTCGCAATAAGCTCTGCACTGGACTGGGGGAGGGATAGGTGACTCCTAGGTGGATCCACCTCTGATCCAGTTTCCGCTGCCATTTTTCCTACCCCTGATCCAGCTGTTGCTGCCACTTCTCCTTCAAGTTGAAGGGGGTGCCTCTCCTGTCCCAGATCCAGTTGCCTCTGTTGGTAAACTCTGAGACTGGGTTGGGGGCTGGGAGGCAGGAGGGGGCAGGGCTTCCAACCCCTCAATGTCCAAGAAGCAGGTTGTACATGTGCATGTTGTGCACTAGCTATGTACACATGAGGGTTGTGCGTAATATGCACGTGGGTTGCATGTGAGGTGCACAATACATGCACAGGTTACACAAGGGGCGCACATGCAGGGGTTTGCCTAGGGCGACAAAAGTATTTGCACCAATCCTGTTTCTGGATGCTGCAAATGACTGCTTCTTAGAACAGCTAGTTCTGGAACCAACGAGAGGAGGAACTAGTCTAGATTTAGTCCTGAGTGGCACGCAGTACCTGGTGCAAGGAGTAACTGTGGTGGAGCCATTAGGCAATAGCAATCATAATATGATCACATTTGACATAATTTCTGGAGTGAGAAAGACAAACAAAAGTACAGCAGTAGCATTTAACTTTAAAAAGGGAGACTATGGGTATTTTCAGACGTTACGATCCCACGCTCAACCACGGTGAATGCCCACATGGTGAGCAAGGGACTGTAACATCTGTTGGCCCGACAAGAGATTTCCGCCAGATGTTCACCCCCGTGAATCACAGGCGGGAATCTCTTTGACCACGCAAACGGCAGTCCGGGCAGGACCATAGCTGTTTGCGTGGTCAAAGAGATGCCTGCCCGGGATTCACAGGGGTGAACACCTGGCGGGAAGCTCACGTTCAGGTCAACAGACGTGACGTTCCCATGCTCAGCCATGGGGAATTCACCATGGTTGAGCATGGGATCGTTACGTCTGTCCCCTGACCACGGCCCGGAATCAGCAACTGTGCCCGCCGCTGATTCCGGGGTTGTGGCACCTGCCCGTCTCCCAGAGGGCAGGCGGCCTAGGGAGCGTGGGGGGGTGGGACTGTGCGGCCACACGTTGATCCGCGCAGCCCCTCCCCCGATTTCCTGCCAGGATCAGCCGGCACGTCTGTTGGCCATGCCGTTTTGATTCCACCGGGGGATCAATAGGTGATTCTGTGACGGGGCCAATACTGGTCCCATCACGTCTGAAAATACCCTATGACAAAATGAGGAAACTAGTTAAAAAGAAACTAAAAAGCCCTGTTGCAAGGGCTACAAGTTTGCAAGAGGCATGGAGGCTGTTTAAAAGCACCCTTCTCTGGAAGCCCAGACTAAATGCATCCCGCAAGTTAAAAAAGGAATCAGGAAGACCGAAAATCTTCCACTGTGGCTAAATGGGGAGGTGAAGGAGGCTATTAGAGCCAAAAAGGCATCCTTTAAGAAAAGGAAGGCTAGTCCCAATGAAAATAATATGAAGGAGCATAAAAGCTGGCAATGTAAATGTAAAGTGTTAATAAGGCAGACCAAGGGAGATTTTGAAGGGAGGCTTGCTAAAGAGGCAAAAACAAGCAACAAAAACTTTTTCAAATACATCAGAAGCAAGAAGCCTGCTAGAGAGTCAGCTGGGCCATTAGATGACAAGGGAGTAAAAGGGACGCTCAGGGTGGGTAAGGACATTGCAGAGAAGCTGAATGAGTTCTTGGTGTCAGTCTTCACTGTGGAGGATTTTGAGGAGGTACCCATGCTGGAGTCTTGCTTTGTGGGCGAGGAATTGGAAGAGCTGTTACAAATCAATGTGATGTTGGATGATGTGCTAGGGCAAATTGACAAACTGAATACTAACAAGTCACCAGGGCCAGATGGCATTCACCCCAGAGTTCTGAAGGAACTCAAATATGAAATCACAGACCTACTGTTAGTCATTTGTAACATGTCACTAAAATCTGCCACTGTAGCCAAGGACTGGAAGGTGGCAAATGTAATCCCAATATTTAAAAAGGGATCCAGAGGCGATCCTGGAAACTACAGACCAGTAAGCTTGACGTCTGTGCCGGGCAAAATGGTGGAAACCATCATTAAGGACAGAATTACAGGGCATGTTGACAAACATGGCTTAATGGGGAAGAGTCAACACGGATTTAGTAAAGGTAAGTCATGCCTCACTAACCTGTTGGAATTCTTTGAGGGTGTAAATAAGCATGTGGACAAGGGAGACCCAGTAGATATAGTGTACCTGGATTTCCAGAAAGCATTTGATAAGGTCCCTCATGAGAGACTCTTGAGAAAATTAAAAAGTCATGGGATAGGAGGTAGTGTCTTACTATGGATCAGAAACTGGTTAAAAGATAGAAAGCAAAGGGTAGGACTAAATGGTCAGTTTTCACAATGGAGAGATGTAAAAAGTGGTGTGCCTCAGGGATCTGTATTGGGACCGGTGCTGTTTAATGTATTCATTAATGATTTGGAAAAGGGTGTTAAGAGTGAGGTGATCAAATTTGCAGACGACACCAAGTTATTCAAGGTAGTTAAAACACGAGCAGACTGTGAGGAACTGCAACAGGATCTTACGACACTGGGTGCCTGGGCATCTAAATGGCAAATGAGATTTAATGTGGACAAGTGCAAAGTGATGCACGTAGGGAAAAATAATCCAAACTATGCGTACACAATGCTGGGTACTAAGCTAGGAGTTACCACTCAGGAAAAGGATCTGGGGGTGGTTGTGGACAATACAATGAAATCCACAGCGCAGTGCGCAGCAGCAGTCAAAAAAGCAAACAGAATGTTAGGAATTATTCGGAAGGGGATAGAGAATAAAACTGAGGATGTCATAATGCCTCTATACAAATCAATGGTGCGACCGCACCTCGAATATTGTGTGCAGTTCTGGTCGCCCCATCTCAAAAAAGACATAGCTGAACTAGAAAAGGTACAGAGAAGGGCAACAAAAATGATCAAGGGCATGGAAGGGCTCCCGTATGAGGAGAGGCTTGGTAGGTTGGGGCTCTTCAGTTTGGAGAAGAGACGACTGAGAGGAGATATGATAGAGGTCTATAAAATCATGAGTGGTGTGGAACTAATAAACAAGGAGCAGTTATTTACCCTCTCAGCTAGTACTAGAACTAGGGGACACTCCATGAAACTCATGGGTGGCAAGTTTAAAACAAATAAAAGAAAATATTTTTTCACTCAGCGTATAATTGGGTTGTGGAATCTACTGCCAGAGGCTGTGGTAAGGGCCAGTACTATAGCTGAGTTTAAAAGAGGTTTGGACAAGTTTCTGGAAGATAGGTCCATTAGCAGCTATTAGCCAGACAGGATCAGGGAACATGACGGGAGCTGGGGGAAAACAACAGGGAATGGATCCCCCATTGTGACCTGTTGGGTGCTTCTCCCAAGCCACCGTGATTGGCCACTGTCGTGTCGGAGACAGGATGCTGGGCTAGATGGACCATTGGTCTGACCCAGTATGACTCTTCTTATGTTCTTATGACCCGCCTGGGGGACAGCTCTGTGCATGCCACCACGCACTTCCGGTGTATGGGGGGTGGGCGCCTTCAGACAGCGGTGGATGAGTGTACAGTCAGTGTGTGCCTGCACCCACACACTGCCCATTCATACCCCTGCATGGAGCAACTGGGAAAAACCTGGGTTGCTCAGTTGCAGGGCATGGGTGGGCAGTGAGTGGGTTGTGGGAGTGGGCCTCCACCCATGCCGCCTTCAGACAGGCACTCACCCGGTCTGGGGGCGGGGGGGGGATGGATGGACCGACCTCCATGGGTATGTCCTGTCTAAAAATGGCCTTTCTTGCTGTCTTTGGTGAGGAGAAAAACCAAGAACTAAGTGCACAGCATGATTTCACAGCTTTGTGCAATGGTTGAAGTCATTGTCTAACCTTTTTGAAAAATGTCTCTCTAGAGACCAGAGGTGGGCAAATGGCAGCTCAGGAGCTGCATGCAGGCTTTGGGCATCTGTACTGCAGTTCTTGCCAAATGTGGTTGCCTGGGGGGGGTGTCCATGCAGCTCCTTCAAGAGGAAGAAAGCTGAGCCAGCCACCGTTTTGCCCTCTGGAGCCTCATGGGGCCTGTGGGAGCAGGGAGAGCAGACTGCCTGGGGGCGGGTGTGTGTGTGTTGAGCTTTGATGTGATGGGGGACCTGGAAAAAGCAGCCCTGCACTGTCCTCAGACTGGGGGAAGCTGTGATTGATGTAATATGTATTATGGTTCTCAGCGATATGAAAAATGTGTTGGGCTTTGGAATTTTGCCCTCACCCCCAACCCTGCTCTAGACAGTTGCAGAGGGATACGAGATGCTGCTAGATGTCTTCTCTCGTGACAACGGAAGGGAAGAAGCAGGAATCTTCTCTCAGAAAAGTTTTTGTATTCCCAGAATGTGCAGTGGACTGCTGGATATCTTAATCAGCTATTCAAGACTGCATTTGTTGATGGAGGAAAGTTTGGTATAAAATATATTATGGGTTCCAGATAGAGAAAAACATGAATCGCAATGCAGTCTCTCCTTTTTATGTAGGAGAAGTGATGTAAATGCCATGATCCAACACTCAGGATATTTGGGTTTGATCCTTCACTGAGCAAACTTCCCTTTTGCTGCAGATCAAGCTCATGGTCTCTTACAGATATGGAATGGCAACCATTTTTTATTTATTTACAAAAGTGTTTCCATTTACTCTGAAGCTAACTAACAAAAGAGGTTAAGGGACTATAAACTAGATTTTAAAAGGCACCAGAGAGTAAATCCCAAGATTCCAAAAACCTGAAGGAAGAGAAGAAACAGGGTTTTAGCAAAGTATTTATAAAATAGATGGTGAAGGATTTTCCCTCCAAAAATCCTAAACATTTCCTCTTTACTGTCCTGTCCCCTGGAAGCTGTAGTGTTTATGAGCAGATTGGGGTCTACTACATAATGATGGTAAACCAAATCCACAGGCTGCCCACCTGACTTCCAAAGGAGCAGGAATCAGGAGCTTCCACCTTGGCTTTATATGTTTGTATTCTAAAGCAAAATGTTCCTTAGAAAGACTTATCTTAATATTCTAAAGGAAGATATTGCTTTATGTAGACCATGGGTGGGGAGCCTCAGCCAATATCACCCACAGCCTTTTCTTATAAAGTCCCTTTCCAGTGAATAAATCTGACCCACAAATCCATTCCTTGTCTCCAATCACATACCCTCAGCTCCCTTATTCCTTGAGCCCATATCTCATCTTGTTTTCAGACAGATAAACTAATCCTTGATATAATCCGAGTTTATTATCTAGTGTTTACAAATTTAGGTGGAAATTTTCTATTACTAGATTAAATCTAATCCTAGATAGTCCATTTTGAACACAGCCTTGCTGTTAATCAGGAATGAGAGTCTCTGGGATGAATTTCAATCCCATGGTGCTTTTTGTCCATGCTCAGCACACTGATTTCTGGGACTGAAGAAAATCTGATTTGTTTTCTTCATTTTTCTGATTTCTGAGTAGAAGAAAATGGAAACTCATCCCTTTGTTCTGCTGGTATTTAAACTTGGATTGCAGAATGATGACGGAGGTAATACGACAGTCATGTGTCCCTAGATAGCATTGAAGCAGAAATGCCTAGAGAGGATGTCAGGTCTTTACGTAGGACTCTGTGGCGCTAATCTAGGATTAGCTGACTAATCCTAGCTAGTCATTCAAATGGAAATTATCTAGGATTAATTTAACATCTTCATATCATAAACCCTAGCAAGCTAGGGTTTATAACATCGGATGTTTTTCCTAACCCTAATAATCTCTGATTTGCAGTGTTCTGATGGACATCTCACATAGGAATTAAGGCTTTAATTCCTAATTAAATGTTCATCTGAAAACGTCCTCAGCTTTTCAGCACATGCTGTATCTCTTCCTCCCCCACCCTGCCCAGAGCACAGTACTTCAGCCCTTGCCCTCTTTTCCCCTGCTGAACATGATCTCTCCTCACCTGCAAGCATTTACTAATTTCAAAAGTGTCCCACAGAAGGTTAAAGGGCCCTTCCCCCTCATTTAAACACTCCTAGGACCAAGGTATGAATGCCTCATCACAGCAGCACTCTATGACAGAGCAATATCTTATACATAGTTCAATATTATTCAACCCTCTGTCCCAATCGCCCCCTCTCCCTAGAGACTTCAGATAATGGCAGCCGTAGTTTGGCTGGTTGTGCCTTATGGACACAGAAAGGAGGGGTCCTGACTCCTGCCTTTCTCTGAGTGTCTCTTAGGGGCAAATGTGTGAGGGGCTCTCCTGCCCTGTCCACTAGACAGCATCTTGAGGGCAATGCCAGAGAAAACATACTGTGCCCTCTAGACGTGTAGCCAAGAGGGAGTTTGCTCGTCCTCCCCCAGGCTCTGCTAAGCAACTCCTCAATTGTCTAAAATAACCGAGTTTGACACCAGGAATCTACAGACCTGTGAACAAGACTGCCCCTAAGATGCACAGGATGTCCGTTAGTACGTAACCAATTGTTTACAGCATTTGTTAAACATATATATACTTTTAATGAAATACCTGTTGCATTATTATCAAGTACAATAGAGTATTTGCCCAATTCAAGACCTTCTCCCCACAGTTCCTGTGGGCTGTCTGGGTAGGGGTGCTAGGCCTTTTCCAAAGATATAGCAGGCAAAGCTGTTGAGCACAAGCATCCCAGCTTTGCACACACACACGTGCACGCACACACACAGAGTTCCCAGGGCCGGCCCCAGGCATGTGCGACATGTGGGGTCGCACAGGGCCCCACGGGAGTTTGGGACCTCGCTCCTGGCACCTTGGTCTGTTCCACTGTCAGCTGCGCCTGATTCAAATCCATGCCGCCTTCCCCAATCAGCTGAGTTCAGCTCAGCTATAGTCCCTCAGTGAGGGGGTGGGGAGAGAGGAGGAGAGAGAGCAGCAGCACCACCACCAGCCTCAGGAGGAGGAGGAAGTAAGTGGAGGCGGAGCGGAGGATAGTGGGCAAATGGAGACTTGAGAGGCTAAAGCAGCAGCTGCCGTGGGGAGGAGGCAAGCGAGGGTCAGAGACCCTGAGCCCCGCTCGCCTCCTCCCACGGCAGAGTCCCACCTTGGATGCACCTCCCTGAGCTGGGTTCCACTGTGCACTCAGTCCGCACTCCTTGGCTTTGCTGAGGGCTGCTGTTTCTGCTACTGCATACTGCCCGCTTTGTGCCTGCTCCATTAAGCTGGCAGAGCAAGCTTGCTGATGGTAGAGCTTCCTCTCCACCAGAGGCACTTTCTCGCCGAGCCTCTATGAATTGCCTTTCCATGGCTCCTCACTTGCCTTTGCTTCCTAGGAGCTCTGCACAGCAGCAGCATGATCGGGGAGATAAAGCTGTTTGTTTAAAAAAAGCTCCTCCCCACGTGGATGATCAGAAGGTTGCTATCTTGTAAAAAAGGTTCTTTGAGATGGTTCTGAACATTCTCACAAATGCCCTTCTCTTACGGGCAGATACCAAGCTCACTAGTTTGAAAAACCATGTGATGGTCTCGAGCCCCTACAGTATATAACAGTTCCTTCTAACCCTGAGTGTGCAAGAATAAAATTCTTTGCGGAGTTGGAAGGGTGGGTATTTGTGAGAATGTTCGGAGTCATCTCGAAGAGCCTTGCTTGCAAGGTAGCAACCTTCTGTTCTTCTTCGAGTGGCTCCTCCCATTCTCACAAATGGGAGAGTACCAAGCCTAGATGACTGCGAAATTAACATGTTTCATCAGTCAATAAAGTGTCATTTATTTTGACTGAAAGCTTTGTATTGTTTTTATTTTATTTTTACAAGTAACAAGAGGTTTTTAAGTGTGAACAGCAGAACCCAATATAAAGAGTCCTAGAGCAGTCTTCAGAGTTTAAATGCAAAGCATAATACTTCGTAAAAGTATGCAGGGAGCTCCAGGTTGCAGCCCTGTAGATCTCTTGGGGAGAGATATTGGAAAAAGCAGCTGTGGAAGCGCCCATACGCCCAGCTGAATGGACCACCCCCCAAGCAGGGGCCTGCTCCCTGTCTGCTGCCCCCCTCCCTTAGAGAAGGGGGGGAGAGCACTGCCCCCTCCTTTCCCATGATGGTGGGCAATTGGGCGTGTTCCAAAACTGAAGCGCCACTGCCAGGAGCAGACATCCATCCCCTGATTCCCCCCACCCCCTTAAGTGGGCTGGTTCCCCAACCCCTCCCTCTGAAAATATGCAGATTTGCATAAGTGGGTGGGGTGTAATTATGCAAATTAGGCCCCACAGCAAGACTTCGCACATGGCCCCACAAACCCTAGGGCCGGCCCTGCCAGGGCCTTCTCCATTGCCATTCTCTGGCAAAGTAACACTTGTGTGATCAAGTCAGGGAGAGACCTGGGTGTGTCTCTACAAGTTAAAAATAGACTCTGTAGTGAGGCAGGTTTTTTTAACAGTGAGCACAGAGCTCTCTAAAGTGATAACAACCCGAACCCAACTGAACAATTAAGATTTGGCAACAAGCCACAAACATTCCCACTTATGCTAACGAGACCATGCTCAAATTTTGTTTAATTAAAGTCTCCTTATTTGCAAAGATCAAAGGGCCTTGTCTTAAAAATTAGCATTTCCAAAACCTGTCTTTGATAACCAGTTAATAAATGCTCATGCACAGCCTGCAATCATCCCCATCTGCTTTATTGGGTTACAATTTATGAGATCTTACTAATGAAATCAAACAGATGATGACAGCCACACCCAGCACTACATGTCATCCCAGTATCAAATAAAGGAGGGATGTAATTAAGGTAGCAGCTTTCCATATCTTTCCTTTTCTTTTTCTAAAAACTTCTGTGCTCCATCTGAGATTAGAATGATGCACACACAGGGCAGGATGGAACTAGCTGCAGACAGTTTCCATAGTAGGCTGTGTGTATTTTAAACAGGACTGAATTGCCCCGTTGCCACGTGGCCCTCCCCGGCACGGGCAGCAGCTCGCGGGCCGGCGGCTTTTGTCCCTCCCCCCACTTGCAGCTAGGAAGGCTAAAGGGGCGGGGCGCACGGCATAGCAAACCGGCCCAGGCGAAGTCTCACGAGAGGAGAGACTTCGCGGTCACCATCTTGAATCCAGGCATGGGACCCGCCATTCCGTGCCTGGGCAGCATCGTGTGTGCACCCTCCCACCCTCCCTTTATGCACTGTGGGTCGAACTGGTCGTTGAGCTTGGGCTCAAGGCCGGGAAGGCATTTTTGCCTCCTTGCAAATTGGCACTATGCATGGTGGAGTTTTCCGCCTTCCTTGCAGTGATAAGTTATGATTGGTTTCCGGTGGGAAGGGTAAGTGTTAAAGTTAAGTTTGTCGCACCGCAGGGGTCCTGCGAGGTAGTTAGTTTAGAAATAGGGATAGTCTGCTGCCAAGTCATCTCCTTAAGAGGTGGGCTCTGAGTGAAGGCTAGAGCTTGTCCGGCCAGCATCACTTCAGAGCCAGGACGAGGGGGACAACCCCGGGGGCCTTAGAACAGAGGCGGTCCAGGGCACGGGGGAGCATCTCCTCGCTTCCTTCTTAGGGTCACAGTTGGCAAGGACCTCCTGATCCGGCTGGGGGCGGCCGGACAGGTGTGACATTGCAGCAGCTATAGTTAGCATTGTTGCGGTACTGAGGAACTTCAGACAGCTTAAGTTTATTAGTAGTAGTATTAACTGAGTTAATAGTTAAGGTTCGCAGGACTAGAAGGGGCATAGCCCCCTCCTTACCCGACTAAGTTTCAATAAAGTTTTGGTGCGGCTTAGTTTAACCCAACTAATGGTGTCAGTGTCTTCCTTTCGGTGTGTAGGACAAAAAACAGTAGTCATTCCTCTCTGCCTTGAAGTTAGGACGCTATAGATTAGCAGACTGGTTACTGAGATCCTAACCAGGTAAAATTACCATCTTCATAAGTGGGTGAGTAATGGGGAAAGGCCTTTCGGACCAGCTAGGCCTGGGCCTGGAGTACACAGCCCAGGGGGCCATCTGCAGCTAATGACAGTTTTTGTTTCGACTGGGAAGTCTTAAGGAAATGGTGAAACTTTCCATTTTTGTTTTAAAAACACAGGTTTCTAGCCCTCATGCCAGCACAGAAAAGCTTGAAAATATGACCATGATGTGACCTCAAAACTCGCAAAGAAGGCTGAGAAAACCAACACTTAATTTTAAAAATCTTGTGACTTTTATTGGGCTGACTCATGAATTTTGAACATTTGGAGCTGGCAATCCTAGGTGTCTTGGCTGGCTGGGACACAGTAACCGAGACCAACTACACACCCAGCTAGGTATTTTCCCCACTAGGACTGTAACTCGATCTCAATTTCCTCTCGGTTCTTGGCAAGAATTACGGTTCTTGGCTAGTTTATAGCGAGACTTGAGAAAGCCCCCAGTTCCTGACACTTTCTTAGTCAAGATGTTTTTCTCTATTTGCTTCCTGGAGCCATGTGTGTACCACGTATTGTCTCGAGTCATCTCGCCAAAAAAAGATAATAATAATAATAGTAATGTGCATGTGCAAAATGGCTGCCCTTTTCCAAAATGTTAGAATTTGTCCACTGTTAGATGCCGACACCATTTTGGAAGAGAACTTCACATGTATAGATCAGCTGCAGCAGCCATTTTGTGTGTGCGCACTTGCTTTTTCCCTTTTAGATGAGTTCTTGTTGATCTCACACCGAGATTGTACCGAGATCTCAATAAACGTTCTCGATTCTCACAAAATTCTGACGAGAAAAAAATTGATTCTCATTTCAGCCCTATTCTCCACCTCCCATGGTACTAGGGTGCAAAGGGTCCTCACAGCAGCCTTGGCTTAAAGCGTTAAGATCATAAGAAGTGCCATACTGGGTCAGGCCAACGGTCCATCAAGCCCAGCATCCTGTCACTAACAGTGACCAATCTCAGTTGCTTAGGAGAAGTACCCAGCAGGTCATATGATGATCCATTCAACAGGGGCGATCCATTCCCTGTTGTTCGCTCCCGACAACCAGAGTTTATGTCCCCCAAACCTCATTGGCTAATAGCCATTAATGGACCTTAAACCCCACCCCCCAAAAAACGTATCCAATCCTTTTTTTTAAAACACAGCTGTACTACTGACCTTGTCGGTGGAGAGGGGGAGAGCGGGCCAGCCAGAGGAACCGCTGCCAAAGCAAAGCAATTCATTCAATCTGACTCACCTGCTGGAGCGGCGAGTCAGGGCGCTGCAGGCTGGGGGCGGAGCCAACAGACCTGCGGGG
>QEPC01005573.1:2372726-2388173 GCA_003113815.1 Sphenodon punctatus | reverse complement strand
GTATGGGCGCTTCCACAGCTGCTTTTTCCAATATCTCTCCCCAAGAGATCTACAGGGCTGCAACCTGGAGCTCCCTGCATACTTTTACGAAGTATTATGCTTTGCATTTAAACTCTGAAGACTGCTCTAGGACTCTTTATATTGGGTTCTGCTGTTCACACTTAAAAACCTCTTGTTACTTGTAAAAATAAAATAAAAACAATACAAAGCTTTCAGTCAAAATAAATGACACTTTATTGACTGATGAAACATGTTAATTTCGCAGTCGTCTAGGCTTGGTACTCTCCCATTTGTGAGAATGGGAGGAGCCACTTGAAGAAGAACAGAAGGTTGCTACCTTGCAAGCAAGGCTCTTCGAGATGACTCCAAACATTCTCACTCCGCAAAGAATTTTATTCTTGCACACTCAGGGTTAGAAGGAACTGTTATATTCTGCGGGGGCTCGAGACCATCACATGGTTTTTCAAACTAGTGAGCTTGGTACCTGCCCGTCAGAGAAGGGCATTTGTGAGAATGTTGAGAACCATCTCAAAGAACCTTTTTTACAAGGTAGCAACCTTCTGATCATCCACGTGGGGAGGAGCTTTTTTTAAACAAACAGCTTTATCTCCCAGATCATGCTGCTGCTGTGCTGAGCTCCTAGGAAGCAAAGGCAATTCAGAGAGGCTCCGCGAGAAAGTGCCTCTGGTGAAGGGGAAGCTTCTACCATCAGCAAGCGTGCTCTGCCAGCTTAATGGAGCAGGCACAAGCGGGTGGTATGCAGTAGCAGAAGCAGCAGCCCTCAGCAAAGCCAAGGAGTGCAGACTGAGTGCACAGTGGAACCCAGCTCAGGGAGGTGCATCCAAGGTGGGACTCTGCCGTGGGAGGAGGCGAGCGGGGCTCAGGGTCTGTGACCCTGAGTCTCGCTTGCCTCTTCCCCACGGCAGCTGCTGCTTTAGCCTCTCAAGTCTCCATTTGCCCACTATCCTCAGCTCCGCCTCCACTTATTTCCTCCTCCTCCTCCTGAGGCTGCTGGTGGTGCTGCTGCTCTCTCTCCTCCTCTCTCCCCACCCCCTCACTGAGGGACTACAGCTGAGCTGAACTCAGCTGATTGGGGATGGCTAGCTAGCAGCTCCGGCCCATGGATTTGAATCAGGCGCAGCTGACAGCGGAACAGACCAGGTGCCAGGAGCGAGACCCCAAACTCCCGCAGGGCCCTGTGCGACCCCACATGTCGCACATGCCTGGGGCCAGCCCTGCCTAGAAGAAGAATTAGAGTATGATGGAACAGGGAATTGTCTCTGGCTCTCATGGATATCTTCCTGCTTAAGCGATTGAGGGTTTTCATTTTCCTTTTTTCAGGGTAAAACCCTCTCCTTTCAGAAATCATTGAACTGCCAAAGAATTGTTGATATAGCAAAGCAAGATGATCTAGCAAGGCTCCCCTCCTGGAACGTCTCCCCACAATATTACTTGATAAAGAGTTCTCATAATTTAGAGACCTACTTGGACAAATTGACTAGACCAGCTTTGCGCAGGGCCTTTACCTGTCTTCGTTTCTGTTTATTCCCCTCTGCCATTATTGAGGGAAGATATGTGCATACCCTTCGTGGATCTCGCCTTTGCCCTTGCAACGGTTCAGAGGTGGAAGATCTGGCCCACTTTCTTCTCAGTTGCTCCTTATATGAGAGTATCAGGGCAGTTTGGTTGGAGCCTCTATGGAAGTCCCACCCGTGCAAACCAGACTCTGCTAGGATAGTTGCGTTACTCTCTCCACCAGACGAGGAAACTATGTATAATGTTGCTCTATTCATGTTGCTTGCGATGAGGGAACGGGTGAAGTGGACTGAGTGATTCCGTCCCATGTGTTGGTGGGTCCTCTTCCTTGCTTTCTTTGATCATTGGGTAGTTGATGTCCGCTATTTACCTTTTTATTGTATATGATTTTTTGCCTTGCATTCATTGCTTATAGTCTTTATAGTGACTATTTGTATTTTTTTATCGTTATTACTTTCGCTTTTATTTATTCATTTACTTATTTACTTATTTATTTATTTGTACTTTGTATTTATGTTTTTTTATTTTTGGCTATAGCAGAAGCTTAATGCTGAATAAATTGAATTGAATTGAATTGATGGCTCACACATTGAGTCCTGCTCCCGGGACCCTCACCACCTCTTCTCCACCTTTGACTCCCTTCTCAAACCACCCTGTCCTCCTCCTCCCCCCTCTTCTCTCTCCACTCAGGATCTTGCTCTCTTTTTCTCCTCTAAGACTGACAAGATCCGCCTGGCAATCGCCTCCAAGTCCTCTCCCGCTACTACTCCCCCCTCCCCTCCACCTCTCTCCAGTCCTCCTTCCCTCCCGCCTCCCTTGAGGAAATCTCCTCCCTGCTCTCCTCCTCCAAATCCTCCACTTGCCCCCTGGACCCCATTCCTTCCCGCTTCCTGACCTCCATTGCTTCTACCGTCGCCCCTCCCCTCCTGGACATCATCAGCCTCTCCCTTTCTACCAGCTCCTTCCCCTCTGCCTTTAAGCATGCCACTGTCTCCCCCATCCTCAAAAAGTCCACTCTGGATCCCTCTGAACCCTCTAATGACCATCCTGTCTCGCTCCTCCCTTTTGCTTTCAAACTCCTCAAACGGGTTGTCTACTCCCATTGCCTCGACTTCCTCTCCGTCAACTCCTCCCTTGACCCCCTCCAATCTGGCTTCCACCCCCTTCACTCCACTAAAACCACTCTTGCTAAGATCACCAATGATCTTGTGGCTAAATCCAACTGCCTTTACTCTATTCTTGTCCTCCTTGATCTCTCTGCTGCCTTCGAAACTGTTGACCACTCACTCCTGCTTGAATTGCTTCACTCCCTGGGATTCCGGGACTCTGTCCTTGACTGCTTCTCCTCCTACCTTTCTGACCGCTCCTTCAATGTATCTCTTTCTAACGCCTCCCCCTCCTCCTGCCTACCCCTCTCAGTCGGGGTTCCCCAAGGCTCTGTCCTTGGCATCTCCTCTTCTCTATCTACACCCAATCCCTAGGCAAACTCATTGCCTCCCACGGTTTCCAATACCACCTATACGCTGACGACACTCTACTCTCTCTCTCTCCACTCCTTCCCTCTCCCCCTCTATTCAAGCTCGTCTCACCAACTGTCTCTCTGATATCTCCGCCTGGATGTCTCAACGCTAACTCAAACTGAACATGGCGAAAACCGAACTCCTTGCCATCCCTTCCAATCCTTCCTCTCCCTCTTCCCTGTCAATTGCCATTGACGGGGTCTCCATCCTCCTTGTCCCCCAAGCCTGTAGCTTGGGCTTCATTTTCGATTTGCACCTTACCTTCAAACTTTACATTGACTCCATGGCCAAATCCTGCCGCTTCTCCCTCCACAACATTGCTAAGAACCGCCCTTTTCTGTCTGTCTCCTCTGCCACAACTCTCATCCACGCCCTAGTCATCTCACGCCTTGACTACTGTAACCTCCTCCTTGCTGGCCTTCCCCGCTCTCACCTTTCTTCCCCCATCTCTGTTCAAAACTCTGCTGCCATGATCATCCACCTTGCCCGTCACTTTGACCATGTTCAGCCTCTACTCTCCACTGGCTCCCTCTTCCTGAGCATATTCTGCACAAGCTCCTTGTCTTCACTTACAAAGCCCTTCACAACCTCGGCCCCCCCACCTCTCTGCCCTGATCTCCCTCCAAACCCCTGTTCAAACACTCCACTCCTCTTCCATCCCCTACCTCACCCTCCCACTCCTCCCCCAACCGCTTTTGTCTCTTCTCTCTTGCTGCTCCACATGCCTGGAACTCCCTCCTTGCCCTCGTCTGCCTTGCTGCCACCCTCCACACCTTCAAGTCCCTCCTCAAAACCCACCTCTTCCGCTCTGCCCTTCCAACCTCCTGCTAATCATTATCCGCCACCTGTTATCTGCAAACTCCCAATTTACTGTAACAAAGCCAAGAACGCATACCTGAGTTCTCGCATCCTCATGAATGTCACATCCCTTGTCTCTCCCTCTGTTCCCCCTTCCCTGTCTCCTCTCCCCCATCTTTAGCTTGTAAACTCTCGGGCAGGGACCGTGTCTATCTTTTTTTTTTTGTAAAGCGCCCGGTACATCGCTGGCGCTATATAAATGCTAATAATAATAATAATAATTTTTAAATCATTACATATTTCATTTTTATTTTGTAGCTTTTTCATTTGGGGTTTTATTGGGCTTTTTTGTGTTAATTTGACACAATCAGAAGTGAAGAAAGTGATGAAAATTCACTAGCGGAAATATTGAAAGTGGCTAATGAGTGAAACTCATCTTGAATGCGAAAATTCTCGTGAAAATTCCACTAGGTTCCCAAAACGATTGATATTCCCATAGATCTGGAAACAGCCACTGCCCAAGACCAACAATGTCAAGCCTGCATATCAGCATGAACTGGCAACATGTCACATTTGTTATGACCCTGGACTGGCAAGTAAAACGCCTCAGAGGCCCTATAGTAATCTAAGTTATGCAGCCAACTGCTACAGTAAGAGCTTTAGGACTGAGCACTACCCCTGTTGTGGCTACCAATCTGAAAAAATGACTCATAAATGAAGCACTTTCCCAGCATGTACAGTACCACTAAGTACAATAGTTCTTGCTGGCATTCCCTATAATACAAAGCATGGCAAGCACAAAGGGATAAGGCAACTCATAACATGAATTGACTTGGGCTATTTTTCAGCTACTTTATACAATGTGACAGCAGAACATTCTTTTATGAAAATGACCTTCATGGTACACTATGCTTAACGTATTTATATCACAGATCGTATTCTATTTGAAACGTGCCATCAAACTCCTATATGAGAAAATTCTTGCTTTTCTAGAAGGCAAACATTACATGCAAAATAGAATAAATGGAGACTCTATTTTATGTTAATTCATGGGTCTAAGTCCTGGAACTCATAAAATGATTCAACTATTTGTAAAAACCAATGACTGAAATCTAACATCTCCAGATCAAATTGCACTTTATTCCAGCCTCTCCAAAATCAGTGGATTTTCTGTGGAACAGATGTCCACTATGAAACCCTTTGGGATCAAGAGGTTTCGCACTTTGAGCATGAGCTAAAGGCAACTGAAGCAAATGGAAGTCAGTGACTACAATGGGTCTTCATTCAGGCCCTTATCTCACAGTAATCCACTCAATGTAGCCCTGGATAACACATGCATGCATCCCACAGAAGTGTTAACTGCCATCTTGGTAAAGGAACATGCTCTCAGTATGTGTTAAAATATGTTCTGAAAATTTAACTTTTTCTTCATAATTTGGATTCTTCAGACTAGATATATTAGGAAATTCTCTTTTTCCATCTAAACCTTTGCTTCAGAACACAGTGACCATGTTTAGTGCTGCTAATAGGTTATAGTTCTGTCCCATATTGCAATAATGTCTATCCTGACTGCAGCCCCTCCTCTGTCATTTTTAGCAACTTCACTCCCTGGAAACTCCTTCGGAAGAAACAAAAATATGCCTGCTGTTGTCAACACACCAGCCATGCAAGGTTCCCTCTAAGCCGTGCAGGTGAGTAGACGTGCCCACCTTTAAATCCAACCATACAGTTCTGCTGTTTCTTCACACACACACACACACACACACACACTGAGTCCAGACCAGGTAGGCAGCAAGGCATGCACCCACTGTGGCTTTGTTTATAAACTACAGCTGGGATCATAAGAGTCCACACACTGATGAAGAAGCCGTGCTTTCACTTCCTCTGGTCTTTGCTTTATGACCCCCAGATGGCCAGGCTGCCACATGGAGGGAAATTTCCATTAGAGCAGGAAGATTTTGTGTGAAATTGAAACTTCCTGGAAAATGTCATAAATTACAGGGATTTTGTTGGGAGGGTATGGGGTGGGGTCAGTGCAGAGGAACCAAGTGTTCTGCATTTTGTGAAAGACTGCAGATTTCTCCTTTTTATCTGCCAGCCCCTCGTGGATGCTTACTTCCCCTCAAGGATGGTGTGGCCTTAAGACAGTGATGGGACCTGACTGGTTCCAACTCCCAACCAGCAAATGGCAAAGAGCTCTGCAGGTTGGCCCATGCTGGGTCCCTGGGGCTTCTCCTGCCAGCTCCTGCCTCCTTCCCCACAGAACCAAAGACTGCAGTCAGGACAGAGGCGGAGTGGAGTGGATCTGCCTGCTGGGCTTTGCGACTCCAGTAGAGGGGATGAGAAAGGCCTTTCCCCAAGGCTGTGGAGTCACTCTCCCAAGTGGTTGGTTGGCACTTGGCACCCATGTTTGGAGGGAGCAGGAAGAGGGAATAGAGAAAGCAGACTTAGTCAGACAGTCACAGGGGCCAATTCATTGGGTGCTTTTAGACAGATGGCTGCCCCAGTACTGACTGCGGCAGCCTGTTTCATACCTGGGTGGCTCGTCTGTCTAAAGGCAGCCCTCACCAGATGTGCAGGTGAAGCACCGCTGGCACTTCGGAACATCCCAGAGCGCCACTGGCAGAGCGGGCCAGCCAAACCCGGGTCACCGGCCGAAAGCAGAGAAGTTGTCCATCTGCTCGGTGGATCCGCCTCGCCCCCTCCCTTCGTACCTTCAAATCCCTCCTTAAGGCCCACCTCTTCCGCTCTGCCCTCCCCGACTTCTTGATCCCCTCACCTAACTCCTGCTGATACCCTCCAGCCAGTACAATCTGTTACCTGAGATCTGTGTACTCATATCCTCACCACATGGACCAGCCAGCCATCATTCTTGATGTAACTAAGCCAAGCGCGTGCACCTGGGACCTCGCATCCTCGTGAATGTTCACTCCTTGTCTCTCCCTATGTTCCCCTTCCTTCGTCTCCACCCACCCACCCACCCACCCACCCATCCCCGTCTCTCAGATTGTAAGCCCTAGGGCAGGGACCGTGTCTATTCAATTACTTTATAAAGCGCCAGGTACATTGCTGGCGCTATATAAATGCTTGTTAATATTAACCCACCTTTTCCGCTCCGCCCTTCCAACCTCCTGCTAATCATCCCCACCCAAGATTATCCCCCACCTATTATCTGCAAACTCCCAATTTACTGTAACAAAGCCAAGAACGTTACAACCTACACTGCTGCTCCATCTTTGGCAGGCTGTTGCCCCGGTCAATGCCATAGAGTTATGGGAGACAGCCTAGACCATTGGTCGGGTGATCAGCTGCAACTCTGTGGGTCGGGGAGGGGGTGCGGCATGAGCAGTCTGTGGGCCAGGGAACCCGCCAGGTCCGTCTGAAACTCAGGCAGGACTGGAAGCCGGTGGACATGGGGGTGCACCCCCATAGCTGCTCTGGAGGTGGCTGCCTCTGCGTCTGTCTAAAAGCTCACACTGAGTGTGTGTGCACTAAACAAACTGTCCCAGGTATCTTTGATGCAATTTGCAATTTACTCTGGAGTGGGAACAAGCCACTTACTCTCGAGCAACGTGAGGAGCTTTTTGTGTGTGCTAGAGCTATTTGCTACGGATCAGAGCATCTGCATAATCTTGGGAACCCAGCTGCTGCACGAGAAGGGCAAACGACAAATGTCTTAGAGACAAGACGAGCCTGTCACACCTCTTAAATGCAATTTATTTCTGATTGCGAAAATGTAATCTTTGTTTTTGCCAAATAGTATAATACTGCAATTACTGTTGCTATATTGGGGGGGGGAGGGGGGGGCTCCAAAATGGGACAATTGTCTCCCAGTAGGAAAATAGGAAATTCACAACTTGGCAATGCTGCTGCAGGAGGTGCAGGGCTACCAAGGAGTTTTGTTAGCTGCATATGGGGCTATCCCTTCTGCTGGGAATCCCCACCAGTTTGCTTCCTGGTTTCGGTTTCTGCTTGACCCATCTGCCCCTTGTATTCAGGGGGTGGGTGGGTGGAGAGAGAGAGCTGCCTCTGTGTATTTTCTTTGTATCTCTTTTATCCAGTATTTTCAACAAACACCCCAAAACTAAAAGTAATATGACTGACTACCAATCATAATACCAATATAAAGAGATACAAAGAAAATACACAGAGGCAGCATATATATATTCTTCTTTACCACCTTCTATATCCTGCTTTACCACCTTCTCTTCACCCTCTGTAGCAAAAACGCAATTGCTGCTTAACAACAAAAACAAAAAATCTTTGTTCCTCTGCAATGAAATGCTGACAGGAGTATTCTTTCAAAAAGCAGGCTCCTGGCCAAGTACAGAAAAGTGCTCAGTGGAATTTGCAGCCTGTCCAGCACAAAGAAAAATGAGAGAGAACATTTCTACCAGACATCCCGTTCCAAATTCCAACACCACTCTCTTTCAATTCCAGTATTATTCTACCAGCTTAGATAGAAATTATGCACCGGCGTTGATTGGCAGCAGGTAAAATGAGCTAGAAACTATCCATGAAGCATGGATGGGAAGTAACATCAGGCGCTGTGAGCGGCTAGTAAGCCCCGTAATCTTCTTGAACACACTCTTTTATTTTGGGAAACTTCTGTTGTTAGGTTTGACACGTTTATTACATATTACAAAACAGAGTATTACTGTGTAGTCAGATAATCCTCCAATTTGAGGATTGTTTTTTAAATTCTGGTAGACAACCTTTTCCCATAAAAACTAGTACCCTTTGTCTGAGGGTATGATGCACTGTATTTAAATAAAGTTAATGCCAATTTGGTGTAAAAATACATTTACAAATAGAAACTGAATACTTTAGGTCAGGGGCAGAGAACCTCTGGCCCAGGGGTCAAATGAGGCCCTCGGCAAGTTTTTATGTGGCCCCTTTCCAGTTGCTGGATCAGGCCCTTGGATCCAGTTCCTACCCCCAAGCACGGAAAAACTGAGCTCAGGGTAAGGGAGCAGAGTTGAGGACATGCACAGAAGGACAGGGGACAAATCAATGGCACAGATCCATGATCCGGACTCTTCTTTTCTCGAGTGCACTCCTTAAAGACCCCCCCACCCCAACCTTGGAGCCTGTACTAATTCTCAAAGTGACCTCTGGGCGGAAAAAGGTTCCCAACTCCTGCTTTAGGTGAAATCCTGCTCCTGTTAAAGGCAACGAGCGTCTTGCCATTAATGTCAATAGAATCAGGATGTCATCTCCTCCATTGTCATGCCCACATCTACAAAACTCAGTGACTTCGGTGGGAGCAGGACAGGGCTTTGTGTTTTAACACGGAAAGAGGCTGAGAATGAGTGACTGATCTGTAAACAGAATTAAATATAATCAATTTCAGTAAAGTCAGACCTGCAATTGCAATATGAGGAGATCCTGATTTAAAAATGTCAAAGAAACTTAATTTGATCAATTTTTGCTGAAGCATTAATGCATTAAGGATATAAATGGCTCATTTTATGGGTTCCCAGAACATTAAGTGGTATTAAATAGTGTGATCATGGATGCCTCTTTATTAGCATTGCACTTTTTATGGGCACCTCTGAGCAATATATTTTCTTTATGTGAAGTTTGTACTTTGCCAATATGTTGGTCTGAGAATTCCTTCTCAGTGGCCCTGATTAAATTGCTGGTCAGGTTGTGTGTGTGTGTGTGTGTGTGTGTGTGTGTGTGTGCGCGCGCACGTGCGTGTGCATGTGGCATACGTGCAGTAGTTATAATGGACAAGAATAGTATTACTGCCTGGAGCCACCTTCACAAGTCTTTTAATACTTTTCTTATTCCTTATTTCCTTTGATTATTTACTGCTAGACTCTGCTTCCCTTAGAGTTCCACTGGTTCCACTAGGACTGTACTGAACTGGCTAAGACTTCTGACCAAAACATGTTTTGCACTGGTGGACCTCAGACTAGGCGCCTGCCCATTTAAGCTGTACTTGAGACAGGATGGATCAAAGAAGCTTTAGTCCACAACTTTTCTGCATCTACGGAGTGCTTTTTGAGTAGTGGCAGTGTAAGCTTTGAGAGCTATGGCCGCTCCACTGTAGCATAAGCCGGGTCTAACTCCTGCTCAGCCATTGGGACTGTGTCAATCTTAAGCACGTCAGTGAACCTTTTTAATAAAGATTGAAAATCTCTATGCTCCTGTGAGGAGCCATATGTTGTAGCCCCCTGAATATCATCTGACGGGGGTGGTGACAGATTTTCTGAGTCCTGAATTTCCAGGGGTTCAGGTTCGTCCGGGGGGCTAGGAAGAGGTTCAGGTGGTGACACCGGTTCCAGTGGAGGTTCCGGTACAGGGTCCTGTGGAAAAGAAGGGAAGAGGAATTGCCTCCTCAAGAATTTTCGGCGCTCTAAACGGCGTCTAATCTTTTCTGTCGGTGGAGAAAAGACTGCTTATCCTCTTCCTGGAATGAGGTTAGAACAGGAGTCTGCAAATGAACTGAAGGCATCGATGAAATAGCCCTCGACATGGAGGATGATTCTTTTGATGTCGAGAGCTCTCCTTTCAACGTCGAGTGTGAGTGCTTAGACGTCAAGAACCCTTTTTTCGACGTCGAGCGGTGACATTGTGGCTGCTGTTGTTCCGACGTCAAAACACTAGAGGGCAATGTGGTCGATGTCAATGGTCGAGGTCGAGTCCCTGGGGTAGACGTTCGGCGGAGAGGGCTGGATGGTGTCGACGCATTATCGACGTCGGATCTAGGGGACGATTTCTGCTTAGAAGCAGTAGTCTTAACAAGTTGCTGAAGGCAAGAAACAATCATAGTGGTCTGTTGCTCCCTAACTGCATCCTGAAGTTTAAAATAGTCCCAGATTTTCCTATCTGCAGAGGGCTGCTGTCACAACAAGGGGGCTCTCAAGTCCCACAAGGCCGCGTTGCCTTAGCCATGCACTGTGTCACAGCTGGGCTTCTGGTTGCATAGCTACCTGCGGCGTCTGTGGTGCGTGTGGCACAGCCCCCTGCACGTCTTGTGTTGCACGTCTTCCGGGCTCTACCCGGCAGCAGCGCCGAACTCCCAGTTGCCTAGCAACCCGGAGAGCGCTCTGCCGGCCTGGAACCCTGACGAAAAGAGCCTCTTGACCTAGACCCTTTCCAATGTGGCTAGTCCTTTCCCCACCCTTTTAAAACTTCTAGTGACACTCCAGACAATCCAGAGATAACTTGGAGCCCACAGGTGATAGATTAAAAAACAATGCTAAACCCAGAGACTCTGGTCAACCCTGGAGGGTGGGAATTCTAGTCACACTGAACCCACCTGTAAGCTTCTTTAGAAACTGAAACACCAACTCACCATTCATTACCCTGTACATGAAGACAGCATGGTCTTTGTGAAAAACAAAAGGAGCGAGGTGCATGGGAATAGGAGTACAATTAGTGGGCGTGAGATACTCCTCCAGCTCAACAAACATTTCCACAGGCTGAAGAGGTGTGTACTAGAGCCTTGGGCGTTACACTCTTAGATCTCGTTCACCCAAGACTCTTCTACTCTTCATTGCGGGAGTTTGTATTTGCACATTTTAATTGTTCCCAGCTATGGGGTTTTTGTTTGTCTTGTTAACAATGCATTGTCCCAACCAAGAAGGCAGTGGGGGATTCAGCCCCTTCGGGGGAAATCACCACCATCCCGTCCTGCATCAATTAAGGCACACTGATAGGTGGATTGATCCCATCTCCTGTTATGAGAAGTGCATGTCATGGATTTACAAGGATTGTTAAATCTTGCTTTCCGGTTTAACTTTTGGGGAGTTTAATTCACATTACACCCAGTGAATCCTGCGACCTAATCCTTTCTCGATTTAAAAATAAAGCGGGAGGAAGAATTTTTTCATGTACTTCTTGTGTGAATGCCACCGTGGCCATTCTACTCTCACTGTTGGCCACTGTGGGCTCATTCACACAAGTGGCTGTCAGTGGGAGAGGATTTTGGCTTTTGCAACAGTCACAAGTAAAAGCCCATTGCAAGCTCTGCAAGCTTAATATGGGGCTTGTCCAGTAGGGGGAGGGTCAGGGGGTGAAACAGTTTTTTTCTCCTCCTTGTCTCTTCTCTTCTCCTCTATCTTGTCCCATGCCGTCTGTACAGTACGGAAGCATGTCTTCTGAGCTCTTAGTAAAGTTCTGTTTTGAAGAAACTTCTGCCGTGTGTTATTCAACAGAAAGCTAACTCTATAATAGAGGAAACATGGAATGTAGCCTATGTTGCCTTCCCTGGATGTCAGCGGGTTGTGTGGAGGAAGTGTGCACCACAAGCAAACCAGAGAAAACCAGGCTCATTGGCCGGGGTTTCTCATACCACAAACTCACTTCAGGGTGGAAAAGGCAGCATAGGCTGCATGCCTCACTTCCTCCTTCCTCTGTGGACCTCAGAGAGGTTCCTGTCTCCCAGTTCAAAAGTCACCATGGGCCTGTCCTCTTCACCCTCTTTTCTGGTTACATCTATGGCTGTTTTTAAATGGGGGAGGGGGGGTGGAATCCGTGTGCGCTTTCTGGTGGGCGGAGGAAGGTTTAAACAGTGGCAGATGGGTGTGCACTCAGTGTGTACACCCATCCACCCGCTGGCCACCACGTCCCTGCATAGTGCAACCTGGGATTTTCCAAGTTGCTCCACGTGGGGAGATGGGTGGAGGTAGGTGGGGGTGCATGGGTTGTGGGATCGTGCGTCTACCCCCACCCCCTTTTACACGGGCGCTACCATGTGTGTCCACTAGGTGGACCTGCATGGTGGCATCTTGTGTATAAATGCACTATGTCAGTAATGGACATAATTCACCCTTGCAGAGACAGCTGACACACAAACTATGCACTTAAGTTGTCCACAGATCTTGCACTGCCAGATTGCGCACACACTGACTATCAATAGGAGTCAGCATCTTCAAAATAGGGATCCTCTCTTTGTATCTATAAATCACTTGCACCCATTTTATCTCTAGTACTCATATGTACAGATACCAATTCTGGCCATCTGCCCAGGAGTAAGCTTCATCTGTTGAGCATATATTTAAGCCAAATGGAGTTTGCACCCTCTTATAACTTTCTTTACACAGGACAATCCTCAGCAATCAAAAAGCAAGCTTAGCCCAAAGGCCCAAGTTCAGGAAACAGCCTTCCTGTTAAGAAAAACATTCCTCTTTAAGAAAACAGTTAGGTCTCATCAAAGTTCATCCAAGTCAATGGGATCTAAGCACTTTCTTAATGTGAATAATGTTATTCTTAAATGATTCCCCAAGTAGGAATGGACAGAGCAACTTTGACGCTGGGTTGGGGCAGTAGGTGGAGGGCGTGAGGTGACGGAGCACTGGTGCTCCAGGCTCTGAACTGGTTGCCAATAGCATGCCGACCCAGGTTCAAAGTACTGGTGATGATCTATAAGGCCCTTCACACTCTTGACTCCGCGTACCTCAAGGACCACCTCGCCCTCTGTGCCTCAGAGCAGCTCCTTCGGTCTGCCGGGGGTGCCTTCCTGGAGGTCCCCCGTGTTAATCAGGGGGCCACGATGGAGAAGGCATTCTCGGTGACCGGGCCGCGGCTGTGGAACTCCCTCCCGGAGGAAGCTCACCTGGCCCCAAGCCTTTTAACATTTCAGCAGGCATGTAAAACCTGGCTGTTCACCCAAGCCTTTGGGGAGGGAGGGATAGCGTTTTTAGCTCTTCCCTGCCCTTATTTTATTTTATTCTTATTTATTTTCCTATCCCTGTGATGTTTTAAATTGTTGATGTTTTTAAATATTGTTTTTAAGAATGTTTTTAGCTGTACGTTGACCCGGGAAGCCGTAGGCATATGGGGAGACTCATAAATGCATTAAATAAATAAATAAATAAGTGGTCTCTTGAATCAAGCATCAATTCTGCTCTGGAGCAAATTTGTTTTCAGTGACATAGGAGTGAAAGATAGGAAAGATGCTTTAACATAGCACTGGGGATTCCCATGTTGGCGTACATGTGTGTATGCACAAATACAGGCACGTCTGCAAGAGAAACCCAGAAACCTGGCTCCCAATAAATGTGGAGCTATAGACCTGGGTTTGGAGCCACATGTAGCCAGTTGTACACGTGGATATGACTACGTTCCCCCACCCCCTATCAAATATCTGAGTAAGAGGGAATGCTAGGGGATTCCCTGCTCCACACTGTTCAGCTAGTAGGCAGGCAGGGATTCAGAGCTGGCAGTGCAGTAACTATGGATCCCTGCCAGAGGGGGTTGTCCCAGTCTGCCAGCAGAATCCCCTTCAAGGGGTGCTGCAGAATCCTGGACTGCTGTCAACAGAGCCGGAGGTGCACCCACATGTGTGGCATCATATGTGAAATTCCCAGCTACAGGGGTGGAGAACGGGTGAAATCAACCAAAGGATGCAATCCTGACCCCATTCAAGTTAATGGAAATCAAGCCAATGACCTGAAAGGAGTCAGATCACAGCCTAACTCCCTGATCAGTCAGTCTAATTGTAAATGGCACAGCAGCTCTTCAGCACCGGCTGGAACAGGAAGGAAAGCTTGCTCTTCATCAAAGAATAACACATTCAATCACACTCTTTTTCTACCATTCTGAAAAGATATTTTGTCTCCTTCGCCAGGGTGTGATCTGTCAGCCGGCGGAAACACTTGAAGCAAGGGTATTATCAGCCACAAAACAACAAGAAATCTGGAGGCAAAAATAGTCCAAATAACATCCCTATCTTTAGCAGGAATATAACCTGACGGTTACTGCATCAATTATGTGGAATGCCTCAAATTCTGGAGTCCTTGATTCTAATCTCAACAGTGTGTTGTCTACAGAAATTATTAGCTTGGGTAATTTTTTCCTGTTTTATTGCACTCTATTAGTGCAATGCACAGCACCCTCCAGGCACAAATTGCTGTCCTTACTGGGCCATAAAGCATATTCATCCAAACTTCAAAGGCATTAGGCAAGTATCAAGCTGTAGAGTTGCCTTGCTTTAGGAATGGTCTCTCTAACAATTTGCCCTGCCCCTAGTTGCTCTGAGCTAAGCTCTCCCCACCCTGAATCACAACTCTAATGAAGAAAGTTCTCAGCTAATTATGTCCCATAGTATTTATTTATTTATTTATTTATTTATTTCAACAAATTTATACCCTGCCCCTCCTGCAAAGCAGCCCGGGGCAGCTTCCAACAGATAAAAATACAATAAAAACAATATAAAAATTCATAACAATAATAATAAAATATTAAAACAGGGCTAATATCATCAAATCAGGTGGGGGAGCTAAAAAAAACCTCACCCTACCCTCCCACCCTCCCCAAAGGCCTGGGCGAACAGCCACGTTTTGCAACTTCGCCGGAATGTCAACAGGCTAGGGATCAGGCGAGCTTCCTCCGGAAGGGAGTTCCAAAGGCGCGGCGCGGACACTGAGAATGCCCTCTCCATTGTGGCCCCCTGCTTAACACGGGGCACCTCCAAAAAGGCACAACCGGCAGACCGCAGGAGCCGCTCTGGGGCGCGGAGGGCGTGGCGGTCCCTGAGGTATGAGGGGCCCAGACCGTGTAGGGCTTTATAGATCAACACCAACACCTTGAACCTGGCTCGGCACGCTATCGGCAACCAGTGCAGAGCTCGGAGCACAGG
>QEPC01005573.1:2329351-2349470 GCA_003113815.1 Sphenodon punctatus | reverse complement strand
AAGGGTCCAGGGTAGGCTTTTTGAGGATGGGGGAGACAGTGGCATGTTTGAAGGCAGAGGGGAAGGAGCCTGTGGAAAGGGAGAGATTGATGACATGTAGAAGAGGGGGAGTGACAGTGGGAGCAACAAAGGTCAGGAGGCGGGAGGGGATCGGGTCAAGGGGGCAGGTGGAGGGGTTGGATGAAGAGAGCAGAGTAGAGATTTCCTCGAGAGAGGCAGGAGGGAAGGATGTGAGGAGAGAGGGGCTGGGATGGGAGCAGGAGGTGGAGGCAGGTGGGAGGCAATGTCCTGTCTGATCTTGTCAATCTTTCAAGCACTCGGCACTGACCTAAATTGGTCAACAGAGAACATAAGAAGTGTCATATTGGGTCAGACGAATGGCCCATCTAGCCCAGCTTCCTAACTCTGGCAGTGACCACCTTTGGTTGCTGCTAAGAAGGGCATAAAAGAGTGATCCATTCCCTGCTGTTCCCTCCCAGCCCACAGCAAAGATCTCATCCTCTTACTGACAGAAAATAGGTCCATAAGTAGCTATTAGTCAAAAGACGCTATCCAAGCCTTTTTTGAAACCAGATATACTATTAACCTTCACAAGATCTTCTGGCAATGAGCTCCACAGGTTAATTGTACAGGTCAACGATTGGCAGAGCAGGGCCACTGTCTATGAGTGTGATCCTCATTTTGCTAAAGTTGATGAGAATCTTGCCATTGACTTCAGTGGAATCAGGATTACACCCTAGGTTCCCTCAGCTCAGCAAGCTAAAAGGGGCACATCTCCGGTTATTCAGGGAGTTGCTGTCTTTGGAAAGGAGTTTTCCAAAGTACCTTTGGCACTCAGAACTACAGTCCAGTGGACTGGACTGAGCCTGATAGGACACAAAGGATCTGGTTAGGTGGAAGTTGGTTTGGGAGCTTTCCCAACCCAAGCCCCTTAGACTCTGACCAGACTCCTTGTGCTACAGGCCCTGCCCCTATGGATCATCATAATGCCGTGGGACTCTGCAGTGCTGGGGCTCTGTCAGGAACATCCTAAGTGAAGATCAGGCCCAGACAGGGATGAGCCCAGCTGCGTCAGGACCAGCCTTGGGTTGGTCCTGGTGCAGTCAAGCTTGGATGGGGTCAGACTTGATTTTTGAGCCCATGCAGGGTTCTGTTCCAAGTACACATCCCTTTGGTAATACCAGACTTTGCATCTGAGGGTATTTTCAGACGTTACGAGATCATGCGCAACCACAGTCAATACCCTGTGGTGGGGAATGGTCCCGTAATGTCTGTAGGGGAACCAGAAGTTCCTCCCCAGATGTTTGCCATGGTCAATCGCGGCCGGGAATCACATTCACCATGCAATCGGCAGAACTGGTGGGGCCGGCGCCGATCGCGTGGTGAATGTGATTCCCTGCCGCGATGAAGGGGCCCGTCTCGTCTGGACGAAAACCACGGCTCGGAATCCGTGGTGGGATTCCAGGCCGTGGTCAATTCGGGTGAGTGCTGTGGCTGCATTGACTGCAGCACCCGCCCATCTCCCTAGAGGGCGGGCGGCGGGGGAATGTGGGGGGGACGGGGCCGAGCGGCTGCATGTTGCGCCGTGTGGCCCCGCCCCTCCCCGATTCCCCACCGGGATCAGCCGGCATGTCTGCTGGACGTGTCGGAGTGATCCCGGCGGGGAATCGTTTGGGTGATTCCGGGACGTGGCGAATGCCGCCCCGTCTCATCTGAAATCACCCTGAGAGTCAAGCTACAGAATGGAAAAGAGACTCTGCAGACAAGATGGAGAGGTTTCCTTTCCACTGACTTACTGGTGGACTCTCTAGCGTGGGAGATATTGTTATCTTGCTTGACCAATTGAGTGCAATCCAGAGGTTGAGTCTCAGCTGTGTTTATTCAAGTGCTTTGCAGCCTAGCTATGCTGTTTGTATCCTAGTTAATCGTTGTTCTTCTGGGATATTTTCTTTGTTTTCAGGCTTAGGTCAAATAAATCTGACTTTAAGTGATCTGAAAGCAATGGTAGAGACAATTTGGGAACACTGTTGGATGAGCCTGATAGAAGGAAATTATTCCTGGCCCTAAAGAAGACAGAAGCAGGAGACAGTGAGATCAGGGACCCATGCCCACTGTGTTTTCCCCAATGGTAGCAAAATGGAGAAAATGCAGTGAACACGGGTAAGATGTCAACTGTTTTTACATGGACACTAACCTGTTTTTAAAATCTCGGATTCTTAATCCTGGGTTCCTGTTCCTGAGCAAGGAAGACAGAACTGAGTTCCTTGGTTCCTGTTTACAATGACAGATGTTTACAACTCAGAATATTCATAAATCCGGGATCACAGAGTACATGGTTAAAAAGGGATTAGACTAACATGGATGACTTAAAAATCCCATGGTACTTTGCTGCTGAATTCCATCACCTTCTTCTGCTATAATTTATTTTCCCTTTAGAGATGTCTTTGAACAATCTGATGGTTATCTATGCACTGGATTTGGGGGAGAAGAGAAATCAAAATGTTGGTTTCCTAGTCAGAGCTCCCATAAGTGCTGACAACCACAGAGATGTTCTTGGGTAGAGAGGATGTTAGCTTTATCTATCATCTCCATGCTCAATTCGGATTTACAGTTTACACCGATGATAACCCAGGTTTATTTGAGCCCAGGTTAAATAAATCCTTGAAAAGGAGGATGAAATAAACCCAGGTTCCTCCTTAACCCAGATATTTTAAACTAGGATTAGGATTTTACATGGACATGTAAACCCAGGTTGAGACACATTATTTCAGATTCAGAGTCCGTGTAAAAACAGTCGTCAGCAGAACTGGCAAACCAGCATGGGTGATGGGGCAGATCAGCAGCCTTCGTTCCATCTCAATTCTAGCCAGTGACTAGAGAGAGTTGGGTTACTATGCTGTCCCCAAATATGAGAGAGAAAAGAGACCGAGCAGCTCTGATGATATCTTTTATTGGACCAACACTGCTTGACAGATGTATGCAAGCTACACAGAATCCTTCAGGTAAGATTAAAAGGAAGCCAGCACTGAAGCTGTGCTTTAAGGAGGCGAAGTCTGATTAACACTGAATAAAAGTCACTTGAATTGAACAGGATGTTAGTGACAGAAAGGTCTGTTAAGTGGCTGTTGGGGGGGAAGGGGTGATCAGCAATTTAAAGTTTAAATGCAGCGTATTAAACTGCTTACACTAATGATCTTTTATTTCTAGCAGGCACCTTCCAGACCTACCTTTCACTAGCACCCTATTCGATTCAAGTGACTACTAATCTCAGTTCGGACCATCTTTATTTTTGCATGAGGAACAGCAGCTACCTAGCCCAAACGCAGGCCGCAGGACAGAGGGAAGTGATAAAAAATGACTATCCTTCTAGGGCCCAAATCTGGAAATTATTCCCGTCCTCTTCAGGAGGCAGATTTGTTTTCTGGTGCTGGTGCCATCCCACCACTCCTTCCTCCAGCTTTCTAGCAACAGAGCTGCTCTACGAGGGATTTTCCCTTGGCTGTGACTGTCCTTGGAATCTCCCTTAGGGGATGAGAGTTCCCCACTGAGCAAGGAAGTCATGGCAAGACTAGTGTAGTCCCTCCCAGATTCTGCAAGGCGAGAGAAGTAAACTGTGTGTTCCTTTCAACCCACCTCAGGCAAGCGGCACCACAGCTAGTGTAACTAGGGGCAACTGAGGCCTACACCTCTGATCTTGCATTTTTAGTGACTCCACAATGGCAGCCCTCCTGATACCCCTCACAAGTGGCAGCAGTAGTACTCCTAGGACCTCTCAGGGCAGGTGCTTCATAAAGTGTCTATCGATTCATTCACCTTGTCTAAGGCTGACCCCCCCCCCCCCAAACGTTACCCATATATCCCCTAGCTCCCTCCTTGTAGGCCAGGGTTGGAAGAAAATCTGTGTACAGGGATGGGAAGGGCATTTGCTTCCTAGAAAGGAGCAATTTTGTAATGCAAACAATAAGCAATAAATATGAAGAAGTTACACAGCGTCCCAGAAAACTGACAGTTGTTTTCTCCCATGCACTTGTTATGCAAGCTTGGAGGGTGGGAGGAGGTTTGTGAGAAGCTCTCTTTTTCTTCAGAGGCTGCTCAAGAGTTTTATGATGGTTCATGACAATATGACAGAACCTGGTTTAGAGCATGCACTTCAGTCATAAAAAAATCTGGCTGTTTGCCACATGATTCTTGGGTGCTTTCTCAGATAACATTAGCTATTTAAATACAAGCTCGGAAGACTGCATGGGAATGTAGAAATATTGATGAGGTGTGGAGGTCAGGTTACACAATTAAATTGTGCCCTGTTGCAATTTGTCGGTTATCATCCTAGGGATACCAATAGTATTCACTGGATTTGGGATTGAAAACAGTGCTTTATAGGCTATTTGATGAAGAGCCCCCATTCACAGGACAGATACAAGGTAGGATAACACACCCATTTGCTGATACAGCGCTGAATTTGCCAACGTAAATTGGAAATTCAACAAGGAAAACCACCCTTGAAGCCCCTAGTATATGAAACACTGTCCCTCAATAAAAAAAAAAAAGATACATTAACTAAATGGAAAAGTAATGGGATATCCCTGGCCAGACATCTCTTTGTAGATAAAGACATGCTTACAGTGCGATCCAAACAAAAATTAAGGAAAGAGTGGATTTCTGGCTTTATATGAAATTACACAGCTACTTTTCACATCCCCAGAAAAAACAACATTTTACAAGAAATCCATGTCCGTTAGAATTGGAATTATTTAACAGAAGCACTAACAAAAAAATAATTTCTAGGCTATACCAAATTGTTAGGAGTATTGCACACCTCCCAGATGCAGGGTATCTGTCGACATGGGAAGATTACCTATGGTTAATGATAACCAAGGCACACATGACACAGATTTGGACTCACGGGAGGAAATGTGCAGGTTCCGTTATGGTTAGAGAGTCACAAATTAAATTAACGCTGCATTTCTACTTAACCCCCAAATGGATACACCACGCCAATAGGGGGTATAGCACCCTCTGTTGGCGAGGGTGTGGGCAAAATGGTAAATACTTACATTGCTGGTGGGAGTGTCCTAAAATAAAAAGGTTTTGGCAGCAGGTATGGACCAAAACCAAGTTGATACTACCTTTTGAATCCCAATTGACCCTACTGGTCATTTGGCCCAAAGAATTGGGAAAAACTCAAATGCGCCTTTGTGTAAAGCAATTAACTTAGCGACTCTATGCTCTATTGTTAAAAAGTGGAAAGCACCAGATGGACCACTAATGTCAGACTGGATCCAGAGACTTTGGTACGTTCTGTCAATGGAACGAATTGCCGCAGACCTATATGACACCCTAGTGGAATTCTACCAAACTTGGAACCCATGTTGGTCACTGATTACGGAGAATGTGGATATGGAAAAGCAGGAACTCTCCATAAAACTACATTCAATATCATTATCTTGAACCATGCAGGATGCCTTAAATAAGGCACAGAGATGACTTGGAGAGAGCGAGAGAGAGAAAAGAAATTACTCACCAGTACCATTTCTGTATCCTTCGTTGTCTCTCTTTTTTTCCCCTTTAACTTTCTCTATTCTGATTGTAAGTTCTTTATTCGTAATTTGAAAATTTATCTTAATAATTTGAATGACATTTTTTTTAAACAGCACTTTGTATGAAGGAAAAAATGCAGGTGTCTTGACTTTCCCCCACAATTAATAAATATTCCATAATATAACAAACTTACCTCAAATTGAAGATTTTACAGCTCCCAGGTGAGCAAAGTTCCCAACACCAAGAACTGCATATAAATGAATCTTCATATGGCCAACAGTCACAAGACCCACTTTCATGCATACACAGACCAACCTCTCCTGCTTCATGAGTGACCTGTGGGGCCGGTGATCTGCAGTTCTGACTACAGGGATTCTGAGGATCAGCTGTATTTCATCTGCAGAGATTTGGGTTCAGTGAAGCAACATGCAGGACAACTAACCCTGGCCAAGAGCCGCACTTGAACAGCCCAAGAGCTGCATGAGGCTCTTGAGCCACAGTTTGTCCACCTCTGTTATAGATAATCCAAAGTCATTTGAGCTTAGCAGGCTTTTCATCAGACCCTTTGTCACAGGGTGGCAATGCCTCGAGGTATGTCCTCTCAGGACTAGGCCCACAAGGTCAACAGTAGTCTGTTAGGGAATCAGCTTTCTCACCACAGAGTCTTTATTCAAACACATATATTATAATGTCATTGTCTGCTACTCAGTACTCCATGATAGCAGTTCCCATATTAATGCCAGAAAATAGACCTCTGGCACCCCACTGTCCTTGTTCTAGCCCAGCCAGGCCCCGGACTCTAGCTGGCAGCTTGCAGTTCCTTCTCACCATACAGTACAGGCAGTTACCGCCACAGACGTGCCTCCTTGAGGACCCTGTATAGTCGCAGTGGCTTGGTTCCTTCACTCCAGGCTCCGGGGTTGCCTCATCGCTCCAGTCTGGGTTTCAGCACCCTGGTCAGTGGTCCTGCTGAAACTTCTTCATACGGGGGAGATGCTTCCTTCACCAGAGCCAGGCACAGACTACCTCCCTGTCTGGTTCTCCTTATATGCCAGAGAGAGTGGGAGTGGCTGACCCGCCACAATCTGGCTCTTAAAGGGGTCACAGTCCTCAGGACCTCCACCCTGTTGCACCCTTATTCGGGAAAGACCTTGCTCAGGTATAGATTTACTGGACGCTGTAGCTGTGAACCTGCTTACAGGAAGCACAGGGTATAATGTTGCTCTCAACTGGATCAAAGCAGCAGTGAAGGTTGGCAACCTCTTCAGTAACTGAGAAGTCCTATTCAGGATCATGCTGCTCAACTCTATAGTATGAGGAAGAGGCTAGAAAAGCTTCCCTAAATAAAGCCTGCTTCACAACCCCCTGGTCAGGTTGCATTTGATGGGAATCCCATGTAAGCAGTCAAACATAAAGTAAACCAAATAGCTAAGTAAGTAAATATAGTAGCTTGAGTTGTTAGAACACTACAGGACAGTAAGTCAGTAAGCACACCTGAAAGGAGGACTGTGCAAATCAGCAGGGAATGTCAGAAGTTTATTTATTTATTTATTTATTTATTTTGATTTCTTGACTGGCCCCTCCTGCTATAGCAGCTCAGGGAAGCTTACAACATGTTAAAATCATATAAAAGACATAATTCAAGCATAAACATGCAAAATTCAAGCAAAACTGTGACATGTTTGTGAATTATTTTGTGGATAAAATTGCTCGTATTCACCACAACTTCGATGTCGCACTTATTACATTAGGGGAACCAGAGATTATGGAAAATTTCGCCTTGTCTGAGTTTGTGGGATCAATTTCAGTTGGTGACACCCACCGATGCAGTAGATATTCTGGGGGCAGTCAGGGTCACTTCTTGTAAATTAGATTGATACCCGTCCCAGCTGGTTAATACCTGCCAGGAGACACTGGGGCCATTGCTCGATGGGGTGGTCAGTGCCTCCCTTTGGGAGGGCAAAGTGCCGGGCTGTCTCAAGGAGGTGGTGGTGCGGCCTCTGCTCAAGAAACCATCACTTGACGTTGACTCCCTTGCCAGCTATTGGCCTGTCTCTAACCTTCTCTTTTTAGGGAAGGTCATTGAATGGGTAGTGGCTCAACAGCTACAGGAGCATCTGGATCGTATCAGTTTTCTTGATCCCTCTTAGTCGGGATTTCGTCCGGGTTATGGCACCGAGACTGCACTTGTGGTATTGGCTGACGACTAACACCAGGAATTGGACTGGGGTTGTTTGACCCTGTTGATTTTATTAGATCTGTTGGTGACATTTGATACTGTTGATCACGAGATGTTGGTGATGCACCTGTGGGGCCGTGCAGGTGTGGGCGGGATGGTTCTTGAATGGTTCCGTTCCTTCCTGGCTGGAAGAACTCAGCGAGTGGTGCTCGGGGATTATTTTTCATCATACTGAGACCTCTCGTGTGGAGTCCCGCAGGGTTCTGTCTTGTTCCCTCTCCTGTTCTACATGTATGTGCAGCTGCTCAGTAAGGTGGTCAGGGAGTTTGGTGTGCGGTGTCATCAGTATGCTCATCATCAGTGTCATCATCAGTATGCTGATGACACCCAGCTTTACCTCTTTTTCATCAGACCCAGGCCCGGCAGTCTTGGTGCTTACTCAGTATCTGACAGCTGTGGAAGACTGGATGAGGACTAATCGACTGAGGCTGAATCCTGACAAGATGGAGGTGATGCTGGTGGGCAAGACGGTGGAGATGATGGCTCCCATTATTGATGGGATTTGTCCTCAACTAGTCTCCCAGGTACGGAATCTGGGGGTGCTCCTTGATTCGCAATTCCGCCTGGATGTTCAGGTGGAGGCTGTGGCAAGGAGTGCGTTTCGCCAATTACATCTGGTGCGACAGCTTCGACTGTATGTTTCAGACTCTCACCTGGCCACTGTCATTCATGGTTTCATCACCTCTAGACTGAACTATTGTAATGTGCTTTACATGGGCCTACCCATGGTGACGACTCGGAAACTTCAGCTGGTGCAGAATGCGGCAGCCCATCTCCTGGTGAGCCTGGGCCACTGGGAGCACGTTACGCCAGTTCTTTGTTCTCTGCACTGGCTGCCTGTAGTTTTCCAGGCCCGATTCAAGGTGTTGGTGCTTGCCTATAAAGCCCTAGATGGCCTAGGCCCTACCTATTTTTTTATTCATTTATTCATTAAAACATTTTTATCCCGCCCCTCCTGCTCCCAACAACTCGGGGTGGCTTACAATACAGTAAACAAATATAACAATCGAAAAGTAACACAATTAAACCACATTAACACATTAAAAAGAAAAGCACTAAACAACAAACCCTCCCCCCTGTTGGAAATGCAAGGACTGTGAGATCATTGCATCCATTTGCCCAATGCAGAGTTTACAGAGGAGTGTGAGTAGCTAATCATCAATAAGCAGGCAGGAAGCATACTTAAGCTTAAGTAGCTTTATTAGGAAATACATGTAGGATAGGAAAGGCCTACATCTATGCTAAGTCCTAAGACTAGGTGTGTTCAAGAGGGAGGAAGGAAGCTCTCTGAGACACAAAGAGATGAGAAATCTCCTGGGGGAGGAGATTGACCAATCAGGTCCTGACAGGAGTAGGACAGATAGGATGGGGGAAGGGTTCCCTGATCTGTCTGTCTACTCCTGGTGTTTCTAGCAAACAAACAGGATGAGGTGCTTAGGGGGGATGCAACCAAAGGAATGTATTTCCAACACCCCTTCTCATCGTCCCGTGCACCGAATCATTTATGTGCACTGCTGACAATTCCCAATGCTTCTCGTAGCCTCTGGAAATTGTCTCTGGGTAGCGGTTTGGTCAGCACATCCGCTATCATTTCCTCTGTAGGACAATAAATCAGTTCAACAAGTCCTTTTTCTTGCGCTTCTCTCACATAGTGACGCTTGGTGTTGATGTGCTTCGACCTTGGCTTTATCTTTTCCATTTTCGTAAGCTGAATGCAGCTTTGATTGTCCTCATACATCTCAGTTGGCTTTGGTTCGTCTATTCCAAAGTCCTTTAGTAGTCTGTGTAGCCATACTACCTCTTGACATGCTTGAGTGGCTGAAATAAATTCTGCTTCTGTGGATGAAAGGGCAATTAATGACTGCTTCTGGCTAGTCCAACTGATTGCTCCGCCTCCATACAGAAATACATTTCCACTCACAGATTTGCAGTCAGTCTTGTCTCCGGCCCAGTCCGCATCCATATATCCCATCAATCTGGGGTTCTCGCTTGCTGGTAGTTTTAAGTTTAAATGCATTGTGCCCTTCAGGTACCGTGCTATTCTCTTGACTGCTATCCAGTCCCTTTGGGTTGGTGCACTTACTTTTCTGCTTAGTATTCCTACAGCAGCGGCAATGTCTGGCCTTGTGACGGTGGCTACATACAACATTTTGCCAATTGCAGTTCTGTACTGGTTGTCCTGTGGTAGGGGCTCGTCGTTGCCTTCCTGGCTTAGGAAATTTGTTTCCATAGGTGTCCCCACTTCATTAGCCTCTGTCATGCCTAGGCATTCTAAAATGTCCTTTATCTTTTGTTTTTGATTGAGAAGGAAACTTCCATCTTTTTCTCGTTCTATTTGTATTCCAAGATAGTAAGTGATACCTCCCAAGTCTTTCACCTCTATTTCTTTGTTCAGATTCCTGACGATTTCATCACAATCTCGTTTGTTTTCATGGCATACAATCAGATCATCCACATAAGTTAGAATGTATGTCCTCCTTTTATTTCTGAACCTTGAGTATAGGCAGGGGTCAGCTTCTCCCTGTATGAACCCCTCCTTAAGGAGCAATTGATTCAATTTTTCGTTCCAGGCTTTCGCTGCTTGCTTTAAACCATAGATACTCTTTTGAAGTTTGCACACAAGTTCCTCCTTCCCAGGTTCTTTAAATCCCGGCGGCTGCTGCATGTAGATATCCTCTTTGATATCACCATGTAGGAATGCAGTCTTCACGTCTAAGTGCTGCACTTCCATTTTTCTTGCAGCTGCTATGCTGAGGAGTGTTCTTATTGTGGTGTGCCTTACTACTGGAGCAAAGGTTTCGTCGTAGTCTTCGCCGTATTTTTGGGAATATCCCTTGGCCACTAATCTCGCTTTGTGGCGCGTGATTTCCCCTTCTGCATTATGCTTGGTCTTGAAGACCCATTTGCATCCAATGGCCTTTTTGTTTTCAGGTAGCTTTGTGAGTGTCCATGTTTTATTTTCATTAAGAGACTCAATTTCTTCCTTGGCAGCATCTCTCCATTTGCGCGCCTCACTGGTTTGCATTTTTTGAATGTCTTGCCATGTTGAGGGCTCCTGTGGTTCCTCCACTTTTGCCGCATAGGAGAATCTCGCTGCTGGTACTCCTTTGTTGTGTCTTTCAGAACGTCTCACTTCTGGTTCTGCTTCGGCTTCAGTTTCAGTATCAGCATCAGTGTTATCTTCTGGTTCCAGTTCTGGTTCTGCTTCAGTTTCAGCATCAGCATCAGTGTTGGTGTCAGTGCCCCCTTCTGGTTCAGGTTGATTGAACATGGTCAAATCAAATGAAACTTCAGCTTCCTCTTTTATCTGCAGTTCTGCAGTCTTTTTCTGTCTTGATGAACTTGGCCTCATTAGGTCTGGCATTTGATCAGTGCTTCCCTTTTCATTTTCATCAAAATAGACCACACTGCTTATCTTCACATTTCCAGTGTCAGTGTCCATTACTCTGTATCCCTTGCATCCTTGTGCATAGCCAACAAGTATCCCTTCTTCACATCTGGTGTTAAGTTTGGTCCTTTTGGCCTTTGGGATATAAGCATAGGCTTTAGAGCCAAACACTCTAATGTGCCCCACACTGGGCTTGTTCCCATGCCATAGTTCATAAGGTGTTGCTTTTGCACCTTTGGTTGGGAGCCTGTTCTGCAGGTATGTGGCAGTCATTACTGCTTCCCCCCAGTATTTGTTTGGCAGATTCGCATCCAAAAGCATACATCTCGCCATCTCTATGAGAGAGCGATTTTTTCTTTCTGCTACTCCATTTTGTTCTGGTGTATGCGGGATGGTTGTCTGGTGTTCAATTCCTTTTTGCTTCAAAAATTCTTTCATCTGTTTTGAAACATATTCACCTCCATTATCTGACCTTAGGATCTGAGGTGATCTTCCAAACTTATTGCTGGCTCTTGCAACATATTCCTTAAATTTCTCCAGCACCTGACTTTTCTCTTTAATCAAGTAAGTGAACGTGAACTTGGAAAAATCATCTATGAAAGTCAATGCATACTGGTTTCCTGCAATTGTTTTTGTCTTCATAGGACCACAGATATCACTATGAATGAGCTGTAGGGGGTGCTGTGTGGCTTCCTCCTTGCTCTGATGAAAGGAGGGCCTAGTTCCCTTTCCTTTTACACAGCAAACACATCTCTCATCTTTAGTTGCACATGAGTTCATTTTAAAATGTTTAACTAGGTCTGGAAGTGCATGCAACACATCTGCATTTCTATGGCCCATCCTTCTGTGCCATTTGCTTTCACAGTTCTTATGTCTGCAATCTTTTGCAGCATTTGCATACTGATCCTGTTGCAAGCAATCTACCTTGAATAGGCCATTTGAATCCAGCATTCCTCGCATAAAAAGCTCCTTTTCCTTTGAAATTCTGCAATATTTCCCTTCAAAATGCACTGCAAAACCTTTCTGTACAGCATACTTGACACTTATAAAATTATGATCCAATTCTGGGACATATAGAGCTTCTTCAATGGTAACTTTCATTTCCTCACCGTTTCCCAGATGACATATGAGTTTAGCCCTGCCTCTTCCTTGACAATAAACTTTCTCTCCATTAGCCAATCTTATAGGAGTTCTATAAGTCCTATCCAGATCAATAAATCTGTCTTTGTCCTTTATAAGATTTTTAGTTGCTCCAGAATCAACAAAGAAATCATGTGAAGCAGTCTCACATTCTATTCCTTCCACATTTTTAAGTTGAGATGCTTTTTCCTCAACCAGGCTGAAAGCCCTATCATGGCTCCCTTTGTTCTTTGCAGAGAAGCTGGGAACTTCTTGCTTGGTGCATTGATATGCGAGATGCATGGTTTCCCCGCAATTGAAGCAACACTTAACTCTTGCAGATCCTTTTGAATTTGCAAAAGGCTTCTTGTTCTCAGCTGCCTTGCAGGCAAGCTGTGAGGAAAAGTTTGGCTGTTCATTAGTTTGAGCCATATTAAATTCCTCAAGTTTCTGAATAACAACATCCAAAGATAGGTTATCCTGCATTTCTATTATCTGACAGACTGTTTGAAAAGTTGTTGGTGGTAAAGAGTTCAGCAGAAATGCCACTATCAATTCATCTGGTAAATTCAGCTTTTGATTTTCCAGTCTCCTGACTAGTTCAAGCAGGCCATTAACATGAGCTGAAAAATCTTCACTCTCATCCATTCTCATATTACAAAGTCTTTTAAGCATTTGTATCTTTGATATATTTGACTTCCCTTGATACAGTCTCTGTAAAATTTCCCACATATCTTTTGCAGTTAACTTGTCATGTATGTACACATGTAAACGCTGACTCACCGACATTGAGATGATTGCCATAGCTTTGTCATTTTTCTCATCCCAGAGTTCTTGTGCTGCCCCTGCATCTGTAGGTCTGTTGGACTCCAGCATTTTCCTTAGGCCTTGTCCTCCCAGTGCCATCCTTGCATTATGACTCCAAGCTTCATAGTTTGTTGCTCCAGTGAGCCTCTCTGGAATGGAGACCTTCAGCATAGAATCCATGGTCACAGAGACTAAAATCTTTCTTTTCTTTTCTGCCTTTAAGATTAATGCTAGCACTCAATTTTACTCACTCTGCGCTGCCTTTTGGGTGTCTGGGCCCATAACCCTGTTGGAAATGCAAGGACTGTGAGATCATTGCATCCATTTGCCCAATGCAGAGTTTACAGAGGAGTGTGAGTAGCTAATCATCAATAAGCAGGCAGGAAGCATACTTAAGCTTAAGTAGCTTTATTAGGAAATACATGTAGGATAGGAAAGGCCTACATCTATGCTAAGTCCTAAGACTAGGTGTGTTCAAGAGGGAGGAAGGAAGCTCTCTGAGACACAAAGAGATGAGAAATCTCCTGGGGGAGGAGATTGACCAATCAGGTCCTGACAGGAGTAGGACAGATAGGATGGGGGAAGGGTTCCCTGATCTGTCTGTCTACTCCTGGTGTTTCTAGCAAACAAACAGGATGAGGTGCTTTGGGGGGATGCAACCAAAGGAATGTATTTCCAACACCCCCTTCCCATACCCACTCCCCCTCACACCCTACACCCCATCTCCCTCACCAAAAGCCAGGCAGAACAGCCAGGTTTTACACATATGACAGAAGGAGGAGAGATCCGGGCCACCCGGGCCTCCACCAGGAGGGAGTTCCACAGTCTAGGTGTGGCCACCAAGAACGCCCTCTCCATAGTGGCCCCTGGGCCACACAGCGGACCTCAAGAAGGGCACTCCCAGCGGAATGCAGAGGCCGCTCCAAAGCACGGAGAGCAAGGCGGTCCTGCAAGTAAGTCAGACCAAGGCCATATAGGGCTTTATAGGTCAAAACCAATATCCTGAATCGGGCCTGGAAGACTATAGGCAGGCAGTGCAGAGCCCAGAGCACCAGCATAATGTGCTCACGGCAACCCATCCCCATAAGAAGATGGGCTGCTGCATTCTGTACTAACTGCAGTCTCCAGACCATCATCATAGGTAGCTCCATGTAAGTAATGAATCCAGGTGGAGCTGTGGCTCAAGGAGCATGCCCAGACTACGGACCTGGGATACCAGCGAAGGGTGGATCCCATCAATGATGGGAGCCGCCACATCCACTGCCCTCCCCATCGCCATCACCTCTGTCTTGATTCAACTTCAGTCGGCTCGCCCTCCCCCGACAGCTGCCAGACATTGGGTAAGCACTGAGACTGCTGAGTCTGGGTCGGATGAAAATGAGAGGTAGAGTTGGGTGTCATCAGCATATTGACGACACCACACTCCATGCCATCTCACAACCTCGCTGAGTGGCTGCATATACACGTTGAACAAGAGCGGGGACAGAATAGAACCTTGCGGGACACCACACGTGAGGTCCCATGGAGATGAAGAACAATCCCTGAAAACCACACGCTGAGTCCTCCTGGCTAGGAAAGAGCGAAACCAGTCAAGGATGATCCCGTCCATTCCAACTCCATCCTGCAAGCGAGTCACTAACATCTCATGGTCAATGGTATCAAACACAGCCAACACATCTAACAAAATTAGCAGGGTTGATCCACCCCGATCTAAATCACGGCAAAGGTCATCGAGCAAGGCCACAAGTGCAGTCTCCATGCCATAGCCCGGACGAAAACCAGACTGAGAGGGATCCAGATAAGCAGTGTGGTCTAGGTGCCCCTACAGCTGCTGGGCCACAACCCACTCAATAACCTTCCCTTAAAAGGGAAGGTTAGAGACCGTCTGATAACTGGTGAGGTAATCAACATCAAGTGATGGTTTTTTGAGCTCAGCCCACACTACTGCCTCCTTGAGGAAGCCCGGCACTCTGCCCTCCCAAAGGGAGGCATTGATCACCCATGCCAGCAATGGCTACACTGTTGCCCAGCTGTTCTTAATGAGCCAGGACGGGCATGGGTCAAGTTCACAAAAGGTGACCCTAATAGCCTCAAGGACATCCCCTGCCCCAGCGGATGACACCGACTGAAATTGGTGAAATCCTGAAATACTATCTGCGCGATTACCTCACCCCCCGGATTCTGGATTGGCCCCTGCGGTCATCTGAGGGTGCCCTTTGAGGTCCCCTGAGTCTTCTGGGGGCCACAATGGGGAAGGCATTCTTGGTGGCCGTACCACGACTGTGGAACTCCCTTCCAGTGGAGGCCTGATTGACCCCGGATCTTCTCTTCTTTCGAAGAAGTTGTAAGACCTGGCTGCTCTGCCAGGCTTTTGGTGGGGGAGATGGGTGATGGGTGGTGGGAGTGGGTTAGGGTGGTGGGCGGGGAGGGATATTTTAATCATCCTTATTATGAGTTGTTTTTAGCTTTACTGTTGTTTTTATCCTGTTATACTTGTAAGCCGCCCTGAGCTGCCTGTGGCAGGAGGGGTGGGGTAGTAAAATTTTAAAATAAATAAATAAATAAATAACCATTAACGTTGTAAGCCACCCCGGGCTGCTTGGAGCAGGAGGGGCGGGTAGCAAATGATTTTATAAAATAAATAAATAAATAACACATCCATAAAAAACAAAAATACAAATTACAATATAAAAATCAGCATTAAATTACCCCAAATCAGAGTATATGAAGGCACCCTTGCTCCAAACACTGGCACCTCATACTGGTCACCAGAGGGATGTCAAAGATGTTTTAGCACGCTCTTTGTTTAGTACTGTGTATATATTTTTAGTTTTTTATTTATTTACTAAATTTATACCCTGCCCCTCCTGAATACAGCTCGGGGCGGCTTCCAACAGTAATAAAAAATACATATAAAAACAAATATAAAACAATTTAAACCAAATCAAAACACTTTAAATGTTTTAAAACAGGGCCCCGGGATACAATTTAGCATAAAAACAATAAACAGGGTAGGAGAGATAACAAACCTTAACCCACCCTCCCCCCACCCCAAAGGCCTGGGCGAACAGCCAGGTTTTACAACACCGCCGGAATGTCAACAGGCTTAGGGCCAGGCGCGCTTCCTCCGGAAGGGAGTTCCAAAGGCGCGGCGCGGCCACTGAGAATGCCTTCTCCATTGTGGCCCCCCGCTTTACGCGGCTGACCTCCAGGAAGGCACCCCCGACCGACCGAAGGAGCCGCTCTGGAGTGCGGAAGGTGAGGTGGTCCCTGAGGCCTTCAAGAATTTGGATAAAGAGGTGTATATTCACTTTAGATTGGTGGCAAGCTGTTCAGTCTTTGCCACCTGCAGTCCAAAAGTATGACCGTGGAAAAACTTGTTCAGGAGCTCTTGTTTACTGCCAGCCGTGCACATGTTGCCCACACAGAAAAGGGTCTCCAAGTCATCTTGAATCATTTTTCAAATGCTTGTAAAGAAATTTGGTCTCGCTGTTAATTTTAGGAAATCAGAACTTATGTACCAGCCTGCACTTGGAAAACTTTATGTGCTGCCCAATACAGTAATTAAAGGGTATACACTATCTGCAGTGGACAAGTTCAGGTGTCCAGCTGGAACAGGGTCAGAGGAAAGCTACAAAGATGATCAGGAGTCTGGAAACCAAGTCCTATGAGGAAAGGTTGAAGAAACTGGGTATGTTTAGCCTAGAGAAGAGAAGACTAAGAGGAGACATGATAGCCATCTTCAAATACCTGAAGGGCCATCACACAGAAGATGGCAAAGTTTTGTTCTTGTTCTCTGTTTCTCCTGAGGGCAAGACTAGAAATAATGGGCTCAAATTACACGAAAGCCGATTTCAGTTAAACATTAAGAAGAACTTCCTAATGGTAAGAGCTGTTCAATGGCGGAACAAATTACCTAGGGAGGTGGTGGGCTCTATTTCACTGGAGGTTTTCAGACAAAGGCTGGACAGCCATCTGTCAGGGATGCTACAGCTGTGGATTTCCTGCATTGAGGAGGGGGTTGGATTAGATGACTTCTCACGTAACCTCCAACTCTATGATTATATGATTCATCTACTGGGGGAATGACATGTCGCGTGATATATTCCTAGATGATGAGAAGTTGAACCATTGGCTATCCAAGGAGACAGGACTCCGCTGGTAGGATTTGGAAGACTCCGTCTATAGTTATGGGACATAAGGTTATGGGAAAAAATAACCTTTTTCTGCTATATTTCCCCCCCCTTTAGATATGTCTTTGAACGATCTCATGGCTAATCTATGCACCAGGTTTGGGGGGGGGAGAGAATTCAAAATGTTAGTTTCCTGACCAGAGCCCCCAAAAGTGCTGACAACAACAGAGACGTTTTTGGGTAGAGAGGATGTTTGCTTTATCTACCATCTCCACATTCAATTCAGATTTACAGTTTACATGGACGTTAACCCAGGTTTATTTGAGCCCAGGTTAAATAAATTAGTAGTAGTAGTAGTAAGTATTTATATAGTGCCAGCAATGTACCTGGAACTTCAAAAAGTAATGGAATAGACACGGTCCCTGCCCTAGGGCTTACAATCTGAGACATTGGGGGGCAGGGGGCAGACAAAGGAAGGGGAACAGAGGGAGAGACAAGGATTGTAACATTCATGAAGATGTGAGGTCCCAGGTGCACGTGCTTGGCTTGGTTACATCGAGAATGATAGCTGGTTGGTCCATGTGGTGAGGATATGAGTACACCATCCTCAGGTAACAGATTGTACTGGATGGAGGGTATCAGCAGGAGTTAGGTGAAGGGAGCGAGGAGTCGGGGAGGGCAGAGCGAAAGAGGTGGGTCTTCAGGAGGGATTTGAAGGAGGGGGCGAGGTGGATGTGGGCAGGAAGGGAGTTCCAGCCATGGTGGCAGCTAGGGGGAAGGGATGAAGGTGGTTAGGGGAGCAGGGGAGGCGTGGGAGGGCAAGAGAGGGCACAGAGGAGAAGCGGAGTACGGAGGGAAATTAGTGCAGAGAGGTCAGGGGGAGCAAGGTTGTGAAGAGCTTTATAGGTGAAGGAGCTTGTGCTGGATTCGTTCAGGAAGGGGGAGCCAGTGAAGAGAGGAGAGGAGGGGCTGCACGTGGTCAAAGCGACGGGAGAGGTGGATGACCCTGGCAGTAGAGTTTTGGACGGAGATAAGAGGAGAAAGGTGAGAGCGGGGGAGGCCAGTGAGAAGGAGGTTACAGTAATCAAGGTGAGTGATGACCAGGGCGTGAAAAAGGGTTTTGGCAGAGGAGACAGAGAAAAAAGGGCAAATCTTAGCAATGTCATGGAGGGAGAAGTGACAGGATTTGGCAACAAAGTCGATGTAGGATTTAAAAGAAAGGGGTGAGTCAAAGATGAAGCTTCAACTACAGACTTGGGGGATAGATCGTTGAAAAGGAGGATGAAATAAACTCAGGTCCATCCTTAAACCAGATATTTTAAACTAGGATTAGGATTTTACATGGACATGTAAACACAGGTTGAGAGACATTATTTCAAATTCAGCATCTGTGTAAAAACAGCCATCAGGAGAACTGGCACACCAGCATGTGTGATGGGGCAGATCAGCAGCCTTGGTTTCATCTCTATTCTAGCCAGTGGCTAGAGAGAGTTGGGTTACTATGCTGTCCCCAAATACGAGAGAGAAAAGGGGATAGGCTGCTTTTAGACAAGCGGGTCACCATCGCATGACATTTCAAAATCCCGCGACGCAGGATTACATGAGACGGCCGTCAGGGAACATGCGCATGAAAGGCCGTTGCACATTATTTGCCGAATGTGAATTAAATACCTCACATATCGGGGTATTTAATTCGCTGTTGGCAAATAATGCGCAACCACCTTTCATGCGCATGATCCCCAACGACTGTCTCGTGTAATCTTGCATCACGGGTTTTTTAAATATCGTGCGAGCAGGTCGTGCAACGGTGACCTGCTCGTCTAAAAGAGCCCATAGAGCAGCTCTGATGATAACTTTTATTGGACCAATGCTGCTTGGTGGATGTATGCAAGCTGCTGAGCTACACAGAATTCTTCTTCAGGTAAGATTAAAAGGAAGACAGCACTGAAGTTGTGATTTAAGGAGGCTAGGCTGCTTTTAGACGTGTGTGACAAATACACTGCATAAAATCACGCTGCATGTAAATATCTTGCATGTGGGATTTAGATGTGACATTTCATGCATTAAATCCAGTCACGCATTTTTTTAAAGCCGTGAATTAAATACATCGACATGCGGCTTTACAAAAATGTGCCATCGGCTTTAAAATGCAAAATGTCATGTCTAACGCTGCTTTTAGATGAGCGAGGTATTTAATTCGTGGTCGGCAAATAATGCGCAACTGCCTTTCATGTGCGTGATCCCCTACTTCCGTCTCGTGTAATTCCGCATCGCGGGATTCTGAAATATCACGCGAGCGGGTTGCGTGACGGCAACCCGCTCATCTAAAAGAGCCCTAAGACTGCTTTTTAGACGTGCGTGGCGAACACTCTGCTTCTCCCTCCTCCTTCCCCAGGTAATAACTGCCAGGGCGGGGCCCTGTGGGACAAGCTGCACTGCTGTGTTTGGTGCTGGGGCTGTTGGATTGGAGGAGCCTGTTTGTCACTCTGCTTCTCCCTCCTCCTTCCCCAGGTAATAACTGCCAGGGCGGGGCCCTGTGGGCGCCAGCCCGAAGGGTGACACCCAAAGGGTGTCGGCCGTTGACTGGGGCCATTGACTGGGCTGGGACGCCGGGGGCCCCTCCGCCGGACAGACATCTGTCTTTGTGTAGCTTGTTGTTGTTGTCACCACCACATTAATATTACTGTTACTGTTGTTACGGGGGTGTGTGTGTGGTTTAATTTGTTTTTAACTTGTGGGTTTAAGGAGTTTGTGGGGATGCAGTGGGTGTGGGTTGAGGGTGGGGGGCATGGGGAGTGGGTTAGGGTGGATAGGGCCTACCCCCCTGGTGAGAGGAGGGGAGGTGGCCCTTGGGGAGGGTTTGGGGGACTCCCTGTGAGAGGGGGAGTCCTGGGG